>CAUYUJ010008224.1:182500-270000 GCA_963575745.1 Prorocentrum cordatum | reverse complement strand
GTCTTGGGGCAGGGTGATATTGAGGGCCTCTTGGGCCGTCTCCTGAGCGTGGAGAATCCGAAAAGACGGAAACGCAAGAATCTCTCAAACATTGAAATGGGGAAACATGTTGTATGCTACTGGGAGTGCTCTTGGAGGCCTCTTGGCCTTCTTGGAGGCCCTTTGGGCCGTCTGGAGGAAATCTTAGAGCGATCTTTAGGCGAGCCGGAGCCCCCTTGGACACATCGGAGGGTTCGGAGGTCATTACAGGCGGGCCAGGGACATTCCAGAACTCACCGGAGACACCATGGAAGACCCTTGCAGATCCCGGGGCGGCCCCGAGCTCAAGAGTTTCCAGGCCCTCAAGCGATTACGATCCTGGCTGCAGCAGCAGCAGAGCAGGGAGACGTGGGGCACCCCCCTTGGCGCCAGAGGCACGGTGGCGGATATCGTACCGACATGCCTGGGCACCTGGGGCACAGGCGCAGGGGCCAGCACACCCTCTCAGAGTCCCCCCTCCCATCCCCCCTGTTGGCCGAGGGAATTGTGCACTCCCTGACCTCCCGCCTCTCGGCACGAACGAAATGGGTACGGAAAGAATGTGTACATTGCCAAGCAGCAGTTCCTGTTCATTTTGAACAGGACTCGCTGTCCGCGCCGCCGCGGCCTGTGTCCGTTTGAAACAGAAGGCCGCCTGCGCGGCCGCTGTTGGTTTGGGACAACATTTGTTGTTGGGCATTGTGCCCATGTTTTCCGTACCCATTTCGGGCGTCCAAAGCCTCCCCCCGGCCATTCAAAGCAGCTCCAGGGGGATGAACAAGCGACAGGAGCGGCCCAACAGGGCCCAAAGGCAGCCCAAACATGATCCCGACGGCGCAAGACGGCCCAAACGGCCCCCCAGGCGGGCCTGGGGGCCCGATGAGGACCTCTTAGATGCCCCGAGGATGCGAAACCAATTGATTTCAATATTGGAGGTTATTAAAAAGATGTTCGCGCATTTGCTCTTCCGATCCTCAGAGGGCCCAAGACGAGCCGAGAAGCCCACGAGATGGTTTCAAGATGGCCTGAAGCGTCCCCAAGAGGGCCCCAAGAAGAGCTCAGGCCGACCCCAAAAGTCTTCAAGAGAGCCTCAAGTAGGCAAACAAGAGCCCAAGGAGCTCCAGAGGGGATCAAGACCGCCAAGACGGCCCAGAGTGGCCCAAGAGGGCTCTAGTACGGCCCGGAAGACGGTTTTCAAATTATTCCAAGACCCCTTGACGGCTTCACAACGGCCCCGAAAAACTTCCAATACGGCCCCTGCAACATGCGTTCACGAAGCTTTGAGATGGCCCAGAAATGGCTGGAGGCAGTTATTTAATCGCTTCGCTCATTCCGCCGGCCCTGGAGCGCTATTTGGGGCCTCTTGGGGCCATTTTGGGGGTTTCTTGGGGGCCTCTTGGTAGCGTCTTGGGGCTCCTTGGCGGCGTATTGGTTTCTTGGGGGCTTCTTGGTAGCGTCTTGGGGCTCCTTGGCGGCGTATTGGGCTCCCCTGGGGCCTCTTGGGGGGCTCTTGGGGGCCCCTTGGGGCGGGGGAGGGGGGGAGTCGATTGCAGCCCCCCCCTCAGAGGCCACGATCCTCGTGAGAGGTGGCGAAAAATAGCCTCCCCCCTGGGGATCGCCCAGGGACCAGCCGGGGATCGGCCGGGGTACTTTTCGTCCGGGGCCCCCCAGGTGCCGCCCCGCGCACGCGAACTAGAAAAATTGTTAAGTAGTTACCGGAGATCTTAGCACGCCTCTGGCCCGTTGGGCCGGCGAATTCAAGGCGCCCGAGAAGTGGTGCTTTGCATGCTCGGTGGGCATGGTG
This sequence comes from Prorocentrum cordatum, assembly GCA_963575745.1. Lineage (NCBI taxonomy): Eukaryota > Dinophyceae > Prorocentrales > Prorocentraceae > Prorocentrum > Prorocentrum cordatum. The sequence goes on along the minus strand of CAUYUJ010008224.1, from coordinate 268,178 downwards.
TGCGTGACGTTTGTGCGTAGTGCGCTTGTGTGCCCGCGGCGCACACAAGAGGCCCCCATGTGTTTATTTGGGGACTCTGTTGGGGCCATCCAGAGACTCCTTAGACACCCATCGGCGTCACTGAGGCCCCCAGGCCTCCTTGGAAACATTGTTCGACTTGCTAGACAGTTGGACATCCCAGAAATCCACCAAAACCATCAGGACCCGAACAGATTGGGTTTTGTGCCCCTTTTGATCATCTGCGAGGTCTCTCGGGTCGGGCGGAACAGGGGTTGCTCTAGGCTTTGGGGACTGGCCTAGAGTCGTCTGAGCGTCTTGTGGGACGCGTCCGAGGTTGAAAATTCATTCTACGTAGACCGCCCAGGTGACTGCCATGATGGGACGGTGCCTAAGGTGAATCGAGCCAAGATACCCAGAGACAAGACGGCTGCTGAGGAGAAGCGGGGAGGAGGAGGTGGAGGAGAAGGAGGAGGGGCAGGTCAGGAAGAGGGGACTTCCCCTCGATACCTCCTTCCTCCTCGTTTCTCATCGTGCAGTAACTATGTTTGGTTTACGCTGCGCGGATTTCGAGTCGGATGATAGCAACGTATAGTTATAGTATTCCTCATACTCTTCGAAGTCCTCCCTGCCCCTCCTCGTGGTCCTCCTCTTTTCTCCTCGTCCTCCTCCTCCTCATCCTCCTCCTCTTCGTCCTCCTCATCCTTTTCCTCCTCCTCCTCCTCCTCCTCCTCCTCCTCCTGCTGGCTTGCGCAGGCCGGGGTGTTTGCCTGTTGCGGCAGGTGGACTCCCTGGCTCGGGCGGTCGTTTCGCTCTTCCTCCCCTTCTCTCTCTCTCTCGCGCACGCCTCCGTGCTTGGTCAAAAGGTCAAAAAAAAGGTCCTCCCCTCATCGCCGTTTGGCTCAAGCCAGCTCGGGCGCCTGCGGCGGGCGGCATGGCGGCGGGCGGTCTAACGCGGGAGGGGTCGCAGACGACGATCCCGAGCAGCAGCCAGGCGGCTCGCGCTGCGGCAGTGGAGCGCGCGCGCGAGTCCGATGATGGCGCGATCCGGCGCCTCACTGGACAGGTGGACGCCGCGCGGTCCAAGATCACGGCTCTGGAGAAGGAGCTTGCGAACATCAAGGAGCCGTTGACCGACGAGGTCCACCCGAGGGCGCAGCTGATTGTCCCAGTGCTGAAGGCCAAACTCGACGATGAGGAGGTGGACCCGCTGGCGAAACGAAGGCGCAACGGCATCCCACGTCTTCGACGTGACGGCGGATGAGATGGCGACGGCGTCGCCTCGGCAGCCGAAAGCCGGGCAGCGCGGCGGCAAGGAGTGCACTGCGGTCGTGCCGAGTTTCGTAGCCGACGGAATCGCCGAGGAAGAGCACGACCTGCAGGACTTCGCGGAGGAGCCGATGGAATTGGCACCAGGAGTTTCGTACCAGCGCGACCCCATCATGGAGGCGTCCACCTTCGGACAAGGCGTGGCGGCGGGCTGGAAGCTCACGAACCTCCAGGCCGAGGGGTCGATCGAACAGCTTTGCACGGCACGTGGAGGAGATGCCCTGCGAGGGCATGTCAGCGCATCCCCCCTTTCGAGGAGGAAGGCCAGAGCCGGAGGGGCGCCGAAGCCGTGGATGGTAGCGCCCCCCCATGCTGCAGGCGGCGACGCCAAGGCAAGTGGGTGACAGCATTGCAGGCATCGTGGAGGTGCCGAGTGCTGAGAAGACCAAGACGGCAGTAAAAGGTTGCAGCTTCTCGGATGGTTGCGAGAAGCCCACCCTGCAGAAGGATGACAGCGACGAACAGAGCCCCGACAGCGGTCTGCGCGTGCGAATTCCGACGAGATGGAGTATGCAGGGTGACATTTTCGTCGCGCGCATTGGGAAACGGCCGCGGCGCGCAGGCTGCTCCACCGTGGCGGCGCGGAGGCCGAGCGGGCCTGGCAGATGCTTCTCGGGCCTCGGCCGTGCGACGTGCTACGCGACGCCGCCGCACTCCGAGTGGCAGCGTTGCGGCACCGCGCCGTCGAGCGGTCGTACTGCGGCGATCTGGACGAGCCGCGTGGCGCGACGTCCATCTGGGAGGCGGGGAGGCTCATCGGCGAGCTCGCTGGAGCCCGCGTGGCCTCCCAAGCGGAGGCCCTCGAATCGCGGAGCGGCTGAGCTCGCCTGGGTGCCGCCCTCGCCCGCGCCTTCGGCGAGGAGGCGGTGGCGGGCGAGGCGTCATTGCGCGCGGCCCACTGCCGCGGCTCTTGCGCCCCTGGGGACGCAGCGGCGGACGCGGCGATCGGGAGCTGAGCACGCTATGGACGCCACCCTCGACTTGGAGGCAGACTTCATGGGCCCACGTCGGCGTGGGCCGAGCCTGGGGTTAAACCCACGTTCGGCCTACGCGAAGGAGGGGTCATGAGGGTGTCCCACGTTGTGAATTCGTCGTGCATGACCTTTTTGGGGTAGAGTCTTGCATCCCCCTCATCGCCCCTCGTCAGCGTTCGCTCCTCGCTCCTCCCCCTCCTCGCAAACCTCCCCCCTGCCTCACCCCCCGCCACCCCCCCTTGAGAAACGCGCCGAGCTCGCAGCGGCCAAGACGCCCAGCACATCCGACCCCCCCCCCCGCAGGAGCGCCAGAAGTACTCGCCCCTCTCGTGGCCGCCCGCCCGCCCGCCCCCCCCGCGCGAGGCATGGCCCAAGTTGGCGGCGCCGGCAACCCCAACTTCCGCCCTGGAGACTGGATGTGCCGCGGCGGCCGCGGGGGCAGAGGAGGGGGGGGAAGGAGGATGGAGAGGGAGGAGAGGGAAGAGAGGGAGGAGGAGGAGGAGGAGGAGGAGGAGGAGGAGGAGGAGAAGGAAGAGGACGAGGATGAGGACGAGGACGAGGACGAGGAGGAGAAGAGGATGACGAGGAAGAGGAGGAGGACGAGGACGACGGCGAGGACGACGACGAGGGTTCGGGGCAGCAGGCCGGTCGACGAAGAGGAAACGACATGAACATGAATGTTCGGAGGTCAGCGCGGATTTCTTGGATCGGCTCTAGGCCCCCCAGCGACGCCTCCGGCGCTGCCCCTGGCGCCCTCCTCGCGCCAGAGGCGGGGGCCCAGCGCTTCAGTCAGGGATATTCAATAATAGTCAGAACATGGTTTGGGGACGATTTTTTGCTTTTTATTAGATTATTTGTTAGTTTCGTTCAAACTCCGCCTGTAGGGGGACATGCCCGACCTAAGTCAGCGCCGATGGAGGGAATCCGTGCGGACCTCCTGAAGTTTTATAGGCAGTCAGTTGGTGCTTGTAGCCAGAGGAGGGGGGGAGACAACACGGGCCTGGCGGCCAGAGGTGAGGGGAGGGAAGGGGGGAGCCAAGCAGGCAGGAGGAGTCAGGCACGGGGCGAGAGGAGGAAGAAACGCGGCAGCAAAACAGGCGGGGGAGACGACATGGCTGCGAGCGAGACGTGGCGCCTCGAAGAATTAACAACAAGGCGGCCGCCCCGTCACCGTCTTCCTGTGTTGTGTTGCTGGGACCGGGGCCGGCAAACAATTGCTGGGCTGAAGCATGTGCGCGAGGAAGGGAAACGGCCTCGTCTTCACCGGCATTGGCGCGTAAGTTGCCCGCGTAGGGTCGCGCATAAGGCGCCCTCGTCTCCACTGCAGCGTGCCGCGCTGGCGGCCCGCGGAAACCACCGCGTATGGTCGGTACGTCATCGCGCGTAAGACCAATTTCTTTTCGTCGCTCAGTTGTCCTCGGGGGGGGGGTCGAGAGGTCCAGGGGCACACGCATCGAACAAGAAGGTCGAAGCGCCAGATGCTCGAGTGGGCAGAGGCCTTTCCTTCCAGGATGTCCTGGACCTCCGCCATCGTTTCCTTGTCTTTGGATGCTCTTCGCCATTCGGAGACCTCCGCGAGGATCCTCGTGGCCACGGCTGGGTTCCCTTCGAAAGTCCGGCTGGAACGCACCCTGCGAGAGCTCTGCCCGTCGATGCTGAGGCCCGAATGCCCAAAAACTCCTTTTTGGCGTGAGCGGATCACGGCGGAAGGTGTTCTACAACGTTCGGCCTCCAGGGCCCTTACCATTAAGCCGGGCCTGTCCCTCTACAGGTGGAATGTTCAAAAATGGTCAAACAATAGTCTGGGGACTATATGTTGTTCTATGTATGTTTGACATGTTTTCAATTTGTTCTGGCTATTCTTCATTTTTCCTCGAAAATCGGCCTGAAGGGGGACAGGCCCGACCTAACCAGGAACCCGGGGCCGTCAGAAAACAGCGCCCTGGTGGCATGCAGGGCGGCGAGACCTCCGGAGGGCGGGCTCGGACCTCCGACGTAATGGTCTCCTGCTTTGTGTCGGTGTCAACGTTTCGGCATCTGCGCGCAATTCTCGGGCCCCGGGACCTCCAACGAAACAGATTTGTTGCGAAGACCGGGCTCCGGGGAAGCTCCAGGAGGGAGGTCTACAAATCGAGGATCGAAGTTCTAGGATCGGGAGCCAAGGATCCAGGATCGAGCAGAGTGGATGTGCCCTGACCGGCCGCGGCATGGTGGGGCAGGGGCTCATCCTTCCGGGAAGGATAAGCGGGAGGAGGTTTGCGGTGCACCAAACTTCGCGCCCGCAGGGCGTTCCCCGACCGAACCCTCCACCCACATGAAGCAACCGCCTTCGTGCAGGCGGTGCGCGCCCAGCTGCGGCGCTAGGCGGGGGGCGGACGAAGGACTCTTGCGCGCGGCCACGCGCGAGGAAGTCTGCGGACGTTTCTTGCAGTGTTTCGTCCGCTCAGGGCCCGTTTCGATCAGATCCGTCCGACTCGGTATCGCATCGGCTGGCTCCATCCGATTCGATTCGGGCATCCGCGCCGTCCGAGGAGGCCCGATGCTGGCAAGACGCTGCTGAGCATCCGCTGGCGCAGCTGCGCCGAGTTGATTTTGTCGGTTCCGCGCGGGCGCGGCCGATCCGGCGCACAGCCCGATTTTCGATCGGGCCTCCCCGATTTCGGCGCTGGCCGAGCCCACCTTTCAGTCGAGCGTGTCCTTCTACAGGAGGACTGTTCTAAAAGAGTTTTTTAAAAAATATGCGGGGACGATTTTTACCTAACAGGTTTTGCTGATAGGTTTCTAGTGGCATCAAAAGAGAGCATCTTGACGCCCCAACGGGGTCTGGAAGGGATCCGGACAGATCCGGACAAAAGTGCAGCCCCAAGAATCCTTAGGAATCTTTAGGGAATCCGAGGAATCCTTAGGAATCCATGCCCTGAACACCATTCCCAGGCCACAGTTTGAATGCCCGTCGCCAGCTGTGGGCCACTTCGTGTTCTTCGTTTTCCCAGAACACCATTCCCAGGACACATTTTGAATGCCCGGAGCCAACTGTAGGCCACTTCGTGCTCTTCGCCTTCCCAGAACACCGTTCCCATGCCATATTTTGAATGCCCGGATCCAACTGTAGGCCACTTCGTGTTCTTCGTGATCCCGGAACGCTACTCCTGTACAATATTTTGACTGCCCGGAGCCATTTGTGGGTCACTTCGTGATCTTCGTGTTCCCAGAACGCCAGTCCTGAACCATATTTTGAATGCCCGAGCTGAGGCAGGCTGAGGCCGAGGCACGCTGAGGCCGAGGCAGGCTGAGGTTGAGGCTGAGGCACGCCGAGGCAGGCTGAGGCTGAGGCTGAGGCAGGCTGAGGTTGAGGCAGGCTGACGAAGAAGAAAACAGAGACTAAAGATGACCGCGGGCCGGCCGGTAAAGCCGGCAGTGCCGGCGAGGCCGGCAAGGCCGGCAGGGCCGGCAAGGTCGGCAAGGCCGGCAAGGCCGGCAAGGCCGGCAAGGCCGGCAAGGCCGGCAAGGCCGGCAAGGCCGGCAAGGCCGGCAGGGCCGGCGGGGCCGGCAGGGCCGGCAGGGCCGGCAGGGCCGGCAGGGCCGGCAGGGCCGGCAGGGCCGGCAGGGCCGGCAGGGCCGGCAGATGACCGGCAGGGCCGGCGGATGACCGCGCAGCGACCACCTGAAGGAACGCGTCGGTTAGTAATAGTTAGCTGGAGTTATAACTAGTCAGTAACTCGTTATAACTAGTCACCGTGTTGGAGTTTTTTGGAGTGGCATGTTCGTCGTTTGACTGATACTCGAGGTTTCTTGGAACGTGCATTTTTTTTGGACATTGTATGTTGTTTTTTTGAATATCGATGTTGTTTTGTTGCACGGTATGCGCTAACAGAACTATTTACGGTATTCAACGGGCCAAATGCACGTGATATGATCGCCAACTCTCCTGTAAACCACTGGAGATTTCAACGAACTGAAGGGGATGAGAACGGGATCGCGGGCATCATCGATGACATGCCTAGAAAAGTGTTCGCTCGCATGCACATGCTTTGTAATAAGAATATGAACTAAGCTCTGCGGCGGATCGCCGTCGCATTTCACGTGGAACCACACTTGGACTGCAACGTGGCCACGATCGCGACCCATCAAAACTATGTCACCACGTTTGATTGTTCCTCCATGTTCGGTGCGCGCCTAATGGTCAAGACTGCTGCATGCGTGCCTGGCCGCAGCTGCAGCAAAGCACTCAACGAACGTTTGCTCGCAGCTGTGGCGCACTCGAACTCGCACTCCAGTGACAACCCGCGGACGTTCTGTAGATCGTGCATGTGCTGAGCCGCGAGCTGGATCATTACACCCTTCTCGGGCCTCGTCTTGCACAGGTGGTCCTTTGCAAATAGTTTGACATGTTTGTGTTTCCGCTCTTGGACAAAACATGATAAAGCACCATGCCTCTTAAACATATCAGCCAAGTGGATAGCCATGTGATGCTTATACACCAAATACTTGGCACCATAGGAACGCTTGTGACGCTCCAAATGTTTCAACACTGCTGACTCAACCTCGCAGCGTGTGCATGGCAATCGCCTCGGCGCGCAGAGAATAACATCCACGGCGTCACATAACGCCAGCATGCTTGCTATCTATGATGGTGTATTGACAATGGCTTGCCTGATGTATAGAGCCAGTGCGGGAATCGCAGATAGCTCTTGCGAGGCACTCGCCTGGAAGTCTCCCGTTTCTCAGACTGTTGCAGCAGAGTGGTGTTTGGATGGTCATGTCCACTTCGTGAAGTAATCGTGGAGGTCGTCGGCGCTGCGCAGTTTCTTGAAATCTTTGTGCTCTAGGAGGGCCCTGACTTCCCGATCAAAAATGCCACTAACGAAATATACGTGCATCTAAGCGAAGCAGAGGAATGTCATCACCAAGTATCTAAGAAACGGGTCCAGTGCGACATGCGTTGGATGGAAATTCCAACCTTTCACCTGCGTGACAGATGTGCATTGCGCGTCTGTGAGCTCGTCTCGCTGGTACCTCCCCCAATCAGGGCGCAACCTCTCCAAGATCGCGACGACTGTCGCGTCGGTGTTGTATGCGAGTTTGCTTTTGTCAAGGCAGGTATCATCAACGTATGTCCCCGAACTGTCGAATTGTGCGTGGCCGAATTTATTGTTTTTTGTTGCCACACCGCATCGTTCGAAGAAACAAACAGCTAAACTGATTAGCTCATTCTCTTTCAAAACCGGCCGATGCTTGTGGAGGTGCTTCTGCTTAGGAGCGACCGTGACCAGCCACCGCGGGAGGCGCGGCAGGGGCGGTGAGTGGCCCGAGGCTCCACCCAGTGGCGGCGGGCAGGCCCAGAGCTCCCTCCGCCCCACCACCCTGGGAACTAGACGTGCGGGCACGGTTCCACAAAAAAATCACTCGTGCAACTGCCATGGGAAGGGAGAGAGGAGGAGGAGGAGGAGGAGGAGGAGGAGGAGGAGGAGGAGGAGGAGGAGGAGGAGGAGGAGGAGGGAAGGGCCAGAGGAGCGAGGGAGGGACGACAGGACGACAGCAGAAGGGACCGTTCAAATGCAATCGAGCCAAAAACGCTTCACAGTTAAACACTGCATATAATTGCGTTCGCGTTTGAAAGGTCGAAGCCTGGAGCTAAAAACTTCTAGCGCGGCCTCCGGCCACGGGCCTGAGGAAGATGCAAATCCAAGCAGTTGTTGTACCATCGGACGCTCCCACTACTTCGGCTCATCCGCGTCCGCCTTCGAGAAACCCAGTTGGAGAAGTTTCTCCTGCCCCCTCCGCTCAAGGTCCTCTTTGGGGGCCACTCTTGCACTTCAAGGGGGGGGGGGGTCGGGCCCGAACGCAAACGTCGAATCGATGCTACGCGAGGGGCTTATTTTTCTTTTGGCGGTTTCTGGCGCAGCGGCGCGGACCCGGCCCCAAAACGTTTTTTTTTCCCCCCCCCGGCGATTGTCTTGGAGGTCGGTCTCAATGCTCTGAAGTGTTTCTGTCTGCGCGAATGCGATTATATTGCATTGGACGCTGCGCGGCACCAGTACGCGCGAAAAGTACTGCGCGGCAAGGCGAAGGAAGAATCGAACGGCCATGTCAAAGCATGGGCGAATGCCCGAGTGCGACGAGAGCTCAAAATGGTTTCCGCTCGCACCCAGTTGGCTATCTATCGGTTGATGTGGTTTCAGCAGTGGGTCCGTTTTCCTGAAGAGCATTTGCAAGCAACTGCGGCCATGTTTGCTGATTTCCCAGGTCAGAAGCTAAAGAATTGGACTGCGACGGGGACCGTTGCCAGCACAGCCCACCCAGCTCTGAAGAGATTGTGCGATGATCTTGACCTGCTCGCGCGAATCGGGCCGATCCAGGCAGACCGCGAGGATGCACGTACCGATCCGCGGCTTTTTTTCACAGACCCAGATGCGCGAGAACGATTGTTGCGAGCTGATCCGCACGAACTCGCGTCGGCGGCGCTCGGTGTTGCGACCCCCCCTCCTGAATGGGTGGGCCCCCCCCCCAACGCACGCAGGAGTCGAGGGAATGCTGCGCGAATGCCAGCTGCTGAAACGAGATGGCACGAAGCGTGGCTTGTTTTTTTGCCCCTCGCCGCGGGCTCAGAACGCGCCAAACTATGAGCGGCGAGCATGGGCGCAGGATTTTGTCACGCGCGCTCACGGTGTCGAATCAGTGCATGTTGCGTGCCGCTTTCTTCACATCGGTGGCGAGTGCCCGGAGTCATGCGCAGCGGTCTTTTTGTCAGGGGGTGGTGCGCCAGACCCGAGGGCAGCACCGCAGTGCGTGATCACATCGCGTCGCCGCCGTACCATTGCTTGGTCTGTGATGCATCGTCTGGCTCAATTCAAGCGGCCAACACCCACTTTGCCGCGCACGTGCCGCCCGATCTTTTAGCGACGCTGCGATGGAGCAGTGGCAGGCTTTCCTGGCCAAGGCGCAGACCGAGGCACCTGAGGCGACGGGGCAAGCAGCCAAGAAGGTCAAAGGCGCGAATGAGGACACGGAGGCGCGCGAGTTGGCAGCTACTGGTGTCAAGTTGGGGCTGAAGGCACGCAAGGACAACAGGGCGCTTCTCGGCGCCGTGTTCCGTTGCTTCAAAATGCCGGTGCCCAGCGCCATGCACGTGGCGACGAAGACAATCACTGACAATTTTGAAGCGGAGGTCAAAGGCAAGAAGGGACACGGCCTCTTTCCGGATGGTCGTCGTTTCAGCGGCGCCCTGATGGCCATCATGCCGAATTTGGTGGGGGAGGCCAAGGACCTCGTCGAAGAGTCTCTGAAGGCGCACCCGCCCGACTCCAAAGTGCTGAACCACGTCGTGACATGTTGCCTCCTTGAGCGCATGCACAATAAAGAATTCAAGCGCCTGTAGTCTCGCGAATATCTTGTCATGGGCGTTCCTGCGAATTGCGCAGGGCTTAGAGCCAGCGCGCCCCTTGTTCATATGAAGCTCCCTCAATGCCTCCTCGTCTCCTTTAACACACGCCAATCTCGCAACTATCGTTGCTTATGTTGTTGCGTCACCCAACGCAGATGCATCCAGCGCAACCCACATTGTCCCAGAGTTAACGCCACCCGATCTGTTTGATAATTTTTTATAAAAATAAAAACTAGCTGAGCATCATGCGGGTAGATTGCCCGATGCCCCCAGGCACATCTTTCACCTTGGCAGCGCGCGCGGTGCTGAAGGTGAGCCTTAGATCTTCGCTTTGCAAGTCTTCGTCAAATTCGGCGAAAGACCAGTACACAGCATCCAGACCACGGTAGTCTTTGCCTTTCGCGAGAGGATCGCGCGGCGATATACCATCGAACTAAAGAGTTATCTTCCAAGGCACAGCTAAAGCACATGGGTGCGTTTGCACTTGTTGGCGCGCAAGAACGCCCCTGGGTTACGCGCCCAATTCTCAAATGTGCCCCCGCCGTCATCGTCGCCAACAGGCATCTGCATGCCATTCAATACAAGTCCATATGAGTTACGATCGTAGACCACATGTTTCTCATGCGCCCTATATTGGGACCCCCGCGAGACAGCGTCTGGCAACCCATTGTCACGAACGTAATTGAGCACGTGAGACAATGCTGCCTGGGAAACATACGGGCCGCGGTGGACCTCAACGAATGCCCCGGAGTGCGTTCGGGGCCGCTTCGGCCGCGGACCCGAGGCCATGCCAGCCAAAATGTTTACGGACTGATGCGATATGCGATGACCGCAACGCAATGGACACGAATGAGACAGGATGCGACCATCGCACCGCATTTGTTTTACACTACAGATGCACAAGCGAATACATCGCTGCAACAACAAACGATGAGATGTGCTGGCCCACGACCGATCGTCGATGAACGCCAAGGCAACAGACCGCGCCTCAGCGCGCGAGCGCACGCCAGGGCCCCACTTGATCTTTCTGTCGCTCCGCCCCACTACGGAGCGATGTACCTGCTTGTCGTTCTGGGTCATGGCGTAGCCAGCCCTGTAGTGGAGGTTCCCCGCCTTCGCAGGCGGCGGCAGCACCTTCGGCTTCGCGACGTGGCTTGAGGGCCTCTTCGCGACGACATTGCCCATGCTGTTGCCCGTGCTTTTGCTGCCCTTGCCGTTCCCCTTGCATGTGCTATGGCCTTTGTGTTTGTGTTTGACGTCCTTGCCCTTGCCATTGCCCGTGCTCTTCGGCTGCTCTGCGTCCTCTGATGCATCTGCTTCGGCGGCATCGGCGACCGCGTCGCCAGCCGCGGCGGGGCGCTTGCGCGCGGCCGCCGCCGCGGCCGCCGCCTTCGCCTTGGTGGCGAGAAGCTTGCGCAGGGCGGCCTCCTCGTTGCTCAGGTTGGCATCGGGCTCTTCGCCATCAACCGTTGGCTCGGCCGTCGCCGACTTGCCGAGCGTTGGCCCCTCACGAGGCGGAAGCTTCGCCTTTGGTGGCTCCAGAGGGCAGCCCCCTTAAGACGCACCTGCGCGCGCCCCTGCAGACGATCCTGCAGACCCAGCTGCATGTCCCCCACGGGGTGCCACATTGGCGAAGAGCGCCGCGGCCAGCTGCCCCCCGCACATGTTCTGGCACATCTGCATCTGCCCACTAACCGTCATATCTGGCATCGCGGCCTTGGCGTGGGGTGGCGCGACGGGCTCAACGGTGGCAGTTTTCTTGATCTTGCTGGAAGACCCTCGCACGAACTCGGGCTCGTCGGCACCCATGTCCCCCATGCATGGGCCTTCGGCGTTGTCATGCGCCTCTCCCCACCATGCCTCGCTATGCAGCTGGTCGATGGTGTCGTAGTCCCAGGTCGTCCTGCACCCGCTTTTAGCCCGCGCTTTCGCAGTGACAGCTGCGCCCAACTTCTTCTTCACATCCTTCAACAGTTTCATCCACGCATCTGCATTGCCACATTTCCCAGCGGCATGTGCCACCAAGGCCGCCACTCACGCCTTACTTTTTTTCAGATAATGTATGCGTGCCAATTAGGGCGGCACGGTCGACCACAATGGTTACACACGCCTTTTCGGATAAGTCCCCCCCCCCCTTTCAACTTAGCGGGCTCAGTCGCTGTGAAGCATTTAGAGAAGATGGTTGCCTCCTGCCAATTCTTGGAACAGCCGGTGTATCCCAGCAAGCCAGTCTTGTTACCAACGGCCGAACAAAGCTGGGCAAGCTCTCGCGAGCCCCTGTGTTCCAGCGCATTGTCTCGAATGGCATTCGCGAGGAGTGACGCGTCATCGGTGCTCAAGTTTCCCAGATTGTCAACTTTGAGGAGCAACTGGTCAAATTGACACTTGGCCACTGCGGTGGGATCCAACCCACAGCTTATCTGAGATTGCACCCATTCGTGCATATGGCTTAGCTCAGCGATGAGGTTTGGCACGGACGTCATTGCGTAGTAAGCGCAAGTAGATGGCGCGACAGATCGCGACGTGGCAAGTGGATATCGCGAACGTCAGACTCGCGAGCCAAATGGGATACGGATAAGATGCCAACTGCAACATCACATGCAATTGCAGGGCGGCCCGACCGCGGCGGGGGGTGCATTGGGGGGGGCAACAATGTTACAGCCCCCCACGCCGTCGCCAATCACCCTCATCCGCACATCCCCCCCCTGCTTCGCTGTCGTCGTTGCCACTCTGCGGCCAGGCCGCAAACCACATGCGAGATCGCATGCAATCATGTGCATGATTTTAAGTGCAACAGATGCAAGATAGTTCGCCACACGATACACGGCTTTATAGCTTGCATTTCTAATGCGTGATCCGACTCGGGATCATGCCACGTCCATGGACTTCGCATGCCCAAGCCATGCGACTGCGACGTTGTGCGGCTCGATCGCAGCCTCACGGTCCATAATTGAGTTCATCCACTCATCCTTCGCCTTGAGGAACGTGGCGTAGTCGACATCTGCCTGTCGAGGCTGCTGGGGGGGCAGGGTGGGAGATGGGCGTTGTTATGGAGCGGGGAACTTATCAATGCGTTATTGACCACATGCATGCCTTCTTGGTCAGTGTTTTCACACGGGAGCGAGTCGATGCCACATCCTTGTTCGCAGCCTTGACAATCTCTTTCTTCTGGCGAACCCGATCCTCACGCTCCTCCCTAATATCATGGCGAACCTGTGCCTCCATCGCCTTCTGCTTGATGGCCTTCACCATTGCAACCAGAACAGCTTACGTGCAAGAGCCTGCGCGCACACACACACACACACACACACACACGCACACACACACATACACACACACACACACACGCGCACGCACATCTTGGGCCAACATGCTTGCGAAAGGCTCGATCGCCGCCGTGGCGCCTCCCTATAGACCCCACTGGCGTGCAACCCCGCATGTGCATGGCGCTGCATTTTTGCACGCAGCGCCACAAGCGATACGATGAATGCGTTTGCACGCATGAGCTACCCTAGTAGCTACCCCGCTACCCTGTAGCTAGCCCCGCAAAGCTGCTAGAGCGCACTGCGCGGCGCCAAGGGCCTTGCGGCCCCGCGCCCGCGTGGGGCCACCCATTGCAACGGGGCGATCAGTTGCGCGAGTGCGCACATTCCTCCACGCCTCTGCCTCCCGCAAAACCATGCGGAACACCTCCTCGGCGGCCTCCGCCTGTTTCGTGGCTCGCTCCATCGTCTTGAACGCCGCATCTGATTTTCGGGGGGGGGGGGGGGGGGATATGGCGTGAACACGACCCTGCCAACCCACACCTGAAAACATTCAAACCCTGTAACACACGAAGCGATTGGGGCGCCGAATCGAATCGCAGCAACGCAATACAATATGATTCGCACACGCATGTATCAACACACGTATACATGCAACGTAATGCAAGTCAGCATAGTAGCTAACACTACTAAACATAACGACTACATAACGAGCCCAACCTTCTTGTCGTTCTTCTTCACTTGTGATTTAGTGTATTTCACGTGCCTGACGGTGGCCGTGAGCGCGGCGTTGAAGTCCGCCCTGTCCTCGCGACGGCGCTGGGCCCGCATTGCCTTGAGTTGGGCGGACATCGCAGATATGGTGTGCACAACGGCGCGCAGACGCCTCGCGTGAGAGAGACGCGCCTCGCGCACCACAACGGCTACGGCCAGGATGCGTATTGCGACCTAGTCGCACAATGCAAGATCACATCATCCCCCCTCTCACATTCGCACCGCCGTCGGCACCGACGCCGTGGTTCGCCGTCGCCTCACATCATCATCATCACCGTCACTGTCGCCATCGTCGGCATCATCATCCTCATCATCATCGTTCGTCGTCATCACCATCATACTCATCATCGCAATCCGCCCCTCTTCCCCACCGCAGCATCCGTCGTATGCCATCCTGGAGGTCCTTCCACAACATCAACGTTGATCGCCGTCCCTCCACCCGTCCTCTCATTCGCTGCACTAATTTTGAGCCACCTCCCGTGCCACACATCCTTTCCGTCCGCCCTCTCCCCCCCATCGTTATCTCATGCTCCCGCCCGTGGCCGTCGCCGCCGTCGCCGTCGTCGCGCCCCGACCCCCCTGGCCGCGGAGGGGGCGCGCGCAGAACGGTGCCGCTCTGAAAGGGGGTCGGCGCACGACGGCGCCGCCGACGACGACGACGGCGACGACGACAACGGCGGTGACGAATACGACGATGACGACGACGACGGCGATGACGACGGCGACGAGGACGACGGCAACGGCAACGGCGACGGCGGCGGCGACGGCGGCGGCGACCACGAGGGCAATGCGGCACACCACAACGAGAAAACGAGATGACACGAGGCGGGGGGGCAAATGAGCTCGAGCGAACGAGGACCTGGATATATGATAGTGTCGACTAAACACTGGGAATGGGGCGAGGCGGTGGAGGAGAGCTGGTGACGATGGCGACGGTGGCGATGGTGGTGGTGACGGTGGTGACCGACGACGACGAAGACCGATTGCGGCGGTGGCGATGACGATACTGATGATGAGGCGATGAGGTGACGACGGGAAACGAGCGGCGGAATATAGAAGCAACGAGGGTAGGACGATGGACGGATGATGAGCGAACGCTGGAGGACGACGATGGACGGGCGGTGGGGGCAACAAAGGAGGGGCCTTGAAGGACGGGCTGCGGGGGCGATACTGCGAGGATGATGCTGCGCTGTTTTTTTTTTGCGGCTCGTGGCCCCTGCGGCGGCGTGTATCTGCGCACGCGCCGTAGGGCCGATAACAATCAATGCATCCACTTACATTGTCCACAACAGGTGCACACTTGTGGATTCTAGACAAGACGTCAACTACAGGAGCGGGAGGTGTATACTATCATCTGACCACGAACGACCCCAAAGGCAAACCCGTCGACCGAAATTTCACCCCTGGAATGATCCAAGACCGCTCAAATCGTCGCCACCAGGACTCACCTCCAGGAAACTGTGATCCGACCACCCCGCTGTCGCATATGGGAAACTCATATGCGACAACTTTGTCGTATATGAGAAACTCATATACGACAGCGCTGTCGTAGACACTATCACGCCGAGTTTGTCGTATATGAGTTTCTTATATCCGACAGCGCTGTCGTATATGAGAAACTCATATACTCCCAGGCGCTCCCGGAAGCTTTCCCAGGCGCCCCCAGGCGGTTCCAAGCGCTCCCAGGCGCTCCCAGGCGCTGCCAGGCGCTCCCAGGCGCTCACTAGCGCTCCCAGGCGCCCCCAAGCGCTCCCAAGCGCTCCCAAGCGCTCCCAGGCGCTCCCAAACGCTCCCAGGATTTCCCAAGCTCTCCCAAGCGCTCCCCAGCGCGCCCAAGCGCTCCCAGGCGTTCCCAGGCGCTCCCACGCGCTCCCAAGCGCTGCCGAGCGCCCCCAAGCGCTCCCAGGCGCTCCCAGGCGGTCCCAGGCGCTCCCAAGGTTCTTAGGCGCTCCCAGGCGCATCCAAGCGCTCCCAGGCGCTCCCAGGCTCTCCCAAGCGCTGCCAGGCTCCCAGGCGCTCCGAGGCGCCCCCAGGCGCTCCCGGGCGCTCCCAAGCACAACTGAGCCCATGATCGCTTCAGAAGGAGAGGAGGGGGGAACCTGTTCTCGCAATCGTGATTGCGAAGAGACCGGGAGGCAGCGCGTGAGCTTAGAATTAGGAATGTCCACCTGCCGTGACCGCCATTGGCCGCCTGTCGCGGCAGCCCTTGGCCGCCGTCGCGGCAGCCCTTGGCCGCCATGGTCGTGGCAGCCCTTGCCGCCATGGTCGTGGCAGCCCTTGCCGCCGTCGTGGCAGCCCGTGGCAACTGTCCTTGCAACATCTGTAGTAGCCACTGACGCGGCCCTTGCCACCGTCGTGGTAGCCGCTGTCCTACGACAGGTTGGCATCGCGCCACGCGCGCTGCGCCTCCCTCCACACATTCGCGTGGAGCCTCCTGTTCCACTCGATGCACGTCATATGCTGATAGTCGTAGCCATCGAAGCCCTCGACCAGCTCTTTCACCGCCAAGGCCTTGGCGAGGCGAATGCGCTTGCCGCCGCGCGGCCGCGGGACGTAGTCGTCGTTGTCGCCCTTGTGGCCGCTGCCCTTGCCGCCGTCGTAGTAGCCCTTGTGGCCGCTGCCCTTGCCACCGTCGTAGTAGCCCTTGTGGTCGCTGCCCTTGTCGCCGTCGTGGCCGCTGTCGCGGTTGCCGATGTCGTTCTGGCTGCTGTCGTAGTAGCGGCCACGCTTGCCGCAGTAGCTGCTGCTGTCGTGCTTGCCACCGTGCTTGCCACCGCTGTGGTAGTAGTCATCGTGCTTGCCACCGCTGTGCTAGTAATCATCGCCCTTGCCACCACTGTGGTAGTAGTGGTCGTCGCCCTCGCGCTCGTAGTAGCCATAGCGCTTGCAAGGGCGCTTCTTCGGCTGTGGCTCCTCACCGTCGTAGTCGCGGCCCTTGCCGCCGTCGTAGGCGCTGTCCTTGCCGCCGCTGTAGTAGCCCATATCGCTGCCCTTGCCACTGGTGCCCTTGCCACCGTCATAGGCGCTGCCCTTGCCACCGTCGTAGTAGCCCGTGCCGCTGCCCCTGCCGTCGTCGTAGGCGCTGTCCTTACCACCGCTGTAGTAGCCCAGATCGCTGCCCTTGCCACTGTCGTTGCCGCTGCCCTTGCCACCGTCGTGCGCGCTGCCCTTGCCACCGTCGTAGTAGCCCACGTCGCCGTACTCGTCGTCGTCTTGAACGAAGTGCTGCAGGCCGTGCATCTGGTTCATGCTTGTGCTCATCGCGGGCGCCATGTCGAACAGGTCGAGCAGCTGGTCCGCCGCGCGCTGCCTCACGTGCTTCGGCGGCGGGGCGGACGGCGGCGGCCGCGGCCCGTAGTGCCTCGCAGCAGGCGGCACCGCAGGCTGCCGCGGCCCGAACTTCGGCTTCGGCCGCAGCGGCGGCGGCGGCGCTGGCGGCCGCAGCGCTGGCTGCGGCCCGGCAGCACTGCCGCCGCGGCGGCGGCGGTCGAGGTCCTCCGCCGCGTCCAGGAGGAGCGCCACCGCCGCTTCGTCCATGGCGCTGGTGCTGCTGCGCGTGGTGCGCTGCTGGTTGCGCGGGTGCTGCTGCGCGTGGCGCGCTGCTGGTTGCGCTGGCGGGGCTGCGCGCGGCGCAGCACCGCGCTGGCGCGAAGGCCCAAACGCTTGGGCCTGAAAAGTGGCAACGGATGGGGATATGGATGTGAGGCTGCTGAGGATGGTCGATGCAATCGCATGCAACATGCGCGCGCTGTCTTTTTTCTGCGCCGCGCAACCCCATGCGGTGCACCGCAACGCATGCGTGTTGCTATACTAGCTGCATGCACCCCCTAATACAGAAGTGAAACACTATGGGCGGCCGACGACAGACGACGGGCGACGGGCGACGGGCGCCGACGACGACGACGAAGACGGCGACGACGGAGGGGTTCACCGCCGTTTGTGTTCAATTCCGAGGCCCTGCATGGCCGCGTCCCCCCGCGGCCCTCCCAGGGCCCATCGGGGGACATCCATGTGCCATGGGTCTGGAGGCCCCTCGAGGACCATTTCGGTGATGGCGCCGCCTTCGACGAGGGGGTCCTCGATGCCATCGCGAGGTCAGCAATTCCGGCGGCGTTCGCCGATCTGAACGAGGAGCTTGGAATGAGAAGGGGGAACGGAGGGGATGAGAAGGGGTGGGTGGATAGGGTTCATAGCACATACCCCCATAAGGAGCTGAAGCGCCAGCGCCAACGCGCAGACGACGCAGAGCGCGAGACGAAGAGGCTGAAGCTGGAGATGCGCGACCACAAGGGCAGTGGCGACAGCAGCGGCCACAGGGGCGGCGACGACGACCACAAGGGCAGTGGCGACAGCAGCGGCCACAAGGGCGATGACTATTACCACAGCAGTGGCAAGGGCAGCGGCCACAAGGGCGACGACTACTACCACGACGGCTACTACGACAGCGGCAAGGGCTACTGCGACGGTGGCAAGGGCCGCGATGGCTACTACGACTATGGCAAGGGCAGCAATGGCTACTACGACAGCGGCAACCACGACAGCAGCAAGGGCAGCAATGGTACGACAGCAAGGGCTACTACGACGGCGGCAAGGGCAGCGATCAGCAAGGGCTACGACGGCAGCAGACGAAGTACATCGAGTGGGTCAAGAAGAATTGTGTGCAGGGCGGCAACTATGACGGTGGCAAGGGCAACGGATACGACGGCGGCAAGGGCTGCCACGACGGCGGCAAGGGCCACCACGACGGCGGCAAGGGTTACCACGACGGCGGCAAGGGCTACTACGACGGCGGCAAGGGCAGCACCCACGACGGTGACACGCCCGCGGGCAGCGACACGGGCTATTACGACGGTGGGGGCAGCGACTACGACGTGGCAAGGGCGGCGCCTACGACTGCGACAAGGACAGTGGCAATGACATCGCCTGTGGCAAGGGCATCGACGCCCGCAGTGACAAGAGTGCGGACGACAGACCGCGAGCGTTGTCGCGAGCAAGGTCACTGGCGCTTCTGACTCAGATGTGATGGTGCACGATTCTAGCACTCCAGAACCTGTTAGTTCGGACTGATGCTCGAGGAGCGAGATAGAAAACAAAAGGGAGAGGGATGGGGATGAGAAGGGAGTCAGACGGTGAGCGAGCGAGCGCGTGCTAGTCGCGATCACCCGGCCGCGTTCTCTGGATCGACGCCGCGCGCAGGCGAATCTTCGCCAGGTTGGTCAACAGGAGAACCGTCGCCATCACCGTCGTCGACCATGCCGTTCCCCTCGGTGGCAGGTGTGATGTTGCCCCGAAGACTTTGCGCAGCTTGAGCGATGTGGACTGGTCCCCAATCATCGACTTTAGACTGCACCCGTTGCGACATGCCGCCTGTGCCACGTATCGTCATGAACACTGTCTTGCGACGCTTGTCGCAAAATACGCCAGTGACGCCAGACGTGGACCTGGCTCGCTTCTCTCGGTCATGCGCGTCGATCGCTGCAGCCACCGCTGCAACGCGCACGTACTCCACAGCAGCAGGCACACACTCGATCGAGACCTTCTTGCATGCCTTTAAATCGAACAGAAACGCCAACGTGATATCATCGTGCTTCAAGTGCTGGCCGCCGTGCGCGCACTCCACCGCTGGGAACGATGCAGTCACGGTCTCTGGCATCAGAGATGCATCGAATATACCCCGTTTGATCTTGACGATCGAGGCCTTATCGGCATCGTCCTGAAGCAGCGGGTCGGTCTGTTCCATGCGTTGCCAGATCGCATCGGCACATGCGGCATTCTTCATCTTCCTCAGATCACCAAAGAGAGCGTTGTGCGGTAGGGAAGCGTTTGACTTTGCGGGGCTCGGGGCCCCGATGAAGTTCTGAAGCTTGCGATCGCTCTTCGACAGCTCCAAGAATAGCGAACCAGCCGCTTGGACAATCTGTCTGGGGGCCCATGGGTCTTTCAATGCGCCCCCCTCGATGACAGTGCGCATTTGCACAGTCGCGGGCATGATTGCAAAACAAAACTCGGGTGGAAACGCCTGCAGACAAGGCAACGATCGCCGACGCCCATGCGGTATGTGAGTGACAACTCATGGCAATGCGTTCGCCGGCATGGGAGGGTGGAGCGACGTTTTGCAAATGGCCATATCGCAATCGAACGCGCGTTTATAAGTACTGCGTAGATGTATACATGCACCGTCACGCCCTAGACTTCTTCATTGCGGGCGCAGGCGCATCCTCAGCTTTGCGCTTTGGCATAAGCGATGCCAGCGGTGCGATCAGCGCGTCTCCCTTCACGACGCCGCTCTTGTTGGCCAGCACCTGCAGACAAAGACGGCATCACATCGGACTTCATGGTCACGACCTTCATGTTTGCATTGAGTTCGGGGGTCGACCCCTGCACGGACCAAAATGGAATGATTAAGGAGCCAGGGGCCTTTGCCAGCCCCCCTACACCCGTATTCGCCTGCACCTTGGACATCTTCATGTCACCAGTGGGGAGCAACACGATGTTGAAAATGGTGCCCTTCAGGTCCTTGTATGACTTCACAAACGCGCTCCCGTTTGGTGAGTATTCGTTGGATTTCTTCACGACGATGCTCGCAGTGAGTGAGACAAGCACTATCTCTCCTGCTTTGAATGCACGCGTGGTAGTGATAGACCGATACTTAACAGGCGATGTTACGCCAGCGATGCCCTCCAAGCAATCTGAATGCTGGGCGTACATGCCGTCCAAGGCAATTCTGATTTTCGCCTCCCACTGCCAGTCGACGCTCATCATGGGGCCGTGGTCAGCAAACTTTTCGATTGTTTCCTGGGAATGATGGGGGGGGGGGGGGGGGCATGCGCGAGGCATAGCACTGGATGGGTGAATGGATTGCCAACAATACATAGAGCGGGGGACATATAGGCAGAGAGCGAGCGGGGGGACGAGAGAGGGAGATGGGGAGAATGATCTATGCATAGAGATGGAGAGACAGATGAAATAGAGGACGGGGGGGGGCATATATATATAGAGAGAGAGAGATGTCGTCAAAACAATTGAAGGTCGGGTTGCGACGAGATCGCATGCTGCCTTGTCCTTAGTCGTGCTCAAGACGTACTTACCATTTAGCACCTCGTCAATGCTCTCAACCACTGTCTTACTCCCGATCATCAACTTCACACCCTTCGCATCGGCCCCAACGAACTCGAACGCGCTGTCCCTGTCGTCACCCTTCGCCAAGCAGGGCTTTGCTTTCGATACGAAGCCTCTCTCCGACAACTTATCTGCCTGGTTGGACCGTGCGCCTGTCGCAGTATACTCCTTTACGCCCTAGCTTGTAGCCGTTTTGGGCGCTTCTGCAGGGGCGGCCTTGACCCCCCATGGGCTTTCCACTGGTTTGCCCACGCGCGTTGCCAACGCAGTACAGAAGCTGGCGCCAATATCTGGCAACGTTTTGGCGCTGTCCAATCGTTCATCTGGTTTGTTGAATACGAAGTGCACGACGCGAACTTCAGTCAACCCTACGATGGTGCCCTATGCGAGCGTGTCTGGCGCAACGCCTTGTTTTTTTTGCGATCTCTCGCGCCTTCTGCAATAACTCATCCGCATGCAGAACAATTGTGGCCTTCTTGTCACCCGACAGCGCGGACGCGTCACCTGGCCTTAAGAGCACCTGATGGCCGTCCCTGGCGCATCGAGTCGCCATGGCTTTCATGCATGCGAGTTCGAATGTCACCGCAGCCCCGTCGTTTTTTGATCTTCACTTCGGCGAGGCTCTTCGCCATGGCGCCTGTGACCACGCACTGGGCAGTTAATTGCCGTGGGAAGTCCCGCAATTCGTTGTGGAAAATTGGCTCGCCCAGACCACCCGACATCTCTTTCGCATGCGTTACCAATCCGTCGATTTCCCCAGGGAAGAGGGAACCCGCGCGAGTCGCCTCTTGACTGACCCTCGGCCAATCGATCTTGCCTCCTTGGTTCGCCAAACGGTTCGCAATGGATGCGATCTTGAACATCGGGCTCAACCGGGGCTCGTAACGCGCGATCTGTTGTCCCGCATTGCCTGCTTTTTGGGCAAGGTTTGAAATCCAAGGGAACGCTTTGACAAATTCAGACCGAAAGACCTTCCATTCAATGCCCTCATCGCAGGCCTTTGCATAGTCGGGCTGCGCTTCCCTCAACCTCTTCATTGAAAGAAAATCATTTTGTGAAATCCTGTCGAATCGTTCTGGCTGTTTCTGCGGCACGGGAACTTCTGCATATAAACAACGCAACCCCATGCTCGCATGTCCACACGTGTAGCTTGCGAATTTTGCTTCGCATTCATATGGGAGCATTTGGCCAGCAGAAACTTTCATTATCTTATCGTTGAACGCTTTGACCTTCTCATATTCCGCCGAGCCTGTTTGCAATCCCATGCACACTGGATTTTGAAGGGCCGAGTTCTTGAAACCGTTCCTGAATATTTTTACGATGAGATCTAGCACATCGCTCGGGACAACCCCATCCCCATACCTGTTTTCCATGCACATGAACACGCATTTGCTATGAATCCTCTCCATCCTGATACAATCGATGCCAGGCCGCTGCGCTATGGCGCATACCTCTTCGAACAAAGAAACAACGGGGGCGTCTGGCTGCTCATATGCAGCCTTGGTTTGCTGCACCTCCCCAACAACATTCTGTATGTTCAGTTCACGCTTGGAAGTCATGACGCCCCGCGTGGAAACCACCTTTGTTGAGCCAAAAGCCTATACGGTGCACATATATATATATATATATATATATATATATATATATGCAAATGAACATTGCAATCTTGCAATATGCACCCTTCGAAATTCACGAATGCATTGCACCGATCGCAGTCTCATGGGGGAGTCAGGCAAAACCCTAGCAACGCCATGCCAAAACACGAATAGCAACATTGAACAAAAACCTAAACACCAGGAAAGCCAGCCTACACGCCATCGTTTTTTCCAACATATGTTAAAAGTTAGCAGAGCTGTTAACTGTTCTAATTCCGCGTAACTATACTTAACTAGCGGGACCAAGTTAGCGAAGTTAGTAAATTCGTAACCTAGTTATAACAATTTATATTTACTTATAACAGACTTATAACATAGTTATAACATGGTTATTACTCACGGTAGTACTTACTAACCACGCCGATCCTTTAGGCAGGGCCGGCAGGGCCGGCAGGGCCGGCAAGGCCGGCAAAGCCGGCAAGGCCCGCAGGGCCGGCAGGGCTGGCAGGGCCGGCAGGGCAGGCAGGACGCATTTTCAGTCTCTGTCTGTTTTCCAAATCGGCAGGCTGAGGCTGAGGCCGGGGCAGGCTGAGGCTGAGGCTGAGGCAGGCTGAGGCTGATGCAGGCTGAACTGAGGCTGAGGCAGACTGAGGCCGAGGCTGAGGCCGAGGCTGAGGCTGAGGCAGGCTGAGGCTGAGGCTGAGGCTGAGGCTGAGGCTGAGGCAGGCTGAGGCTGAGGCTGAGGCTGAGGCTGAGGCTGAAGCTGAGGCAGGCTGAGGCTGTGGCTGTGGCTGAGGCTGAGGCAAGCTGAGGCTGAGGCAAGCTGAGGCTGAGGCAGGCTGAGGCTGAGGCTGAGGTTGATGCAGGCTGAGGCTGAGGCTGATGCAGGCTGAGGGTGAGGCAGGCTGAGGTTGAGGCTGAGGTTGGCTGAGGCTGAGGCAGGCTGAGGCTGAGGCCGAGGCAGGCTCAGGAGTCTGAGGCAGGCTGAGGCCGAGGCAGGCTGAGGCTGAGGCCGAGGCAAGCCGAAGCAAGCTGGGGCTGAGGCTGAGGCAGGCTGAGGCTGAGACAGGCTGAGGCTGAGGCTGAGGCAGGCTGAGACTGAGGCAGGCTGAGGCTGAGGCCGAGGCAGGCTCAGGAGTCTGAGGCAGGCTGAGGCTGAGGCAGGCTGAGGCTGAGGTTGAGGCAGGCCGAGGCAGGCTGAGGCTGAGGCTGATGCGGGCTGAGGCTGAGAGGCTGACAATGAGGCTGAGGCAGGCTGAGGCTGAGGCTGAGGCCGAGGCAGGCTGAGGTTGAGGCTGAGGCACGCCGAGGCAAGCTGAGGCTGAGGCTGAAGCTGAGGCAGGCTGAGGCGGAGGCAGTGGCTGAGGCTGAGGCAGGCTGAGGCTGAGGCCGAGTGAGGCTGATGCAGGCTGAGGCTGAGGCAGGCTGAGGCTGAGGCTGAGGCAGGCTGAGGCTGAGGCTGAGGTTGATGCAGGCTGAGGCTGAAAGGCTAACGCTGAGGCAGAGGCAGGCTGATGCTGAGGCGGAGGCCCAGGCAGGCTGAGTCTGAAGCTGAGGCAGGCTGAGGCTGAGGCTGAGGCTGTGGCTGTGGCTGAGGCTGAGGCAAGCTGCGGTTGAGGCAGGCCGAGGCTGAGGCTGAGGCTGAGGCTGATGCGGGCTGAGGCTGAGAGGCTGACATGAGGCTGAGGCAGGCTGAGGCTGAGGCTGAGGCCGAGGCAGGCTGAGGTTGAGGCTGAGGCACGCCGAGGCAAGCTGAGGCTGAGGCTGAAGCTGAGGCAGGCTGAGGCGGAGGCAGTGGCTGAGGCTGAGGCAGGCTGACGCTGATGCCAAGTGAGGCTGATGCAGGCTGAGGGTGAGGCAGGCTGAGGCTGAGGCTGAGGCAGGCTGAGGCTGAGGCTGAGGTTGATGCAGGCTTGAGGCTGAAAGGCTGACGCTGAGGCAGAGGCAGGCTGATGCTGAGGCGGAGGCCGAGGCAGGCTGAGTCTGAAGTTGAGGCAGGCTGAGGCTGAGGCTGTGGCTGTGGCTGAGGCTGAGGCAAGCTGCGGTTGAGGCAGGCTGAGGCTGAGGCTGATGCAGGCTGAGGCTGAGGCAGGCTGAGGCTGAGGCCGAGGCAGGCTGAGGCTGAGGCCGAGGCAAGCCGAGGCAGGCTGAGGCTGAGGCTGAGGCCAAGTTACCCCCTCCCCGCCCGCAAGCCGTCTCGCTCATTCCCACCCGACCTCCCAACACATACGTAGCACCCGAGTCGGGCCCGAGCCTCAGCATATTCAGCAGTCGTCTTTGGATGGGCAGCTACTGGGGGCCAATCCGCCGCCGCCGCCGCCGCCGCCGCCTCCTCCGCCGCCGCCGCCGCCGCCGCCGCCGTCGCCTGCCGCCGCCGCCGCCGCCCCGCCCCCCTGCCTAACCGCCGCCGCAGCCGCAGCCGCTGCCGCCACCGCCGCCGCCGCCGCCGCCGCCGCAGCCGCCGCCGCCGCCGCCGCCGCCGCAGCCGCCGCAGCCGCCGCCGCCAAGTGTACTCTGTATGGTTTTTTGACGGGGATGGTGGGGGCCGCATCGGGTTGGCCGCGCATCTTCCGAATTTGGAGGCAAAGTGTGTGTTGAATTGTTTTTTACAAGGGATGGTGGGGGGGGGGTTGGCATGGACTCGGGTTGGCCCCCAGTCGCCTGGGGGAGGGGGTGTTTATTAATAGGGAACAGTGATTGAGGCAGGCTGAGGCTGAGACAGGCTGAGGCTGAGGCTGAGGCAGGCTGAGGCTGAGGCAGGCTGAGGCTGAGGCAGGCTGAGGCTGAGGCCGATGCAGGCGAATCCTTCGGAATCCTTAGGGTTCCCCAGGAATCTTTAGGAATCCCTAGGAATCCCTAGGAATCAGGATTCTCAAGGTTTCCTCAGGATTCCTGTAGATGCCTATGGATGCCTCAGGAATCCTTAGGAATCCTTGCGATTCCATTGGATCCTAAGGCCGTTGCCACTGCGACTGTCATTGCGACTGCGACTGCGACTGCGAGAACAGCAGAATTCTACAACTGGATTCTCACCTGAATCTTAAGGGGAATGCTTCCAGATATGCTTATACACATCGCTGTTAGGTTGCTCTGCCGGGATACTTCGATTATGCTTCGACTATGTTCTAATATATTTCGATCGTTGCCCATGTTTATTTGAAAATCCGCCTGTGGGAGGACGTGCCCAGCCTAAGCCTATCATCTTGGACCCGCGGTGGTTCCGGCCAGGGACCTCCAGAGGGTTTTTCGTGGCCACTCGAGACCTCCAGCCGCCGCCGGCCGTTCCTCAAGGCCGACTACTGTTAAGTCGGGCTTGGCGCTCTACAGGAGGAGTATCCAAGAATAGAAAATAAAGAGCATGAGGGGTGATTTCTTGATATGTTGTGACGATTTCTGACTACTTCTGGACATTATTCGTCGTTCAAAATCTGCCTGTTGGGGGGGGGGGGGGGGCATGCCCGACCTAAGGGATAGTGGCCAGGGTGGGTTCCCGATCCCGAGGAACCCCGGTCGCGGAAATCCCGACGTCGCAGCAGCAGGCCAGGGGCCGATAGAGAGGCAACACGCAATCAGGCCAAGTTTCCAAACCCCCGCCCCCCCTCCCCCCCGAAAAAAGGGAATCGACAGAAGGCGCATAATGAAGTGTGCCTCATGTGCCCCGCGTTGTGCTTTTGTTATGATAGTTATTTACCAATGGTCAATGTGTGTGTTGTGTGTTGTGTGTGATGTCTGTGTGTGTGTGTTGTGTGTGGTGCGTGTAATGTAGGTGATGTGTGTGATGTGTGTGCGATGTGTGTGATGTGTGTGATGTGTTTGTGATGTGTCTGATGTGTGTGTGCGTGATATGTGTGATGTGCGTGTTGTGTGTGGTGTGTGTGTGATGTGTGTGATGTGCGTGTGTGTGATGTGTGATGTGTGTGTGATGTGTGTGATGTGTGTGTGTGCGTGATGTGCGTGATGTGTGTGTGATGTGTGTGCGTGGTGTGTGGTGTGTGTGTGTGTGTGATGTGTGTGTGATGTGTGTGTGTGTGCTGCGTGTGATGTGTGTGATGTGTGTGATGTGTGTGTGTGATGTGTGATGTGTGTGTGTGATGTGTGTGTGTGTGTGATGTGCGTGATGTGTGTGATGTGTGTGTGTGTGATGCGTGTGATGTGTGTGGGTGTGTGTGTGCTGCGTGCGTGTGTGTCATGTGATGTGTGTGTGTGTTTGTTTCACCGCTAGGGTCTCAACTCTTCGATGGGGTCCGGAATGCAGTCAAACTTGATCATTCAGACGCCAACAATGCAAACCAAATATGCGGAAGTACCACGTACATACCATACGAGCTGCTCCGGGGGACACCCGACGGATTGTTTTCTCCTGATCCGCGGACCCAAAGTTCTTCGACTCTCTCCCAGGGGCCGGCTCTTCATCCCAGAATATTGTTCGACGGCTCCGAAGCCCCATGCATGGCATGGCTCCCAGGCCCCATATAGCCGAAAGGTAAACGAAAGGCGCACATTTTGTTTTCGCACCCTGTTTATTGCCAAAACGGTGAACGACCACCCGAGCTTCACGTGCGTCATGAGGGCTTGCGTGGCTGCTCTGGCGTGGCCACGCGCTTCCTGCCGCGAGCCACCTTGGAGAGCCGAGGGGCAAGTGGCCCCAAGACGGCAACAGAAGGAGGAGGGAGGAAGAGGAGGAGTAGGAGGGAGGAGGAGGAGGGAGGGAGGGATGATGGAGGGAAGGAGACAGGGAGACAGGGAGGAGGGAGGAGGGAGGAAGGAAGGGTCCGAGGGAGGAGGGAGGAGGAGAACAAGGAGGGGGAGCTGGAGGGGTCGAGGAATAGGGGAGGGAGGAGAGGAGCAGGAGAGGGAGGAGGGAGGCGGGAGAGAAAGAGAAGGAGGCGGAGCAGGGACGAAAAGCAGGGAGGGGTAGGAGGAGAAGGAGAAGGAGGAGGAGGAGTAGGACAAGGAGGAGGAGGAGGAGGAGGAGAAGGAGGAGGAGGAGTTGGAGGAGGAGGAGGAGGAGAAGGAGGACGAGGAAGAGGAGGAGGAGGAAGAGGAGGAGGCCGATCTGGTGAGAGGGAGGGGGGGAAACAAGGAGCATGAACGTCTTCCTGGCGTCTTGGAGGTTCTGGAAGGTCCCCGCTGCTGGCGCGCGAGGCCGATCGCCATCGTTGCAGCCGTCTTCGCTTAGAGCGGTGCCGGGGCCATGCGCTTTGCCGAAGCGCGGTGCCCAGAGGGCTGACGCTCCGATGGGCATGGCGCTAGGCGCGCGGGGCGTCGGGAAAGGGGAGTGGAGCACTGACCCGAATCCTGCAGTGACCCGACGGCAGCGATTGGCGGTCATGGCACCTCGCCGCGACAGCGCAGTCGACGGCAACGACGACGGTAGCGACAAGGAGGAAGAGGAGGAGGAGGAGGAGGAGGAGGAGGAGGAGGAGGTGGACGAGGAGGAGGACGAGGAGGAGGAGGGAACCGATCAGGAAACGATACTCTGGAACGGCCTCAGTACAACTACGCCGATCCCAGATCTTAATATTGGTTTGGCCCGGATCAGCATCGGAAGTCTGAATGTTGAGACCGGAGCGAAGCGGAGAGCCCCCCACCGGGAGTCCGTGTCGGTTCGGGCTCGTGCCGTGCCTTCCTCGGCCAGCAGCTGGGCCCACGTCGGGCTCAGAGTGTTCGATCCCGGGGCCGACGCGGGCCCCACGGACGGCCCGCTGCTGTCACATCACGGCTGTTCCGTGGCTGTGCCAGGGGGCTGGCGCGTGCCCCCTGGGACTGCCCCACGGGTGCTTTCTGCTTGTCTGGTTGTCCCGTGCGTTTTCCCGTGCGGTTCTTCTTTGTGCTTGTCTCGTGCGCTTTTCCCGAGGTTGCCGGGGGGGTTAGCCAGTCGAAGATTCAGGTCAGCCGTCAGTGCGCAGGTATACCGGTGGATCGGTGGACAGCTCTCGAGTAGTTGCGTGTATTCCGACTGCCAGGTAATCCAACACGTCATCAGATAGTTCAAGACAGTCAAGTGCTTGTAGATTGATAGCCCAGATGGTGTGATCGATCGCTGGTTTGGTAGACTGCCAGATGGCCCGATATCTAGATGACAATGTGTGTGAACAGTGCGATCTCTTGCCATATAGTAATATACATACATCGTGGTCTTCGGCCCTTCAACCCATCCCGCCACCGCGCCTGGGTTGTAGCTCTGATTCCTCTTGCTTGGTGCAGTCCAGACGATCTGCACAACTTGCGAGCTGTCGGCTTCCACCGTGAGTTCCTAGGCTCACGCGCGGTCTCTCTGGCGAGCCGATTCCGCATCGCCCACCTTGAGAGCCTCCCAGAGGGGCTCACCGTGGCAGCGCGGGCGCGGAGCCTCCTCAGCTGGCTAGCCGACAGCAAGAGCCACCTCCGGCGCGCCACTTGGGCGAAATGGTTCCTCCTCCTCCTCCCTCCTCCTCCTCCTGCTTCTCCTTCCAGGGCTTTTGTGTTGCAGCTGGAGTCTGCCGCCGACCACTTCGCACGCGCCGGGCGGTCTCCCCGAGCCGTCAGAGAGATCGCACTGCCGCAAGGTGAGCCACGGCGGCTCTTCGCCTCTGGCACGGCGGCCCGAGCCACGGCCGCAGTCTTCGGCGCACCCCCAGGACTGCTCTATATAGCGCAGACGCGTGGTGGTTGGGTGGGAAGTCGTGCCCGTCCCAGGCTCGAGCGATGGGGAATCCATCAATTCCCGAGGATTCAGGCACTCGAAGAAGAGAAAACGCCACAAGCATAAACGTTCGGCGCTCCGCGCGGATTTCTTGGATCCGCGCCTGGGCTCCCTGGCGGCGCCTCCGGCGCCGCCCCTGGCGCGCTCCGCGCGCCAGGGAGGGGGACCCAGGCGCGAATCCAAGAAATCCGCGCGGAGCGCCAAAAGT
The DNA here is from genome assembly GCA_963575745.1 of Prorocentrum cordatum. Classification (NCBI taxonomy): domain Eukaryota; class Dinophyceae; order Prorocentrales; family Prorocentraceae; genus Prorocentrum; species Prorocentrum cordatum. The sequence goes on along the minus strand of CAUYUJ010008224.1, from coordinate 238,850 downwards.
TGATGTTTATGTGGCTTTCTCTTTTTCTAACTACGTTGCGGCTGCGTGCAAAATGTTGCGGCAGCCTGCTGCGCTGCCGTGCGTGCAGATGCTGCGGCAGCCTGCTGCGCCGAACCGCACGCGCGTGCCGCGCGCGCGGCCTGTTGGCGGCGACAGGTGGCCGATCCCGGGGGCATGTTGCTCCCAGGCTCGCGCCCCTTTTGCCTCCGCCGCCTCCGCCCCGTGTGCGGCTCGGTCACATTTGCATTTCAGTTGGCGAGAGCATGCGCCCAGCTGGCGACTCGGGTGTCGTTCCCTGCGTTCCTCCCCTCCTGATGCATCCGCCTGTGGCGCGCCGCATTCGGATTCCGTTTCCTTCCTTGCGCGTGCGATGGCCCTCTTGCGCAGGCATTTCAGCCCTGAGTGGCGCGACCTGTTCTCCCTGCGCCACACCCGAACGCCTGACCGTGCTCGCTTTCTTTCGTTGCCTCCCATTTCTTCCCCGTCTCATCCTTCGTTTCGTTCTGGATTTCTGAGTTTGGCCAGTTGCGCCATAAGGGTTCTATATCTATCTATATCTATATATATATATATGTATAGATATCGATATATGCATCAACATATATATATATACACACCTCTATATATCTATATATCCATATATCGATGTATATGCATATATATATATATACATATCTGTATATATACATATCGATATATATATATACATATATATATCGATGTATCTATCTCTATATATACACAAGAAAAGGTAGCCCGTTTCCCAGGCCTTGACTGCTCGTTGTGGTACGCCTATTGTATTTCAGCTTGGTCGGCGCACTACTTCAGGGTATGATGCCCATACTCCAATCCTCCCTCGTCCGCGCCAGCATCCTCGTTTCACCCGGGAGGAAGGGGCGATGACGGTCCCGCGGAAGGACAGGTTGCGATTCCCCAGTCGCATTTCAAACTTTGGCATCGCGTCATTGAGGTCTCGATGCGAGGGGGGAAATGAAGCGACTCCCCTAGCAACATTCGCACGGGCGTTCGCGACAGCCTTCGGATCTTCCTAGGGGCACGGTGGAGCCGTTGACTCTTCATGCTTCTCCCCCATGTGCTCCTTTTCCCCCACCCCCAGTCTGGCTTGCCAAAGGACTTCTTCCTTGAGGAGCGAATGGTCACACCCTGCCGAGCGGGTTGCGCCTGACCCAGGCGCTTACTTCTCGCCAGGCTAGGCTACGCAGCGGCCTATGCTTTTGCTACGGTATGCCATGATATGTGGTATCCTATAATTGCGTTTATCATTTCTCCCGCCTTACCTACCGATGTCGGCGTGCCAGCCCATCCGCTGTCCGCTGGTCCATCCCTCCGACTTCCAATCCCCACCTCCACCTACCAACATCCAGCCGCCACCAATTTCAGCGCCTGCACCAGCACAGAAGCCAACGCCAACGCCAGCCCCACCCTGGCGCATACGCTACCTCCGACACCAGTACCAACGCCAGCATCGGCGCCTGGGCTTACGACGCCTGCACCAACGCCAGCGCCTGCACCAGCTCCGACGTCAGCACCTACTCCAGCACCAACGCTGGCGCCTACGTCGGCACCCACTCCAGCGCGTACACCATCATTGGCACAAGCACAAGCGCGCCAATGTCAACGCCGAACAAGCACTGGCACCAACAGCGCCGACGTCAGCACCGACGCCAGCACCAACCCTGGCACCCACACCAGCATCTGAGGCTCCGTGTTGCCTGCCAAATTCGGCGGCGATCAGATCTCCCACCTTACCTGCCGTTTTCGGCGTGTTGGCCAACCCCGCCCGGACGAGTCACTCTGGGCGTGTCAGCCATGCCCTCAGAGGCAAACTTACGGGTCAGTTTCGGGCCTGCCGGCCCATCTGCTATCAGAGGCCCCAGCTGACCCACCAATTTTGGCGTGCTGGCCCATCCGCCATGGTATCTCCCACCTTATCTACCGATGTCGACGTGCCCGTCCATCCGCTATCCGCCCGACCATCCCTCCGACTTCCCACCCCCACCTCCACCTACCAATCTTCAGCGTCACCAACTCCAGCGCCTACACCAGCACAGAAGCCAACGCCGACGCCAGCCCCACCCTGGCGCATGCGCTACCTCCGACACCAGCGCCAACGACTCCGGCTTCAGAAGTCATGGGTTCCACACGCGCAGGTGTCACGGCTGCCACGGGCACGTGGACGGAGTGTTGTGTTGCGAACGCGGCCGAGTTTCTCGACAATGGCCTTTGGACTCGGTCCCAGCGGCACGGCCTAGCTGAGTTTCAGGAACGCATTCACCAACCGCTCCAAGGATACGACGACCACCACAAGTCCGAAGAGTAGCCCTGAGACCAGCACCATGCCGACGCTGAGCTGCACGACCACGACAACCAGCCGCCCCAGAGATACGACGGCTCCACCATCACCGTCCCCATCGATTGCCGCACCACCGACTCCATCGACTGCCACATCACCAGCCCCATCGACTACATCAACATCGACTACACCGACCGCGCCACCATCTACTTACACCGATTGCGCCACCATCTACTCCACCCACTCCCGATTGCATCACAATTGATTCAGTCTTCTCCACCATCATCTCCATTGGCTACCACTCCCGAAGCAGGTGCACGCCCGGAGCGGAACTTGCGCAGACGGGCCGTTGGCAGTGCTGATACACGCGCACCAGTCTCCAAGCGCCCATCCGCCTCCATTCTCTTCGGGGACGGTTACCTCCAGAAGTACTTCTACCACAGGCTCATCTCTTGTCCATCAACCGCCGAGACTCTCCTCGGTCAGCCTGCTGTCTTCTATCTTATATCTAGCACTGAATGATTGGTACTGTCGAGCTGGTCGCACAGAGTGGGGTAGTGCGAATCCCATGCATGTTTCTCCTCGCCTTCGCCTCTTCCCTCCTTCGCCTCTGTCTGCGCCCGATTCCGAAGCGATCGTGGTCTTTCGCTTCGCTTGGCGTTGCGCCTGGCTTGCGCGCTGTGCGTTATGTAATGGCTGGCCGGCCATCGGAGTTGCTCACGCAACGCGCTTGACCAGTCTACGTGTGGGCTTGTGATGTTCGTTCATCGGTGCCGTAGGCGTTGTATAAATTTACCCGTCTGTCCGTTTCCTCTGGCACCACTTGTGCGGACCATCTCGCCGAGTGTTGGTTGGCCAGCAGGTGTGCCACTGTAGGAACTATATACATAACCGTATATCTACATACTGATATACACACGTGTGCCTAGCCTACTCCGAACCATTCGAATGCCATCATATCGTTGTGGTAATATCATGAGCTGCGACGTTTTGCGAACAGCCTAGTAGACGACGTAGACTATGCTGAACTAGTGCGGTAATAGTATTACGCAGTGTTGGGTCTCACCCGAATGGAAATTTGGTGCGCTGCTGGTTGGATACGCTAGCGGTTTGATAATGCACTGCGGGTGCCTTGTTTATCTCATGGCGCGCTATGACATGAAAACCGGATGTTGCGCTGCGTAGCGGAGCTGAGTTGATTACATTACAAACGTTGACCGGTTCCGCTAGGAAGCAACATCCTCCACATCGCTTTCTGCACCCATCCACCCATTTGCATCCCCCTCCCTCTCCACCCTACTTGCCGCCCTTTTCCCCCACCCCCCCTGAATTATCCTCCTCCTCCTCCTCCTCCTTCAGCCAGTTCCTCTATCTGCTTGGCTGTGTGCCTGGTCGGGCGGCGCAGGTCTGTGCCCCTCTGCGGTGTGGGCCCCCGCGTCTAGTCCCGCAGCGTCTGCTCCCTTCTGCGGCCACCCCCCCCCGGCCTCCGCCCTCCCGCAGCAGCGCAGTGCAGGGCCAGCTGCCGGCTCCACAGGCTCAGTCCAATGCGCTGCGCGTCGCGAGGCATCGAACCCCTCCTGGTGCTGGCACTCCTCGGGCTGCCGGCGCCCTGATGCCATCGGCCCCGGCAGATGCCCTCTGTGTCGGCCGCTGGGGCCCGCTCTCGGGCCCCAGGGCCATCGAGACCAGCTCCGTGACGGACACTTGCCCCCGGAGGGGGGGGCCGCGCAGAGGAGGCACCACGACCTCCTCCCCAGACATGCGGTGATGTGTGTTCGCTCCGTGCGCTGCCCTGGGGCTCCGGTGGATGGTCAAGATTAAGCACTATACCCGCGCGACCAGAGTGCCGGCGCAAGCTTTGCGTCGAGCGTGTCCCTCTACAGGAGGAATGTTCGAAATTAGTCTGGGGACGATTTGTCTAGTATTTTCGAACATCTTTGGGATATGTTTGGACTATTCCTTCTTTGTCCTCCCACATCCGCCTGTCGGAGGACATGCCCGACCTAGCGCAGGCTTCAGCCTCCCTGCCTCCGGTTCGTACAGTAACGCCGTGGGCCACCAGAGCGCACGCACCGAGAGTCGCTGGTGCCGACGCCCCCGCGCAGGCCCCCGCAGGGGCCCCGCCCAGGCTGCACCTCGCGCCCGCCCTCGTCTGAACCCGTCCTGCCCTCGCTGCAGTGCCGGTTGGCATCGCAGGCGGGGCGCAGGATTTCGGCCATCCGACGGATCTCGAAGAAGAAGAAGAGAAAATGACATGAAGATAAACTGTGGGCGCTCCGCGCGGATTTCTCGGATCCGCGCTGGGGCCCCCTGGCGGCGCCTCCGGCGCCGCTCCGCGCGCCAGGGAGAGGGGTCCAGCGCAGATCCAAGAAGAAGTCCCCGCGGAGCGCCAAAAGTTTACCTTTGTGCCGTTTTTGCTTTTTCTAAGATCGACACATTTCGGCGCAGCCCTCTCATCTCAAAATGGGGGCGCGACGGGGTGTCGCACAAGTCAGGTAAGAGGTGGAGGACTTTGCCCATCAACCGTTCCGACCCCTTTCCCAGGGGGGTGGTTTTCGTTCCCGATCCACGCTGGATTGTCCCGGGACCTACTCGCGGCCCCCCGAGTCCGAAATTCTGGAGAGGCCCCCAGATTGGAACAATCCGATGGTCGGAGAGTTGGCTCCGTGGCCACCCCCTCAGGCAGCCGCCTCAAGAAGCTGCGGACGTCGCTGTGCTGCGGCTGCAGCCGGCAGCTGCTCAGCGAGGGCAGCGACGACGAGCAGCAGGGAGCAGCAGCCCCCGGCGGGGAGAGGGAAGCAGACGTGAGCCCCGCGGGAGGACGTCGGGGGAGCAACGCTGTGGGGAGCCGTGGGGAGGGCGCATCGACCCCCGACCGCCCAGCCATCGCCGACGGGGGCCCCACCCTGCAAAGGAACGCGCGGCTCCGCCGTCGAGGGCCATACGGCCGATCTGTCGGCGACGCAGCACCGACGGCAGGTCGAGGCTTCCCTCCCCGGAGCCGGCCCCCGAGCATGCCCCCTCTCGGGTCTGGGACAGTCAGAGGCCTGCGGAGGTCGGGGGTCTTCTGATGGCTCGTCTGTGGCAGACTGCAAGGCTCAGCTGGAGTTCCTGCAGGTCTGGGGATGCTTTGGGAGGTGCTCGCGGGTGTCCGGAAGTGTCCGGACGTGTCTAGAGGGAGGGGAAACGACCGTTGGGCGCTGTCGACGTTTCGAAGAAGCGCGCGGGCTTCGGCTTGATCTGGGGCCCAAGACTTTCGTTTTCCCCGCTGTCCCCCCTCCAAATGAATGCGCCGACGTCGAACATAGGTGCACTCACAAATCGAGAGATCGTTTTCGGAGGAGGCTGTCGGAAGGTGTTCAAACGTTTTCTGCGATTTTTAGCGATTTTCGTATGTGTTCCGGGGTGTTCGGAGGTGCTTCACGGAGCTTCTCGGGTGCTCTCGGGTGAGTCCGGGCCTCTCAGAGGTTTTTCGGAGGTGGTCGTGGATTTTAGGATGCATTCGGAGGTTTACAGCAGCGCATGAACACGAATAGGTCTCAACAGGCGAAGACCTCCGCTTGACTCCTTCGGGGCACCCTCCTCGGTGCTGTCGTTCAAGAGCTACAGAAACGAGGGCCGCTAGATTCTCTGGAAATCCCGCAACGCATCCAGAGCCAATCCTACCGTGATATCATTATCGTCTCCATGTCTTCAAAGCGTCCCCAGAGACATACAATCTGACATTCAGAAGCACAAACATAAACAAACCTATTATTGACATCTGAGTCCCAGGATTCCCTGGGATTCCTTGGGGCTTCCTTTGGATTCCCTGGGTTCCTTCGCACCGACGAATTTGGAGCATACACGAGCGTTTGATTTTACGAGTTCTTGAAGTAGTGGCCCGTGCTGTTTTGAATTATTGAATGCTCATCCTGGCGCCCGCTAATATTAGCAAGCAGATTGGGCCCCGTAACGAATGCGGATATGCGTGGTACCGACCACCATCTCAATTCTCTGCTCGTTGTTCTTCGTCCTCTGTTCTGTAATATGTTGGCCAATGAATATGATCTCTACCTTCTATTCTCCAATCGATACTCATTAGACTAGGCTCTACTCTCTACTGCTTGTCCGCTCCTGAGCCAGTTTTAAGTCGGGCCTGGCCCCCTTACAGGGGGAATATTCTAACATAGTAAAAAAGGGAACGTCTTTTTGACAATGTTAGACAAGTTTGGGGCATTGGTTGATTGCTTATTATTTGTCATCCAAAATCCGCCTGTACGTGGACAGGCCCAACCTAAAGCCAGTTAGGGGTCTTCGGGGCCATCTTCTGGGGGAGGGCTCCCAGGGCCTCTGAGGTTCCCCTTCTTGGGCCTCTTTCGGGGCCACATTCAGATTCTTGTTTGCCGTCTTGGGTGCCTCTTGGGCCATCTTGGAGCTCTCTTTGGCCGTCTCTCTGCCGTTTTGAGGGTCTCTTGGATAGGTTTGGGCCAGTGTGGGAGACTCTTGGGCCGTCTTGAGCGCGCAGACGCCAGAGAACCGAGAACGCGAAAGTCACGCAGAAACTGATGGGAAGTCAATGGCGTTTGCCCCTTGAGGCCCTGTGGGGGGGTTCTCGTTTGGCTCGATTTCGGCGTCTTCGGCCGCCTTCAAACTAGATTGGGTGTTTTTGATGCTCATCCGGCGTGGAGCTCTTCTGGAGCCATCCTAGACAGCATCTTGGGATTCTGGCGGCCGCGAGCGGCGGAATAGGCGGGCTCCGGAGGCCCCAGGGGTGCGCTGGGCAGCCGGGGGGGGAGCCGGGGGACCCCCCCCCGTCCCCCCGTCGAGCGCGACGTTGGACACTGGGAGCTTGGCATCGCTCGGACGTGTGCATGTTTCCTTCGGCGAGGACCATCGAGGAGCATCCTTGATCATTTGGCGAAGAAGCCACGCACGAAACCGAAAAAAACACAGGGAATGGACGTCCGAGCGATGGCCAGGGAGAGGGGAAGGACCCCTCCTTGTTGAACGGCACGTGGGCGTTGTTGGAGTAAATTCGCTGAAGAGATGCATTTCGCAATGCTGTGAAAACGAATGGTGGTGTGATGATTTCGACGCGCGCGTGGCCGCGCGCGCGTTCGGCACACGTGATATGATTTGATACGGCCTCGTGCGCTGGGCGCATGCTGGCCCAACGCAGATGCACCACGCTGTGAGACGAGAGCACGGCTTCTGGACGAAGTTGTTACTTGCGCTGGGTCCCCATGACTTTAGCACGTGCGCGCGGGCAGAACATCTGCAAGATTTGCGATGGGAGATCCCATCGGTGTTGTCAAATTGTTGTGCTGAAATGATTGCAACACTACCGTGTTTGGTATGAATCCGACATTTGCGCGCATGTGCGGACTTCGTGTTTTTCGTTTGCAAGGGATATATGGCAGATGATTTGTCTTGAGATTAACGAGCGCGCGCATGGCATCATTTGACAGGGGTGACGGGGGTGTCGATCCTTCGTTGGGCGGGGATTGTACCAGTTCAGTTGGAAAATGAGCGTCGGGGTCAAAGCATATGCGAGGTGAATTCTCCCAGGGTCTACCGGTATCCCCCTGGGTGGGAAGAGTATCCTTAACAATGAAATCACAAGCTTGCCCGTAACATGCACTAATACGTTACGCAGCGTGCTCTACGTAGTGGTTTCCACGGTGTGCTTCCCACGTCGCGCGGTCTGCGGCGAGCTTTCTACGCGTACGTTATCTACGCCGTGTTTTCTGCGTGGTGCTTTTTGCGTAGTGCTTCCTCCGTACCGTCCTCTGCGCCTTGAAGGGTGGAGCTGCCATCCTTCAAGGCCGCCAGGCCGCCGGTCCCCCCAGGGCCCGCCTCCCCGCAGGGCTCTTCCCGCGAAGCCTCCCGCCACCCCCGCGGCCGAGGGCGGGCGGGGCGGCCCAGGGCGGGCGGGCCGCGGCTGCGGGCGCGAATCCTGCCGAGGCCGACCCTCCGCGCGCGGCGCTGCACACGTCGAGGCCTTGCAGGGTCCTCCTCCTTCTCCGTCCTCCTCCTCCTCCTCCTCCTCCTCCTCCTCCTCCTCCTCCTCCTCCTCCCTCGCACACGTCAGGGCCAGGCTCAGGGTCGAGCCCCTGCAGTTGGCAGCGCGCGTCCGGAAGGGGCGCGAGCGCCACCTCCGGCCTGCGCGTGGAAAGAGGCGCGCTGGGCCCAGGGCGGCGTCCACCGGCGAAAGGAGAGGAGGACCAGAGGCGTCCGCTCTTCTTCTGGCACGGGCCCGGCTCTATCGGCTGCGCGAGGGATGAAGGAGGAGGAGGAGGAGGAGGAGGAGGAGGAGGAGGAGGAGGAGGGGGAGGAGGAGGAGGAGGAGGGGAGGAGGGGAGGGGGAGGGGGAGGGGGCAAGCTAGGTGCGCTCGCGTCATATCTGACGTCCTACCCCTCCCTCCCATCCCTTACCATGGCGCTGATTTTCTCTATCCGCGGACGCGTGTCGTAGCGGACCTGTGGCTCCGCGCGCGCGTGCGTAGTGGGTGGTGGTGCGCGTGCGTGCGTGCGTGCGTGCGTGCGTGTGTGGTTGTGGTGGTGGTGGTGGTGGTGGTGGTGGTGGTGGTGGTGGTGGTGGTGGTGGTGGTGGTGGTGGTGTGGTGGTGGTGGTGGTGGTGGTGGTGGTGTGGTGGTGGTGGTGATGGTGGTGCTGGTGGTGGTGGTGGTGGTGGTGGTGGTGGTGGTGGTGGTGGTGGTGGTGGTGGTGCGGCGCGGTGGTGGCGGGCGGATGGGCGCGCGAGAAAGAGGCCCGCGCTGGGGCGAGAACGCCATCCTGAACGACGGAGGCCAAACACCGATCCGAAAATGAGGCCCACGCTGCAGCGGGAGCACGATTCGGAACGATTCGGGAGCAGAAATGAGGCCGGCGCCTCAGCGAGAGCAGCATTTTGAAAAAAAACGAGCGAAACCCGTTTCCCGGGAATCCTGTGTGTAAAAAACAATACGCGGGGGGGGGTCGGATATCTTCGGGACGCCATCAGGGGAAGTGGGAGAGTATTTTCATATTGTGTAATTGTAGATGGAGGAGGAGGAGGAGGAGGAGGAGGAGGAGGAGGAGGAGGAACTCTTTGGAACTCTTTGATGACGGACTCTGTCCTGGGGGGCGGCTTAAGCCCTGGGATCGCTTCGGCCTTGAGGAGGCCGAGGCGCCTGGCCCTGGCCAGGCCTGGAGGGAGCCGCGGGCCCATCCCCCGCTCCATCCTGGGCCCCCGAAGGCCCAGCCACCTGGCCAGGCAGGACGGCACCAGGGTTTTCTTGCTGTGGGGCGCTGACGTCCGCATTCGCACATGCAACAGCATCTCGGGCCAGGATGGCCTCCCGAATGGCCTTCGGGGGTCCTTCACGCCGAGGAAAAAGGCCCCTTCTGAGCCTGGACAGATTATCAATGCCATTGCGATTCTTACCCACACAGCAAGATGCTAGGTTCGACGGTGTGATCGTGACATACTGTGCACACACCGAGCAGACGTGCAAGAACAATTTTTCCACATACTGAATTCTGTGAGAGAGGTGAAAAGCAGCACACATGCCCTGCCCTCGGATGGCTGGGCCTGTCTTCTCTCCAGGGGGGGCCATGGCTCCGACCTGTGGTTTCGCAGGGGAGTCTGAACATTTCGCGGCCGCAAATTCCCGAACCTTGTATCTGGGCAAAACTCTCCCACAGATGGCGCACCACCAAGATTCCATGCTAGAACCGCACGGCTCCAAAACATGCTCGGACGCCGCTGCGAGCGCTGCAAATCTGGGGGCCCGAGGAGCCCTCGTGGTGGGGTTCCTCTCGGCCTTGTTCTTAGCTTCAGGCTCCGCTGCCGCCACTAGGGCACGTCTGGCCCTTCGGCGGATCAGCGCAGCTGTGACATCTACTATGTCCGTGTCTGGGACCCTCCCCACCACACCCGACCACGCCAGCTCCGACGCCTCCCCCGCCCAACAATCTGCGCTGGCATTGCCAGAAGCGACAAGGAGCTTCTCTGGCGTGTCTAACTTCTGCAAAGCTTCCTCCTCTTGGTGGGAAGGAATCCACACTACCTGCAGGTCTTGACTCCTGACCTGGTACGCCTTGCGGGCCCTGATCCAAGGATCCTCGTTGACCCCTATAGGGTCAGCAAAGGAAAACCGACGGGCCCAGGTCCTGGCAAGCGTTTTGTGGTCCGTCACAAACGCGAATTCGCACTCAGCCGGAACATTCTCGAGCGCTAGACAAAAAGCGAGGAGCTCGGCCCTGGGGACAGACTGCTTCTCCCCTAGGAGCGGGACGCCGAGGGCCTCACCAAGAGTCCAGTAGCCGTCAGTCCCAAGATGGAGGCCGACAATCGCAGCCCCAGCCCTTTTCCTCCTGGGGTCGTCTGAAAACTTCCCTCCAGAGCCGTCTCCAAAAATTACTGTACGGCCTAGATATTTACAGTTGGCGAAGCCTCTGGCATGGAACCGAATGCTCAGCTGCCCTATGTGGTGCTCATCGAACTGCGGTGTGGTTTGCTCGATGGACGGGAGGCCTCCGAACCAGAACGCGGGCATTGACTCATGCTGAGATGCCGCCTGTGCCACCAAGCTGTGTGTCTTCTCGAAATCCTCGTGGCCAGTGTTCTTCTCGCATTCCCATATGCGATGATACAAAGTTTCTTCCGTGAGTCCGCTCCGTGGGCAGACGACCGTGCTGATGGCATATCCTTCTTTCCTGCGTCTGGTGCGTGTCCATTGACCTCCCGCAGTGACTAAGAGGTTGAGCGCCGCTTGATCCGCAGCGCCCTCTTGATGAACCTTCCTTTGCTCTTTGCGTATTCTCCAAACATCAGCGCCCATTTGAAATCCTTGGCCGTCTTCTTGATTGGCCGCCTGCTTCCAGTAGATAGTGCGCATGTCGTTGACGAGGTCTCCAAGGATGGCCGTGCGCTCCCAGTCCTGCGAGTAGTCCTCGTCCGTGCTGCTGGGTATTATCCACGCCTGGAGCTGGCCATCTGGTAGCGGTCTGTCCCACTCCGTAGCGCTGATGGGGTTCCAACCGATGTCCATGAGGGTTGCCTGTAGTGTGGCGATCGGGCCTTTGACATATGCCCATCTCCTTCGCCCCGCCTGCAGTAGTCCGTGTCTAATCTTACTCCATATCATTTTGACTCTTTGATGTATAGATTGGTTCACTTGCCATAATGCCAACCATTCTGAAACAGCTCTCTTGCGCAACTCCAGACCAGGCTCCTTGTCACAGAGCTCGATGGCCAGGGTAGTGGTAAGGCATTTTCCGCCCTGAGACCCTCCTGCTAGTTGTCCTACTTGACGACGTAACTTGGTCAGGGAGCCAGGGGCCACGCCGAAAGCTTGATGTCCGTAGGCCGCTTGAGGTAGGACACCAGTGGCCCATAGCCCTTTGGACTCTTTCGCCACTGCTGTAGATCTTCGCATCCTCTTGATTCTGCCGAACCGCTTCGTGGCGTTGCTGATGCGCTTCTTGAGGGTACGGACTGTGCGCTTCCTCCCCGCCGCTGTGTCGAGCCCGAGGTCCTTGGTGTGGTTCGCTGCTTTGACTGGTATGCCACACCGCCTTAAAATCCTCGCGGTGTCCTTGACCATCTTCCTGTCCGTCCCGGTGAGCACTGTCTTGTCCGAGATGGTGAGCCTCTGCTGCCGCATGCCTTGAGCCAGCGCCAATGCCACCTCGATCAGCTTCTCTGGGGTCTCTTTGTGCGTGCCCTCCGTTCTGGCAACTGTGTCGTCGACGAACGTCCATAATCCTGCCCTCGGTTAGAGGGTGTGGGCCCTCTGGAGGATAGGGTGTAGAAAGACTTTCGCGAGGCTCACACCTCTGGGAGATCCAGCAACTATGGAGCGACTGACTTCAATCGGCTTGCTCAGGACAGCTTTGGCTTTGATGAGCCTGGGGGCCGCGAACACCAGCACCTCCGATTCGACTACCACTGCTGGATATCCCCATTCGCGAGCTATTCTCATTAGGAGGACCAGGCTGGCGCTGTCACAGAACTTCTCGATGTCCTTCAGGACCGTGAGGCTGGTGATGCCAATCTCGTGCGCCGACTCGTCTAGTACTGCTCTTAATAGCCCTGCTCTGAGGGCGGCACTGCCACGAATGGCTGTATCCCAATGATCACTCAGCGTACTGCTCCACTCACTGCATGGCGACGGTCGCGTGCGGCTCCAAAGCTTCACTGGTAGCGGCAACATGCCCAGGACACGCTCTCCTCCTGCTGGTTTGGGCACCACCGCTCCTAGGGTAGCAAACCATTTTCTGGGCCGCGTGCCCGCCTTCTCGCACATATGGATATGCCCTACCAGCCGCAACCGTGCCTCCGCAGGGAGCCTCTTGATGTCGCGTAGCTTGAGCCCATCCACTCCACCTGCCTTGTTAGCGCTGGTGGCCGCCATCGCTCCGTCGAGCTGCTCCAGCGCGATGGGCTCAAGGCCCTCCTTGCGCGCCTGTATGCGCATGAGGCGCAGCTCTGCCTTGATGTCTTCCCGTGTGTCTTCCCGATCAGTCCATAAGTTACTCCATCTTTGGGCCTTTGTCCTCATCAACGCCTCGGGATCCGCCGTGGTAGCGCCGTTGTGGAAATGCTCGTTGGCAACCTTAGTCGGTTCCTTGACGTGCCTGTGCAAGATCCCAGGCGGCTCCAACCACATCTTCTTGGCCCATTTCGTGAACTGCTGCTTCTGTATTGTCATGCCCCGACTGACTGCTATCGCCAGGTGATACCCAATCTCGCCCTTGATGTCAGCTAGCTCCGATAGTGTGAGGCTGGCCACCGTCTGTAGCTGTAGCATCCTCTCGTCTGCGTCATCCCTGACGTGCTTCTTCCCAATCACATTCTCCAATCCCAGGCGACGTAACTGCATGTACGAGGTGGAAAGCTGCCGCGCGCATTCCTTCTGCCGCCTGGGCTCCGCACCGTTGACTCTGAGGGCCTCGTACCTGGTGATGGGGGTGCCGATGATGGCCCAGAGCTCCGCCGGCTGGTACTTCATGTGCGTCCTGCCTGGCGCCGCCTTCGATCTCTGCCACCCGATAGAAACGCCGCCGCCTCTGCCACGGTAAGCGTCCGCCCCAACTGTCGCCCAACGTATCTACGCCGATGATCGACTCCTCCAAAGCAGTAACCCAGGCCGCAGATTCCCCAGTAATAGCCTGCTCCATGAGACTCTGCTGCTCACCGTGGTGTAAGAGAAGCGGCTCTATCTCTTCCATCTGGCTCGTGTAGATCGGAGGGGTGCCTTTCGTCACTGCTGGTAGCCAACTTGCTCCGTCGATGCTGCTCTGAGTGGTAGCCTTCTCTGTCTTTGAACCTGGTGGCGGTTCCATGTGCTCGGACTCTTCGCGCATGTGCTCGGGGAGCTTCTCCAGGCGGCGGAGTCGAGCAGCCCCCCTCTTCGCGCTGCTCTTGCTATATGGGCATGGTGGCTTCTTCGGCGGCAGCACCATTGGGAGCGGTCAGGGGAGCTGTAGGTGTCGGTGCCACCAGGCTTGCGGACGACCTGACAGTATGAGCCGCAACCCAGTGCGTGTCCTCCATGGTACAGCCGTCACTGCCTCTATACGAATACCCGCCGAAATATCTTCCCTGGCCACCGCGAAGTCGATGGGGCTACCTTTGCCCTTGTCGCAGGTGGCTTCAACATTCGGCCGAATTACCTTCCCTCCGAGACGCTGAGGGGGCCCTGGCTTTTCAACCGCCAACGGTGTCCGATTCTAATCTGCCATGATGGCCCACGGGTCCGCGATGCTGCCAATGACCGTCGATAAGGCCTTGATCTTCTCAACGCTGCTGCCCAGCATGCCCTCCTTCGGCAATAAGTACAGGGAGAACAAGATGATGTTGCCCCCATTTGAGGTGGAGATGCACGGCCGTGAACCCTCGAAATGGACCCCGACCACCGCTGGAGATCAGGTGCGCCCTCATCTCGTCGCACGTGGTGGTTGCCAAGTGCGTCTTGGCGATGATGAGCTCTCCCCCGCTGTTCCCGAACTCTGAACGCTTCGTGGGCGTGGCCGCCGTGGCCGCCGCCTTCCAACCGTCCTTGGACAGCCCCTTCTTGACCTTCGCGATGCCAGCCGGGGGGGCGCGTGCCTCCGCGAACGCGAAGATGTCCGTTAGCTGGGTGTTCTCGCTGATGAACTTGTGGGGCTTGGAACCCCACTGGGTGATATTGCTGAAGAAAATGTTCGTAGTCTGGCACTGCCCGCTGCCGTGACGTCGAGACGGTTGCGCCCTCCCATTCTCAATCGAGTCGCATCTCGGGCGAGGCCTCACTGGGTCCGACAGGGTGCCAACCGCGCTAAACATGTGCCTGCTCAGCAGCAGCAGCAGCGCCAGTAGTAGCCGCCTGGCTGCCACCAGGAGGCTTGGGCCTCCGCGCTGCCACCGCCTCCGCTGCTGCCTTGGCCTTCGCCTTGTTCTCTTCGACGATCTTGGCGACGGCTTCAGCTCTTTCCTTCTCGGACATGGGGTCTGGCCCCTTCGCCGCCGCAGCAGGTGGAGCACCTGCGCCCCTGGTAGTTTGTGGAACTGCCTGAGGAACTTGCTGCCCTTCAACCTCAACTTTGCGCTTCTTCTCGGCGTGCTCCGCCTTGATGCGCCTCGCCTGGTCGACCATGGCAGCGAGCTCCTGCTCCTTAGCCTTCGCCGCCTTGACCAGGCTCTCAAGCGCGTCGGCGTCCGCCCTGAACTTCGCGAGCTGGTCCTTCTGCTCCTGCTCGAGGTCGTCGTCCTCCTCGAAGGGAGCGGGGTCATAGGAGAGGACCTGCTCGGCCTTCTGATACGCACCTTCTGATTCTGCTTGTGCCGCGTATTCTGCGAGCATCTGAGAGTGCAAGCGCTGGGCCTCGAGCACTTCTGCAGCCGCCTGATCCATCTGTAACTGTAGCTTCTTGATGTTATCCTCCGCCTCGCGGTGCTTCTTGGCGATCCCCTCCATTTTGGCTTTGGCTGCGTTGACCTTCGCGATAGCTTGCTTGAGGGCCGCGGACTTCGGCAGAACCTGAACCTTGGGTGCTGCCTTCTTCTCGATGGAGGACTGGAGGGCGCCAAGCTGAGCATCCAATGCGGGGTCGGGCCCCATCTTAGCCAGCGCCGTGGCCAGCTGCTTGCACACAACCTCGGCGTAGGTGCCCTTGGCCCACGGTGGCTTCGTCCCGTTGGCCTGCTGCTTGTCTGCCCACAGGACAACTTCCGAGTCGCACTTTTTGCAGAAGCCACCGTTCGCCTTGATTTTGTAGTCTTACGCCCAGTTCTGACATGTGTCGCACCTCGACCAGCCCCACTTCTTCTTCGACGCCGCCATCGCGTTGGCACTGCGCTGGCAGTGGCCGGTGCCGTGAGAGAAAGACTGATGCTCCAGCAGGAGCTCACAAAATTCACTTGGGGTCTAGCCGCGGTGACAGCGGTATCCGTTCCTGCCAATGCGGGCTCAGCCCGCGGATGCATAAGCCTCGAGCCAAAATGGCTACGGAGGAGGAGGAGGAGGAGGAGGAGACCCTGCAGGGCCTCGACATGTGCAGCGCCGCGCGCTGAGGGTTCCAGGATACGCAGCAGCAGCAGAGGATTAGCAGGGGGCATCTTGGAGATGCAGCACCAACCGCCCCTTCCGTGACTCACTCCCTCCCCCGTCCTCCCACGGCGCGAGGCTTTTGCCCGCGCAGGCACGGGCCCTCCCGCGGCAGAGCTTCGCGGGGACACGCGGTTGGGGCCGGAGCTTCGGCAGAGCCTACTCTTTCCTTCCCGCTTGGCATCCCTCCTCTCGGCTTTCCTTTTTCTATGTAGGCGTTGCCTCAGCCCCTTGCCGTCTGACCTGTTGTCCCTTTCTGCTCCTGGAGCGGCGCTTGGATTGCCACCTGCACCCGTGCACCCGCGAGGAGGAAGAGGAGCACAAACGCGAGGACGAGGAGGCAAAGGCGGTGCGAGACGACGGGGCGCCAGCAGCTGGCGACGAGGTGCTGGCAGCTGGCGCCGCCAGCGCACCACATGGGGCGTTCCTGGGCACCAGGCCCAGCGGCGCGCGCTCCGAGCACCAGGCTACAGTGGAGGCCCATGCCAAGAAACACCCTGCTTTCCTCCATGGTGCCCTGGGTTTCTTGGGTTTCGATGGTTTTGCTGTGGAAAGCGCGAGACTTTCCCACGCGAAAAGTCCATGGACGCCCTGGAGTCTCAGGCTGGGGCTTCTTGTGGAAGGTTTCTTGTGGACTTGCCTCCACTGTACGCGTCAAGTCGGAGAAGCGCGAGGGGAGCCCCCGCAGCGCGGCCTCTTCGCGCCGCGCGGCGGCCTTTTGCAAGCCCGGTCAGGGTCGAGCAGGCACGCGATCCCTGGGGAGAGGAGAGGATGGCTGAGTCGCGTGACAGGAGATGCTTCTTCGGCCAGAGGACCACGGCAACACCACTGCGAAATTGGTCCGTCCCTGGCCAACTGGCTGATTGATTGACTCGCCGGCGGGGCGGCTGACTGATTTACTGATTGACTGATTGACCAGTTGACTGGCCGGCGGGGCGGCTGACTGACTGAGACTGGCTGTCGGGCCGCGGGGGCGGCTGATTCGGAAAGCAAGCGGCCGTGTAAGAAAGCAGCTCGATAGCCAGCTAACCAAGCAAGCAAGCAGCGCAGCTTGCAATCAAGCGAAGCAAAGAGCAAAGCAAGCATGCGAGCAGCCGAGAGGCTCCGCGGTAGTGTGCAACGCGTGGTGAGGTGTGGCCTGGCGCGTAGTGCGGCGTGTAGTGTGACGCATGACGTGCAGCGCGTTTCATGTGTAGTGTGGTGTGTGGTGTGGTGTAGTGTGGTGCATTGCGTAGTGCTACGTAGAGTGAAGTGCGGCGTGTTGCGTGGGGGCGTAGACAAACCCTTTGCTTGTCGTCGATGTCGTCTCCCTTCTCCTTATTACTCATGTCGTCGTCCTACTCCTGCTCCTCCTCTCTTCTTCTTCCTCCTGCGGTCATTTCCGCCGTCGCCCCAGCCAGAGGGCCCGGGGCGCTAGCGGGCGCGGGGCACCGCGGGCGGCGCGGGGCAGCTGCGCCAGCGCCCGCCGCGGCGCTGGCCGCGGCACTGGCCGCGGCTGGGCTCGCCGTAGCACCAGCACGGCAGCGGCGCTGGCGTCCGCTTCGGCGCCGGCCGCGGCGCGGCAGCGCTGGCCTGCCGGACGGCGCCGCGGGCGCGCCGCCAGCCGCGGCACTGGCGTCGCATGAGCGCGCCGGCTTCTGCTGCGGACGCAGCGAGCGTCCCTTCGGATGACGACCAGCTCGCCCTGCCCAGAGGCTCGTTGGCCGTCGCCCCGCAGGTCGGCCACGGTTTGGGAGTCCTGCGCGCCAGCGTCGACGACGAGGACGAGCTCGAGGCGGCGGTTGTGCCCGTCCACCCTCCGTGGCCCCGGAACCTCATCTTTCGCCTGGGGTCCTGCGCGGCGTCGACACGAAGGTGCCTACCGAAGCTGCCAGTCGAAATTCCCAGCTGGGCTCTTGGTCGGGATTGCTGAGACTTCGTCAAATGTACCAGTTGTCATTGAGAGGCACCGCGTAAAGCGCACCGCGTTGAGGACACCGCGTAGAAGACACTGCGTAGAAAACGCCGCGTAGAAGACACCGCATAGAAAACGCCGCCCAGAATAGTTGCACCGCGTGGAGAGGACCCCGTAGAACACACCACCTCGGAAAAAGGCATTGCGCAGAATTAAGAAACACCACGTAGAAAGCAACGCGTAGATAGAAAGCGCCGCGAAGAAAAGGTGCCAGCGACGGACACTGCGCAGCCTAAGCTCCGGGCAGCACGAGTAGCGCAGAATAGAAAGCACTGCGTAGGATACACCGCGTAGAAACATTAATATACACACGAGTGTCAGACACCGCGCAGAAGATGTAGAACACATTGCGTAGAAGACCCCGCCTAGAAGACACCGTGCAAAAAAATACTGCTCAGAAGAAAGACCGGATCACACCAGATAAAACATCTCGTAAACAGCGCTGCGTTGAAACCACTGCGTAGAAAACACTGCGTAGAAAAGGCGGCGTCGATGACTGCGTGGAAAGCGCGGCGTCGAAGACATTGCTGCATAGAAAACGAACGCAGAAGAGAACACAGCACACACAATAGAAGACAGCGTTGAAGACATCGCGTAGGAATTACTGGATTGGAAATGACTGGGAAGTTCACACCGGAGAAAACACCGCGTGAAACATGTCGCGCGGAAAACACAGCGTAAACAATAGCATTGCGTACAAAACCAGCACGAGAGAAAATATCGTGTGAAAAGCACGGCGTAACAAGAACAGGAGAGAGCATTGCGTAAGTAACGTTGCGTAGAACGCGCCGTGTTGGTAGCAGCGCGTAGACAGCATTGCGTAGGAACACACAGAAGAAAACACAACGTAAAAAAACACCGCGTGGAAAACATCGCATAGAATCCAGAGCGTGGAAAACGCACAGTGGAGACAACACCGTGCGACACAAAACACAGCATAGAACACAGCGTGACAAACATTGTCTAAACACGAACACACACATAGAAACCCGAGAAAATATTGTGTGATCAGCACCGTGTGGAAAACATTGCGTATATCATATTGCGCAGACCACGCTGCGCAAATAGCATTGTGTAGAAAACGCACACACCAGAAAGCACGGCGCAACAAACGTTGCGTCGAAGACGCCGCATAGAAAGCGCTGCTTCATTCGAACCGATTCCACCGTCACAACCAATTCTCCCGGGGTGAGGGTGTTGGGGTCTACCTTTGTTTTGAACAGATCGGTGGTGCAAGCTACGCGGGTTGCAAGCTATCTGGTGCAAACGATGCGGCGCAACGTGTAAACGGTGTCACATATGCGGTGCCCACGAGGCGCCCACGGGCGCCCGCCACCGCGAACCAACCTGGGACCAGCCGAAATTTCAGGGCATGGGCACAGCCATCGGGACGATCGACATGGGCACGGAGAGAATAAGTACGATGCCCAACAGCAGTTCCTGCTCATTTTGAACAAGTCTCGCTGTCCGCGCCGCCGCGGACGTTGTTCGCTGAACACGTAAAGCCGCCTGCCCAACAGCGAACGCTGTCGGTGTTAGACAACATTTGTTATTGTGTATCGTGTCTATTTTTCCGTACCCATTTCGTGCGTCCAAGATTCAAGTTTAGACGCTTCGCGTAACCACACCAGCGCATCCAGAAGCGATACCCAGACGAGGTGCCTGGATCAACGATGACGAGGAGCACGCAGTGGAATAAAGGGGCTGGGGAAGCCGCCATATCCAAGATGGGGAAGACGGAGGAGGAATCGGAGGAGAAGGGGGAGGGGGAGAGGAGGAGCAGGGCGAGCAGCAAGGCCAGTGGCCTCTTGGATGCTTCTCGGGATCTCTTCTGATGTCTCTTGGGAGTTTCTGATAGACCTCTTGGGGCGTCATGGGGGGCCTCTTGGCGGTCCCGGGGGCCTCCTAAAGCGTCTTGGATGCCTTGGGGGAGCATCTTGGAGACATCTTGGGGCTGCCTGGGCGCCTGTTGGGGTACTCTAGGGAGCCCTGGGGGCCATCTTGGGGCCATCTTGGAGGAGCTTGACCAAAGAAGCGGGGGTCCCATGTGAGCCCCTTCCCGAAGGGGAAGAAGAGGGTTGGAAGAGGACCCCCCCCATAAACCACTCATGCCCTGAAGGGCTGGTGGGATTCCCTTACGACAGCGAAATGTGAACCCCTAAGCGCAAGCACTGCTTGGGGAATTATTGCAAAATGAATTGTTATGAATACGTATGCATACATATCGTAATATCATGCCGACGGTGCCGCATGTGCTTCCTTCCTTGAGCATGCGTTCCAGCACTGCTGTCTTGAATGTGCGGTATGTGCTTCGTCGCTCCTCCTCCCTTCCTCGGCCTCTTCGCCGCCAGCCGGGCCAGGACCTCCCGAGCCCTCGCAGCTGCGCTCCGCGCCGCTGTTCGAGGACGACCTGGAGGCGCGCCCCGCCCATGCAGCGCCGGCGCGCCTGCTCGGAGGGGCGAGGCGCACCACGCCGGGGCCCACGTGCGGGCACCGCAGGCTCGGGGCGGACACGTGCTGTGCCGCAGCGGCGGCGACCTCCACGCGGGCGTTGCGAGGCTGAACGCCGCCAGTGCCCCGGCAGCGTCTGCCACCGACTGCCCTGCTCTCCTCGCAGGCTGCGATCGCTCTCCAGGTGGAGCGGTCCGCGCGGCGTCAGGAGCCACGGCACGAGCGTGCCTCGGGGCGTTCCAGGAGTGGCTCGCACCTCCTCCGGAGTCGATCAGTAGACCCTTCTTCTTCGGCAGAAGCCGGCGGAAACAATGGGAAGACGGCTCTGCCGGCGGAAGGTCGGCGGAAGCCAGCGGAAGCCAAAAGGGTGCAGCTGCAATGTGAACATGTGTGGACTGAGGCTTCCAGACGCGATGACCGAAATCTAATATGATTTCCGCAAAATTGTGGATGGAGTGATGGGCGGTTCGGCGAACAGATGGGTTTCGGCCAGACTTGGGGCTATCGAAGGGGCCTGTTGGCCCCCGCGTTCTCCGCCCCTCGCAACACCGCCGACCTCCCGCGCGCAAGCGCAGATGTATGCAGCTGCGGTTGCACGCGTGCGCGCGCTTGTCAGTGGCACGCGGGCGTGGAGTTTGCACGTGCGCAACCATGCTCTGTGCAGATGCGCGCCGCTGCCCCCTCATCGCTGCGGGCAGCCCTGCACAGCACGCACCAGCGTTGGCCGACAGCCAGCTTTGGCTGGCCCTGGGACTGCGCGTGTTGCCCGCAGACCTCTGGTGTTTTTTTGTTCGTTGTCCAACGCTGGCGCTCTCCCCCCGTTTCGGCATCTTGGGACCGTTTCCGAGCCTTGGGGCTGTCGCGCACGGACCTGTGACTAGCCAGTGGCCCAGGGAGGGGGTCGCGACGTCCAGGGCCCGTGCACAGAGAAAATCGATTCCTCGGCGGCCTGGGGCTGGATCGCCGCAGCCTCGGCGGCGGCCCGCCGCCACTCCGCGCCTGCAGGCTGACCGACACAATAACAACGAGCTCGACTGCCCGGACAGTCGCGCGGAAGCTGCCCGCGTCAGGCCGCACGGCCCTTCGCTTCCAAGGGAGCGTGCCGCGCTGGCGCCCCGCGCAGCCACCGCGCAGGGTCGCCTGTCGTCTCGCGTGAGACCCGCCTTCGCTCAGTTTTCGCCACGAGAGAACTGCGCGTTTTTGAATCCAGATCGGGCATGGGAAACCTGAGAGAGCTGCATCTTTTTGGAGCCAGACTCGGCTAAAAGACCTGCGTGGTTTTGAAGCTGGCTCCGACTGCGTGTTTTTTAAGCCGGATCCGGCTTCAAAAACACGCAATGTTCGCCGCCAGTTGCGCGGACGCAGTTAAGTTTTCGCACCGCGCTGCCCCGCCACCGTCCGCCGCCGACGCGCCTCGCGCCCACCCCCGGGTGGCGCACGCCTTCTGCCAGACCTGCTCGCACCCGGCGGGGCCCGCGCCCGGCGCCGGCAGGCGCGCTTCGTTGCACTGCGCGTCGGGTAGCAGTGCCCAGGTCTTCGGAGGCGACGACTGTGGCGAACAGCCCAGGGGCGGAGCAATACCCATGGGTCGCAGAAAGTGAGTATATTTGGAGTCCCAGGTTCCAGTCTACTTTAAGCGTCTTCCTGCTTCAATGGTCGAGTGGCTTCACCTTTCCCGTCCTCTTCAGGGGGCAGGCGGACACCCAATCTATTTTCAACGCCTTTCTATTTCATGTTTCTATCTACTTCTTCCAACCGATGGGTACATGTATCCAGGGGCGCCGATGCTCGCTGTCTTCGGCGAGGCCCCCCAGCGAATGCCTGTAATGTCCGCCCCTGGGTGATTCGCCCCAATCGTCGCCACCGTGATCTGAGAACAAGGTTGTGCGAGTCGAATACCCCAAAAATGCATAAGCATAATTGCTCGAAGGTCCGCGCAGATTTGTTGGATCTGCGTTGGGCCGGGCGCCTCCAGCGCCACCCCTGGAGCGCTCCGCGCGCCAAGGAGGGGGTCCAACGCCGATCGAAGAGATTTGCGCAGACCTTTGGGAAAGTATGCTCATGCAGCTGTGTCCCTCCAGCGAGAACACGTGCGCGCGTTCGTGCTCGCGGACTCACCTGCGGTCGCGGGGCGCATCTAGAGCGTCTCGCGTGCTCCCAGCAGTGCGCATGCCCACGCGTAAGCACGAACGCGTTGCTGTGGCCCTCTCCACGCATGTTTTCGTACACGAGTTCTGCAAGTGCGCACTTGTGCCGCGGAGTGTACGAGTGGACCTCTGCAGCTTCGAATGCACGCATGCGTGCATTCATCATGGGCTGACCATGCCACGTGCTCAACCCATAATGTCAGCTTGTGATTAACAAAAGGCCGCCTCCCCACCCCACCCCGGGGCTGATGAATAGACCCCGCGGGGCGCGAAACCTTTTTTAAATCACGCGCGCCAAGGGGTCGTCTCTGGCGCCGCCGAGGGGATCGTGTACCCCCCTGCACGACAGCCTCAAAACGACTGCCTTCCGTGTAGAAGTTATAAGGGTCGTTCACATCCGAAGCGAATTTCCATTCCCCCTCTCAGGCGTCGTCGTCGTCGCCGCCGCCGCCGCCGCCGCCGCCGCCGCCGCCGCCGTCGTCGTCGTCGTCGTCGTCGTCGTCGTCGTCGTCGTCGTCGTCGTCGTTGTCGTCGTCGTCGACTACAGAGGGCCTGCGCGCAGCAGCACCCCCCCCCCCCGGCCATCCGCAGTGCGTCGTCGTCGTCGCCGCCGTCGCCGTCAGCCGTCCGCCGTCCATCGTCCTCGTCCCCGTCCCGCCGTCGTCGTCGTCGACGACGAAGAGAGCGGCCGCTGGAAACGGGCGCAGGCAGGGCGGGGGACGGTGGCGACGACGGCGACAGAGGGGGGGAGGAGGACTACCCGCCTTGCTCGGGTCGAATGAAAGGCTGGGGAAGGAAAGAGGGGGTTGCAAAGCCTGCTGCGCGCAGCTGGTTTCGGTCGCCCCGCCGAAGGGCCAGTCCTCGACGCATGGCCGCTTTCTGCGCCAGGAGGCGCTTGGAAAATCGGCGACATGAGCTGCTTGGCAAACCCCCCCTTTGCTGCGCCCAGTTTTCGTCCAGCCCGCCTTGCCCGCAGGCCCGCATCGGCTCGACAGACAGAGGGGCGCGCTGGCTCGCCCTTGCCTCCAAACACCCCCCCCCTTGCACGTCGTTGGCGGCCGGGCGTCGGCGCTAATCACCCGCGCCGCCCCTTTGATGTTCAATCTGGCGGACGCCACCCCGCGATTCGCCCGAGCAGGGGATTTGTTTAACACGCGCCCCCCTTGTTAATCACAAACTGACATTGCACTTCTCCGAGATGACACGTCTGCCTGACAAAAGAATGCACCATGCGCAATAATTCGGTATTCACAAATAGGCAAGCAATAAAAGCAAGCGTGGAGAGCGGCCATCATGCTTACATTTGGGACAGCTACCCAGTTGCAGGGTCCATGGTGTATACGCTGTGTCAAAAGATCATTTACATTGTACTTGTACGGGTCATTATTGGTCGCCCGCAATCGCCAGATCTTGAAACAGCAAACACGCGAATGAGTTTGGAATGATTCGGTGCCCTCACACGCGAGGATGACTTCCGCTATCTGGATCAAGCTGCACAGCACGGCGTTCCTTTGGACGGTGGTGGAGGCGCGTCGGAGTCCGTGACGGACAAGACGAAGGATGGTCCGCTGTCGGACGATATGTTTGTTACATGCGCTGGGTATCGTAGCTGCATCCTGATATTCCCGTCCCGCACCCGACTGTTCCCTCCCGATCGGCCCTGCCCCATTCCCATGCCGATGCGCAGCGAAATTGCACACGCGAGCGGTCGACTATTACGCCAAGGGTTGCGGATTGCGAGCGTTTGCGAAAAATGCCAGTTCGGTTTGAT
This sequence comes from Prorocentrum cordatum, assembly GCA_963575745.1. Lineage (NCBI taxonomy): Eukaryota > Dinophyceae > Prorocentrales > Prorocentraceae > Prorocentrum > Prorocentrum cordatum. The sequence goes on along the minus strand of CAUYUJ010008224.1, from coordinate 214,656 downwards.
TAATCATGTTTGGGATGTCGGGGCCCGTGTTCCGCGGGAGTGCGCAGATGTGGCATGGATGGGGCCCCAGAGGATCCGGACCGCCCGCCGTGTTCCTCGTCTTCGCTCATCCGAGCGCCGTCGCTGGCGCACACTTTTCCCACGCGCGCATGGTATGACGACGCCAGATTGGGCGCTCGCCACTCAGATTGTCTCAGCTCCCCCTCCTCCCCCTCTCGCCCACCTCTGCTCCACTCCCCGAACACCCTGCCCCTCACACTCCCCCGTTCTCCACTTTCCTCTCCCCCTAGCCCTACCCCTCTTCGCCTTCCCGCCCTCCCCTCCAACCCTACCCCTCGCACCTCCCCCCCCGCCGCCTCGACTTACCCTCCTCTCTCCTTCCGCTATCCGTCCTCCCACGGCACCCCCCTTCCCCCCCCACCCCCCCACCGGCCACCTCCCGTCGCTCAGGAGGGACAAAAACACAGACACAATTAACTGTCGACTCCCCGGAAAATCTTTAAAAAAAAATGGGAAGTGCGGGGGACGACGAATGCCCAGAAAGCATGGAAAAATATAAGAAATCCTGGGATTTTTGTGTATGTGTGTTTATTTGTGTGTCCCTGGGCCCCTTCAGTCGCACGCCCTCCCCCCTCTCCCACCTCCCCTCTGGAGCCCCCCCATGGAGAGGTCCCCCCATTGCGACGGCCCGCGCCCCACGCGGTGGCGCGTCGTCGTCGTCGTCGGCGTCGTCGTCGTCGGCGTCGTCGGCGTCGTCGTCGTAGGCGTCGTCGTCGTCGGCGTCGTCGTCGGCGTCGTCGTCAGGGAAGGAAGCCAGGGCCCCTCCTGGGAGGGATCCGGGGCCTGGGGAGGCCTCCTCGGAGGGCGGGGAGGGCCGCCGGCACTGGGATCCAGGGCCAGGGCTCGACCTGAACGGTGTTTTGTCGATTTCGTGGGCCGGCTTTCGTTTTGACTCCGTTTTGCAGCGAAGGTGGAACCAGGACACAACGAAGGGAGACTGAAACAAACGGAAGACGAAAAACACTTCTGGTCGAGCAATGTCCAGAACTTCATGCCTCCCAAATGGGGTCCGAGCAGATGGGGTTGGAGGATCGCGCCGCACCGCAGGCGCATCGCTGTGCCCACGCGCACCCGTGTTGCGTTGCGGTCGTCCTCTCTCTCGCCTTCACTCTTCTCCAAAACAGCGGTTGACGAAACAATCTCGCTCTCTTCCCCCCTTCCTCTCCGGAGGTCTCTGGATGCCCCTGGACGCTTCCCGAGGCCCAAGTCAGGACCAGGAGAGACCACGAGATGTCGATCCATGAATCTCGGTCTTAGAGGCGCCTTCAGCGCAGGTGGCGTCCCAAAAAGAGCCAAAGTACGCCCGAGAGCTTCGATCCCTGACCCTCGACTCTCGACCCCCGACCCTCGACTCTCGATCCTCGACCCTCGATCCTCGATCCTCGACTCTCGATCCTCGACTCTCAATCCTCGATCATCGATCCTTCGAACTTTCGAACCTGTATCCTCGACTCTCGGTCCTCGACCCTCGATCCTCGACCGTCAGCCCCCGACCCTCGAACCTCGATCCCGACTCTAGACCCTCGACCCTCGATCCTCAACCCTCGAGCCTCGCACCCTCGGGCCCTCGCACCCTCGCAGCCTCGCGACCCGGCACGGCTCGCACCCTCGCACCCTCGTACCCTCGAGCCCTCGCACCCTCTTACGCACCTCGAGCCTCGGACGCACTTCGAGCCTCGTCGCCCCCGAGCCCTCCTCGAGCCCTCGACGCCCTGGATCGTGAGCACGCCCCGGCGGTGCAGGAGGCCGACGAGGGCCTCTTCAGCGGCCTCCTGGGCCGGGCGCGTGCTCGCGAGGGACGGGCGGCCCCGGGCGACGCCCCCGCGCTTTCGGCGAGAGCCCGAGGCTCGAGGGCTCGAGGGCAGAGGGTCGGCGGCTGACGACGACGACGAGGACGACGAGGACGGCGAGGACGACGACGACGGCGAGGACGACGACGACGACGAGGGCCACGACGACGACGACGACGACGACGACGACGACGACGACGACGACGACGACGACGACGACGACGACGACGACGACGACGGCGGCGGCGGCGGCGGCGGCGGCGACGACGACGGCGACGACGACGACGGCGACGACGACGACGACGACGACCATGAGGACGATGACGGGCCGAGGCTTGAGGGCTCGAGGGCTCGAGGGTTCGAGGGCTCGAGGGTTCGAGGGTTCGAGGGCCGCGGCTTCGAGGGTCTTCTAGGGCGAGGGTCGAGGTTGGAGGGTGCGAGGGTCGAGGGCCGAGGATCGAGGCTTGAGGATCCAGGTTCGCGAGGTTCGAGGGTTAGGGGATCGATTCCCAAGGCAGTCATGGGGGGTCGGTTGGGGATCGCTCCTCCTCCTCCTCCTTCTCCTCCTCCTCCTCCTCCCTCCTCCTCCTCCTCCTCTTCCTCCTCCTCACCACTCCTCCTCTCCTCCTCCCCCTCCCCTCCTCCCTCCTCCTCCCTCCTCCCTCCTCGCTCTCTCCCTCCTCCTCCTCCTCTCCTCCTCCTCCTCCTCCCCGCCTCCTCCTCCTCCTCCTCCTCCTCCTCCTCCTCCTCCTCCTCTCCTCCCTCCTCCCTCCTCCTCCTCCCTCCTCCTCCTCCTCCTCCTCCTCCTCCTCCTCCTCCTCCTCCTCCTCCTCCTCCTCCTCCTCCTCCTCCTCCTCCTCCTCCTCCTCCTCCTTGAAACAGGTGAGCATAATTCGTGTCTCAGGTTTTGCATTTAGTGTGCGTGTCATGATCTCACGCGTATTCTTGTTTGGCTCAAGGGAAAAACATTTACTGCGCTTGCTGCTGCCACAGTTGGTAGCGGAGCCTGGTTCCAGGCTGGCGGGCCAATGGGCGGCGAGGGGCGGCGGCTCTGAGGGCCGCGCCCGGAGGCCGCTCTCGCGCTCCCGGCCAGGGCCAGGCTCGCGCCGCCGGGGCGGCGCGGCCGCGGAGATGCCCGCGGAGAACGACGACTTCGCCGGCGCGACCTTCAGCCCAGACCGCCCCAGCGGGCAGGCAACGGCAGAGGCGCCGCCGGCAGCAGGTAGCATAGTGACGATTTCCATGGACCAGCTCCGAGAGATCGTGGCCGGCACGGTTCGAGAAACCATGGGCGCTACAAGACCGTAAGGTGCAGGAACCGAGACGGCGGGCGCAGCTGGCTCAACCTTTCGGAGGACAGCGACAGACAACGACGACGACGGGAAGCCGAAAGATCCCTGGTGGGAGGCAGCAGCAGCATCGGATCCCTGGAACCCCGGCTCCGACCCGTCGCAGTCCTGGCACAAGCCAGGCAGCAAGGACGACAAGTGGCAGGACGACGGCTGGAAGACTACCGGCCGAGGTGACAAGTGGCAGGACGGCTGGTGGACAAGCTCAGGTCAGAACTGGGCCAAAGGGGACTACTCCGATCCACCAGCATGGCCCGGATGGGCCCAGTATCGACCCTGGCGCAGAGCATTGAGGCGCTGGGATACCAATACGGACGTACCCCACTGGCGACGAGGCGAGAAGTTCTTAAAGCTCTTCGATTACACGATGCAGGCAAAGTTTGACGACATCCCTGAGGCCCAGATCACGGGTCAGGACTGGATTGATGTGGTACTCGGACGCATGGATTTGATGATAGGGGAGCGCGAAGGAGATGAGCTTCGACGAGCAGGCCGTCGCGCTCTCTTCGAAGCCTCTCGAGAGAATAAAGAGACCCTCATACAATACGTGAGTCGGCGAGAGGCCCAATTCCAGGAGGCCGAGACGAACGACCTCTGGATATCCTCCAAGATGAAGGGACTCATGCTAGAGGAAGGGGCCAACTTGACGGCCCAGGGAATGCAGAATCTCAGGACCCTCACTCGAGGGAAGCTCGAGTATAGTGACGTGAGTTGGGCTCTGAGGCAAATGGACGCCTCAGGCTCTGAGCGACTCTTGCCAGGTAGGGCGTCGGGCAACTTCGCTGAGGGCGAGGGCCCCAGCGAGCAGAATTATCTCCCTCCCTCCTCCTTCCCGGTCGGTGGTTCAGAAGGTTCCGAGGGCCAGGAGTACGACGAGGAGGAGTACGACGAGGCCGAGCTAGACGACGAGGCAGCACTGCTGGCGGAGCTCGAGGACCTCGACTTGGACGAGACACAGGTGGAGGAGGCTCTCGCGATGATCGAGCCCCGACCTACGGGCCGGACCTGGAAGCAGAACAAGGAGATCAAGCGTGCCGCCAAGCGCGACCGGGAGTACTTCGGCCCCAAGAAGGCAGGATCGGCGCCCCCGCCTCACCACAGATCGGGGGGCGGCGGCCGCGGACGGCAGGATCGCGGCAAGGGGCGCCGCCCCAGGCTCTCACCCGAGCAGCCGATGGAGATCACGAGGTGCGGAATATGCAAGGAAAAGGGGCACTGGCATCGCGAGTGCCCCAACAAGGACGATCCCAAGTTCAAGAAGCGCGGCATGGCCGCGTACACCTTCGACGGCTTCACGTCGGATCCAGCCGGCTCGTGGGCAGTGCCCCCGGAGGCCATGCAGGACTGGAAGGAGGTCGGCCAGGAGCTGCTAGACGACGGCTGCGTGTACCTCGTGGCCAGGGCGACCCAGGGGCTGGTGGATCCAGGGGCGGGCTCGGACCTGGTCGGGCTCGCGGCTCTGAACCGAGAGTCGAAGGCTCTCGCGGCCATCGGCATGAAGTACGAGCTGATCCCACGGCATCATCAGCGGCCTCGGGCCGCACACGGAGTGGGAGGTGCTGCGAAAGTCGCGTCCTCCGTGGGGGCGTGCTCGGCATCATCGAGGCGACGGTGCTGCTGGAGGAGGTTCCCCACATTTTGTCGGTTAACCTCCTGGAGTTTCTGGGTTGTGTCATCGACCTGCCCCAGAATAAGATGACCTCCGCCACTCTAGAGGCAGACATCCAGCTGGCGCGTCTTGGATCAGGCCATCGGATGGCCACAATAGTACAGGCGCTCGAGATGCCGCTGAGTGTGCCGGAGTCTGCACTGCGAAAGTATCCTTTTCTTTCACAGAATTCGTTTCAGTTGGACACTGGCGACGCGCCAGAGATGCTCGAGTCAGGAGCCCTGAGGGCTTACATCATCCTGGTCATCATCACTATCGCTATCATCCTGTTCGCGACAGTGAGCGCCTGGACGATGAGCCTCGAGAGGGCTTACGAGAGGGTTGTCTTGGGAATCGGTGCTTATCTCGTGGGGACCGGCCTCGTGATGGCCAAGTACCGGAAGGGGCCCAAGCGCGACCACATCGGGCACCTCGAGTCTGGGGCTCAGCTAGCGCCTCGGGAGCTTAGCGTCAGATCTCCAGGGGCAACTAAGGCGACGTGGTCAGCAAGACCCTCGACATGGACCGAGCCCCAACGATCCGAGGCACCCCCGGCAGGGAGTGGGTCCTTAGCCCATTTTGGCTCGAGTCATCAGCTAGACTCCGTCAACTCGACCATCGAGCGACCACCGTCCCAGTCAGCATCCAGCAATGGCCCAGTTGGTCTGGGCTTGGCTCTTCTTCATCGCCAAGGCAGCGGCGACGCCTTCTCCGGCTCCCCGCCAGCTCCCAGGCGCCTTTCACGCGACCCAGCGGGCGCTGCAGGAGCTCCACCAGCAGTGCATGGCGGGCGCTGGAGGCGACGGCGGCGGGCAGAGTCCGCTGGTACAGACGGACTCTGACACCGACGCGCCGGGCGAGCCGGGCTTCGCCCAGCAGGATCAGCAGGCGGCGGCCCAGGCAGAGCCGACTCCGAATCAAGAGGCAGCGGGGCAGCTGCCGCCCCAGCCAGTGCCGGCGAGCTTTGCTCCCCAGGGGCTCGGATACCAGCCGCCACCGCCGCCCTTCCCACCACCCGAGGAGGTGGCAGCCCAGGGCCGTGCGCAGCCTCAGCCAGGGACGACGACTCCACTACAGCAGCAGCAGCCTCCAGCGACCAGCGGACTGCCGCAGGGGTCCCCGCCAGCTACGCAGGTGCCTCCTCAGGCTCCGGGCGCTCCGACTCTTCCAGCGAAGCCAGCACCTGTCCCCACGAAGCCAGCGCCACCGCCACTGCCGGTGAAGCCGCTCCCGAAGCCATTTCCGCGGACGGGCAGGCTTCCCCCTCCCAGAGCATCGTGGGACATCAGCAATGACTAAGCTTAAGCATCCATGATACTAATGCTTAGTGATGGACATGATACACGCGTCTCGGATATTAACCAGAAAACATCGAAAATGCATGGAAAGAGTCGACAAACATCACTCGGACACACAAACAGTGACCACGCGGTGCGTCGCACGCGATGACAAATTGCTGGCGACGGCGCCGCAACATGATTGCGGCGCCGCGCGCGCCTGTATAGCGCCGCGGTCCTGCTGAACTCACAACTCCTGTCGACGATCGGCACCCCCTCTCATCGTGGCGAAACTCGGGGCCAGAGCGAAACCAACTTGCATCAACAATGTCGCGGCGCACGCGCAAACGCGCGCACGCACGCGCATGCGCATGCACGCACACACACACGCGCAATCACACACGCGCACACACACACACGCGCATGCGCAGAGACACGCACGCACAGACACCCGCGCACACACACACACACACGCACACGCACACGCACACGCACACGCACACGCGCGCGCGCGAACACGCACAAGCACACACACACACGCACGCACGCACGCACGCACGCACGCACGCACGGAGGCACGCGCACACACACACACACACACACACGCACGCACGCACACACACACACACACACACGCACACACGCGCGCACACGCAACGCACACACACACACACGCACACACACACACACACACGCACGCGCGCGTACACACGCACAAACACACACACACACACACACACATACGCACACATGCACACACCAACACGTGCACACACGCACAAACACACACACACACACGCACGCACACACACACACACATGCACACACACACGCGCGCGCGCACACGCACAAACACACACACACACACACACACACGCACGCGCGCGCACACGCACAAACACACACACACACACATACACACAAACACACCCACACACATACGCACATACGCGCACACACACACTCCTTTTTTTCAGCGGCCTGCGAATCGCCGCCCTGCGTCAGCCCGAACACCGTGCGCAATAGCCACGGGTCTGACGCCCACGCACACGCGCAAGCACACTCACGCACGCACACGCACACACAAACCCACACACACACACGTGCGCATACACACCACACACACACACACACACACGCACACAAACACACACACACACACACACACACACACACACACACACACGCTCACACATATGATTGTTCACGGCCGGGGGGCGCCCCCTAACATTGAAGAGGGTGGAGGGGGGGGAGGAGGAAGGAACAACAGGAAGCAGGAAGAGGAAGGAGGAAACTCAGCTCTACCCGAATTCTACATGCCATTGCCGCCGACGCCAGTGCTGTCATCCCGCGTCCTCATCGGCTCGAGGATGGCCGCTGTTTCCAAAGAGTTTTGGATTTGGCGGAGCTCGGGGGCTGCGGCAAAAGGCGAATTGCCTCGGGCCTGGGTCGCAGTCGTTCTCGGACATCGTGGGGCTGCGATCCAATGTGTGAATTCATGTAACGCGGCCCCCCGTTGGCAATCCGCCTCGATGCCGCAGCCCCCGAAGAGCTGCGGTATCGATCGCCACGGGCTCCCCCCCCCTTGTCCTGGACTACGTTGCCCCCGATCCGCGCCCTGGCCCACAGCCCCCGCTGCGGATTTATCCGCAGGATCTCTGGGATGTGGGTGGATTTTCTCATGCTCGCCCATTGGTGGGGCGCCGCGACCCGCCCCCACCTCCAGAGACCATTGCAGCCATGTCCGACGACAGCATCGACATGTATTCCATCATCGAGATCGACTCCGATTCCGATCCAGAGCCTAGCGTCATGGAAGTCAATTGAGGCCCCAGGGGGGCTCGCAATCAAAGAAAGGTTACATCGTTGAGTCTGATCACCGGAGATCCTCGGCCCCTCCGCCTCCACCTCCTCCTCCTCCTCCTCCTCCTCCTCCTCCTCCTCTTCCTTCTCCTCCTCATTCTCCCCCTCCTCCTTCTCCTCCTCCTCCTCCTCCTCCTCCTCCTCCTCCCCTGATAACCCCTCGCCTCTCCTGGTCCAACCCCCGCCTCTCATAGCTTCTGTGCCCGAGCGTTTGAGGCTCGTGCGGCCCCGTGGATCGAGCGGCTTGCCCCGGGATGGCCGAAACCAAGGAGGTTCAGATGGCCATCGACAACATTTTCCAAGCCCTTCTCCACTTCGAGCCAGCAAAGCTCGAAACGACTGAGAGGACGAAGGCCGATCGGTACAGGGCTCGTTTCGTTTCCTCCGATTCGATTCGATTCGATTCGATTCCAATGGCTTCCGATTCCGATTCGATGCGGCTTCGGACCCCATTTGGATTCCGATTTCCCAATGGAGGCCTAGCCTGCTGATTTCCGCCGATTCGACGTCTTCCGACTCGGCTGCCGATGTCAACCGATCCGATTCATTTCGATCGCCGGTCCGACTTCTCGATTCGATTGTGGGGTCGCCTGGGACGAGGAGAAGGACGAGGATATATAGAAGAGGAAGAAGAGGCGGAGGTGCGCGACGATGACGGCGAGGGGCAGGGAGAGGAGGAGGGGAGGAGGAAGAAGAGGAGGGCGACGAGCGGTCGGACCCGGACCCAGAGCTAGATGCCTCCTGGATGGGGTTCGAAGGATCGCGCCGCATCGCCAGTGCATCGCCAATGCATCGGCGATGCATCGGCGTTGCATCGGCGACGTCGGCGATGCATCGGCGGTGTCGGCGTGGAGAAAATCGGGCTCCACATCGAGCCGCATCGCCGATGCATCGGCGATGCGGCGGGACCCTCCGACCCCATCTACTCCGACCCCATCAACAGCCGCGCCCGCAGGCGCTCTTCACTCTGACGGATGTCGCGAAATATGAAGCAGAGGGCAAGCTGCAACAGAAGGACGGGGGGCAGAACGCACCAGCACCGATCGATAAGCCCCCCCGTTCCCTCCCAACAGGCCCATCACGGGCCGGGGGGAGGCGCGCGGGGCATCGGCATCCGTATGTCGAGGGGCAACGATAGGGGGGGACTGGCACATGAGGGGGAACATCGACCTGAAATCGGCGATGCATCGCCGACAGATCGGCGATAGGCCTACGATAGTCAAACCGCACCTTCCTGGGCAGGTTGGGGCCATCGGGCCCCTATCGGCGATCAACGGGCGATTGAGGGTCGATGCGTCGACCCCAATGCCTATCCCCCCCTACCGTTGCCCCTGACATGTTTGTAGATCTGAGGACCTGCTGTTCCACGGGGTCGTCATCAAGGAGGTTCTGAAAGTCCTGGGCGGCAAGCAGGCCGCTCAGGGACGAAGCGCCGCCGAAAACTCAGGGGGCTCGAGAGCCCAGACTTTCTGAGGGGGAGGAGGAGGAGGAGGAGGAGGAGGAGGAGCTCGAGGAGGAGGAGGAGGAGGAAGAGGAGGAGGAGGAGGATGAGGAGGAGGGGGAGGGGGGGGGGGAGGATGAGGAGAAGGAGGAGGAAAAAGAGGTGGAGGAGGAGGAGGAGGAGGAGGAGGAGGAGAGGAGGGACGGGGGCAAGAGAATTGACCACCCTCCTCAAGCCCAGGTCCCGGCGGAGATCTACGCTGCGGCGGTGCACCAGCTGGACATGGCTGGAGGTGCATGGGCAATCCACGGGGCATGGCAGGGAGGGGGGGGGAGGAGGACGGACGGGGAGAGGGGGTCCTTCCGCCCCCTCTTCCCCTCGACCCTCCTTCCGCTCCGTCCCTCTTTCTATTTCCTCCCTTCCATTCCCTCCCACCCCGCCGCGCTTTCAACTACCGCCCCCTACGCGTCAGGAGTGAGGGTGCGGCAATTGAAGGTGCAGCAGAGGGGCAAGGGGGGGGAATGGAAGGCAATTGGCAGCGTCGCCCCCAGGTTGCCGCTACGACAACTGCAACAAGCCCCAGCAGCAAGCGTTTGAGATGTTCAACCCAAGTTCGCGGGCCCAAGCTGAGGGCAAGATATTGCGTGATCTGATTTCATATATTCATAAGTTGGCACGCAACAGTGCCAGTTCCCAGAACAACGATCTCGCCGAGATGAAGGCGCTGTGCCCCAGTGAGCCCCAGACTCGCAAGCGGCGCGGCACCAGCGATGACAGCCAGCCGCCCGAGATGCCCGACCTCGAGGACAGCTTGGCCGGCGCTGAGTGCGAGTCAGGGTGGTGGCACGAGCCCGACGACGCCAAGCAGAGCAAGCCGAACGAGGACGAGTCAGGGCGGCACGAGCCCGACGACGCCAAGCAGAGCAAGCCGAACGATCTCGAGGACGAGTCAGGGCGGCAGGAGCCCGTCGACGCCAAGCGGAGCAAGCCGAACGAGCACGAGTCAGGGCGGTGGCAGGAGCCCGACGCCAAGCGGAGCAAGCCGAACGAAGCCGAGGAAGCGGCGGGAAAGGAGGAGGAGGAGGAGGAGGAGAAACTGAAGGAGGAAGAGGAAGTGATGGAGGAGGAGGAGGAAGTGAAAGGAAGAGGATGAGGATGAGGATGAGGATGAGAATGAGGATGAGGATGATGATGAGGAGGAGGAGGAGAAGAAGGATTAGGAGGACCCCGAGCTCAATGCCATCTCGAAGGCGTGGAGGAGGAGGATGAGAGGGACGTGGGGGGGAGGGATGTGATGACCCCCCCGAGCCCCGCATGATCATGAACTTCGGCCCTGGCAACGTCTTCCTTGGCTGGAAGCCTCTACGGTTAGAGGCCTCCTCCTCCTCCTCCTCCTCCTCCTCCTCCTCCTCCTCCTCCTCCTCTTCCTCCCCCCTTCCCCTCCCCCTCCCTCTCCTCCTCCTCCGAGGAGGAGGGGGGCCCCCTCGATTCCGCATCCTCCTCCTTCTCCTCTTATTCCAAGGGGGATCTCCCTTGATCCCCCCCTCCTCCAGGAGGGGTGCCCCCCCCCGCTCCTCCTGCCTGGTTTCCTCGCGCTTTGCAGGTCGACGAGGTCATGGATGAGGAGGCGAAGAAGGCGCTGCCAGTGATCAAGGGCCTCATCTCGAGCCTCGACCCCGGTGCTGATGAGGGCCCTTGATCCATCGAAAGTGAGGGGTCCACGATTTAACTACTCCCATCCCCCAGCCATCCCTGGCGGGCGCCAGGATCTCGAAGTTGAGTGCATGCTGGAGAGGGTGGAGGAAATCGAGACAGAGATCTTAGGGCTCCGCTGGGATGAGGCTTTCGACGCAGCCGGGGTCCCTTGTCTTCCCCGCTAGACTGACCCTGACCATATATATATATATATATATATATGGGGACAAACTGAAATGGAGAGGGGGAGAGGGCAGGCTGAGAAAGAGAGTGGGATACAGAGAGAGAGGGGAAACTACAAGAGTACAGCTAAGCAACCACAACAAGCAACAACACGCAGCAGCAGCAGCAGCAGCAACAACAACAACGGCAAGGGCGCATGCATGGGAGAGGGAGGGGGGAGGGATCGATGACGATGGATGCTTCTAAATAGGACAGCGTGCATGACATTGCGCGCAAGATGGCCACGCAACAGTTCGACCCCAACGACCCTCGCTTGCACAACTACTTCGATTTCAGCATGATGGGTAAAGCCATCGAGATCGATGAGTCCGATGACGAACGCCCCGCCGCGGCCTCGCACCCCGCTGGGGTCTGGGACGAGGCCGCCGCGCCCGAGGAGGAGGCCGAGGAGGAGAGGAAGCTACCAACGCCGCTACGGGCGCCGCCCGCCGCCGCACTGTTGGAGAAAGCCAAGAAACAACCCCCTGTGTCCACCAGGGCCGAGGAGGACAAGGCCAACGCCGCTGTGAGGAAGCGGCCAGCGGCTGCGACGGCGCCCGCCCCTGCACCCGCGGAGCCCAAGGGCGGCGAGGAGAGCGAGGGCACGCCGGATCCGAAGCCACGTCGACCTACGATCGGCCACGGCGGCAGGGCGCTGCCCAACCACCTCGAGTGGGCAGAGAGGCACCAGGACATTCTCAAGCTGCTCCCGAGCGAGGCCCAGCCACCACCATTTGACCACGGCGAGAAGACGTACACGGTCAACCTCACCCTGGGTCCGCTGAACAAACCGGCAAGGATTGAGGTCCACGTCAAGGCGAAAGCCTACAGAGTGGCGCGCCCGAAAATGGTCAAAGAGGAGAAGCCGCTGACCCCCTGGGGGGAAGATGCCCACGCCGCATGGGAGGAATCTAAGACTAAGGCCCTCACAAAGCTCGACGCCATGTGATTGATTGCACGTGCCACTTTCAGCGATGACGATGGCGGTGGCGGTGGTGGAGGGGGGAGGCAGGGGGGGGGCATCAGAGAAAGCAGGAGCAGCAGGGTCAGAATAACAGGAGGAACACGGGGAGGCATGGAGGACGAACGCGATGCACCGAGCGCGGCTCGGAGTGCTCTCTGCGCAGCACCTTTACGCTGGCTTCGGACTGCGTGCGCGCGAGCGGAGGGCGCCAACGTCCCCAGCTTTTAAGGTGGGCCCGGCCACTGGAGGAGGAATCGGACGAGGCGGGAAGGGGGGGCCCTCCATGGGCCACCCTATGGTCGAGGAGGAGGAGGAGGAGTGGAGGAAGGAGGAGGAGAGGGAGGGGGAGGAGGAGATGGGAAGACGAAGACGGGAACCAGGAACCGAAAGTGCAGCTTTCAGGCCCAAGAGGCCCCCCAGGAGGAGAGGCCCCCCAAAAGGCCCCGAGGAGCCCCCAAGAGGCCCCCAAGAGGCTCCAAGAGGCCCCAAGAGGCCCCAACACGGCCCCCAAGAGACTTCAAAACTGCCTCCCAGAGGCCGCCAAGAGGCCCCAACACAGCCCCCGAGTGGCGAGGCAACTTAAAGAGCATAAGGCCCTCCTCCTCCTCTCAGTGGCTCCACCTCGTCACCAAAGCCTTGGCCGACTCTCAAGATCGGCCTCCTCCTGGTGCCGCGCCGAGTCCTCGCCCGCCCCGTCCTTGTGCTTGTCCTCGTGCTCCCCCTCCTTTTTCTCCTCCTCCTCCTCCTCCTCCCTTCTCCTCCTCCTCCCTTCTCCTCCTCTTTCCCATCCTGAGCTTCCTCCTTTCCGATTGCCTGTTCCCTTCGTTTTCCCGTGCATTGCTTCATGGGCCGATGATTGTCAGGGCATGGCCCAGCATTTGAACGCCGCGCACTCTGGCCACGCCGTTTTGCGAAGGATGGGTCTCTGCACGTGTATTCTGATCGCGAGAATATCTTTGCAGATTATCATGGTGGCGGTGCATTTCTGTTTGTTTCAACGAGCGCCCACCTCGATGCGCCCCCGCTGGGTGGAAAATGGGAGCTCCGAACTGCGAGGGCAGCGTGGGCAGATGATAAGGCCATTCGGGAGCTTCTCACTCTACTCAGCACATCCCCCAAGGGCCCCAGTAAGACCTTTCGGAGGCCCCTCGTTCGTATATTCACTTTAGGTTGTCAATCATGGGCAAGTGGTGGGACCATTCGGGACCTCCTCCCTCTCCTAGTCCTCCTACCCTCCACTCGTTACTTCCCCCAGAGACCCCAATGGGACTGAGACTGTTCGGAAGCCCCTCATAATGAACTTCGCGCTGTCGAGCGCCCGCCGCTCTGGATCAGAGCGAGGGGCTGCGAGCTGCGAAGGTAGGTTGGACAAAGTGTAAAACCGTTCGGGGACCCCTACTCTGATATGCACGTTGCCACATGAGTAGTCATATGGGCTCAGGGATTCAGATCTGCACGATCGAATGGCCACTCCAGCTACAGATCCCTCTCCATCCGAAATCGAATCTGAGGATTTCGAAGAGTTTGTCGATGTTCAATCACCTTGTAGGCGTGCCAAGGTGTGCACAGATGTCCCGACTTTTTCTAGCATCGTGCAGGGCAAGAAACTGGTCCCCCAAAACATGATACAAATCATGACGATGCTTCTCGCGTGCAACGGCAAGCCGGTGCCGGTCCACAGCGTGGAATTGTTTGCTGGCTGCCATTCCGTGACCAACGGAATCAGGGGCCTGGGGACGTCTGCAGTAAGCTTGGATTTTGCAACTGTGAGCTCTTGGGACAGCATTAACACGAGCTCAGGTTTCCTAAAGGCCCTCACGTTCATCATGGCACTTAAGCCCGACGGCTTCCTGTGGGCGGCGCCGCCCTGCTCCAGCTGGGCGTGGATTGCGCAAGGCACGACTGGCAGATCCAGTCGCAATCCGATGGGTAAAAAAAACAGAGAAGGTCAGACAGGCGAACGAGCAGGCCAGCCGCTGCGTTCTCCTCCTCCTCGTTGGGATGCTGCTGCATAACATTCGGTTCATGGCTGAACAGCCCGTCTCCTCTCTGATGTCAAAGCACCACCGATGGGTTCAGTTCTTCGAAGGCCTCCAGGGGCGCCTGCACGAGGTGAACGTGTGGATGCAGCCCTTCGGAGCCGATACTCCTAAGAGAACCTGGTTGGTGAGCAATTGCCTGGATGCGCATAAGTTAGCACTCCCTTGGGATCGAAGCAGAGAGGCTTCTACAGTTCAAACCACACATACATCAATATCATCAGTCTCTGGCAAAGCGCAGGTCACCGGAACGTCTGCTTTGAAAAAGACGCAGGCCTACCCCGCTGAGTTTGGCAAGGCCGTCGCCCTTGCGTATCACGGCCATTTGTTCGAATGTGCATTCGGAGACGGCACTCCTTTAGATATGCTCGAGCACGTGCCGTGCTCCGAAGATCCATGGGGAGATGCAGGCCTCGATTTAGTGCTCAGTGATTTGCAGCGTTTGTGCGATAGCAAGCAGAAGTGAACCTGAGAGCGCGCAGCAATGCGCAATGTTTCGGGCAGCGTGCTCGCCGCCATCAGCATCATCACCACCACCAGCATCATCACCATCATCATCATCGTCATCGTCATCATCATCAAGGTCATCGCAATCGCGTCGTCTTGCAACCCCCTTTCCTCCATCCTTGCATCCTTGCCTTTCGGCCCCTCCTTGGCCTCTTTCGCCGGCCGCGCCCCGCCCGCAAAATGTCGACATGACCTTCCGAGGCCCCTGCATCCTCATCGCGGGTTGACTGCAACCCGCTGGCCCCCAGCGCGAGAGGGCGAGAGAGGGAGGGGGGAAGTAGGGAGACAGCCAATGCAAAGGGGGGTCACCACTGCAGGGGGTCGCCTGGGATCGAGGATAGATGCACTTGCGAGCGGTTTTGTTGATTCCGAGGCTTCAAGTGTACAATCAGACATCTCGAAGATTTGGCGACCCTCAAAATTGCGACCCCCCGTGGCATTGCCTGGAGCCGCGCCCCGCTGCGCCCGATATTTCGGGGACACCTACATCGAGCAGGCCCGCGCGTGCATCTGCCCGCGCGCGCTGCCTGCAGAGAGTTCGAGAGGCTGCGATCTCCCTCGCTCGCTGGTGGCCCGCTCGCTCTGCCCGCAAGTGATGATGGCCAGCTGCGGGGCCCTTAAGATTGTAAGTTCAATAATGGGTGGTTCTATCGAGATCATTCGGCGACCATATGGGCGCTGAATATGGTGAGAAACCGAGAGATAGACCCCACACAGCGGGAGAAAACGGGAGAAACCGAGAGATAGACCCCCCAGAGCGGGAGAAAACGGGAGAAACCGAGAGATAGACCCCCCAGAGCGGGAGAAAACGGGAGAAACCGAGAGATAGCCCACCTGAAAACATGAGAAAACGGGAGATATACCCCCATGGACGTAATATCTTTCGTTTTCTCGTGCCAGCGCGCCCGAAAGCTCGAAATGCTGACCCCGAGCGACCGGGAGAAACCGGGAGAAACCGGGAGATAGAGGCCCCATAGCGAGAGATAGCGGGAGATAGCGAGAGGCCATCCAGAGCGTTTTGCTGACCTCATTTTCGAGAATATTGCGCCAGAAATTTGACGTTTGTCCACGGGGGGCACGCACTGCAGGTGCTCGAGTGGCAGTTCCGAGGCCACATGGCCCCCAAGCCCCCAACATGGCCATGCCAGAACCCATCCGAGCCCACTCCAAGGCCATTGCACTCCACGCCTCCAGGCCAGAGCCCAATCCAAGGCCAAAGCCCAGCACCCCAAGCCCACTCCAAGCCATTTTCGGCTCGAATATTTGAGGTGCCGAGGTGTTTCGAGCAACTCTACTAACGTGTACTGTGTACTGTACGCCAGTTCAAGATGAACATGGGTTTGAAATTTCTGAGGGACCGCAACGGCAAGCTGGTGACGGATTTTCAGGGGAAGGTGATCCTAGTGAAGACCGAGCCCGATGATGAGCCCACTGGCGAGCCCGAGGGGCCAACCACAGCACCAGCATCGCCATCTTCTGCTTCGGCAAGCGCGGGCGCGGTGGCAAGTTCCTCGGCAGCACCAGCGCGGACTCCAATGGCGGCAAGCCCAGCGGCGGCGGCGGCTTCAGGGTCGGCGGCATCGGCGGCGGCTCCAGGGTCGGCAACTTCGGGGTCGGCGACTCCGAAGTCGGCGCCGCGGGTCCGCGTCGACTCGACGTCACGGGTCATCCTCGACTACACTGGGTCGCCCATTCTGCATCAGATCGGATCGAAGGTAGTCGCACCGAAAAGTTACACAGGGGCACGCGTGCAGCTTTCGTCGACCACCCCTACCCCCCTCCACCCCACCCCGCACCCCCAGCGGATGCATGGTGGGAGCGGAGGTTGTGCTAGACGTCGCCACGCGCGTGGGCGGTATATCTTTACCGTATAGGGCTTCTTGGAAGGCATGGTGCTTCTTGGAAGCCCTCAGGGGCTTTCGAGAATCCCTCGGAGGGCTTCTAAGCCCCCCCACTCCCCTGCCCCCCTCGGCACGCAGCCGAGAGGTCGAGACGGAGCAGCGGCCCTCGGCGGTCAAGTCGCCGCCCCCCACGCACCCAGCGGCCGCGAGACCGGCGAAGGTCGAGCATGAGAAGGAGGATTTCCCACATCAACATGGTCGGTGCTTCCGACCCGCCCCCGCCCCTTGCGCTACAGTCAGACCGAGGTATAAGATCGAGGTCGTTTCGTGGAAGGTACGCTAGTGTTCTCCTAGATGTTATGTTTGTTTTGGCCGACGGAGAGTCTCATGTTCTTGAGGGATGTTCTTCTGGTCTGGGTCCGACTGCACGGGGTGGGGGGGGGCGGGCCGATCGCTTCAGAGACTCCGAGGATCCGACGGCGGACACCCTGATCTACGCTGCTGGCGGTGGCGACGCTGGCGGGCCCGAGGCATCCACGGGCCACGATGATTCACATCTTAAACTCCGTCCCTCCTCCTCATCCTCATCCTGCTGCTCATCCGATTCGTCGGTAGCCCCTGGTATGATTTTTGTGCCTGAGGCCCCTGGACCTATGCACCGTTGGGCCACGCCCCAATGAAAGCTCCTGCTGCTCCTCCTCCTGCTCCTGCTCCTGCTCCTGCTCCTCCTCCTCCCCCTCCTCCTCCTCCCCCTCCTCCTCCTCCTCCTTCCTCTTGATCCTAGTCCTCTCCCTCCCTCTTGCCATTCGCTCTCCCGCTACCTCCTTCCTCCTCCTGGGGGAATTGAGAAAGTCCGTCTAGGGGCCCTTCCATGGGGCCTCGACGGGGGGGGTCGCCGCCCCGCGCAGGGCAGCGACTCGGTGGCCGACGAGCTTTCTCCAAGCAAGAGGCGGCGCCTACGTTCAAAAACGCCCTCGGACCCCAGACCGCCGCCATCCCTTCAAGTCCCTCGTGGGCCCGACGGCTCCATCAAGCCGGAAGACTTGCAGATCGCCCTGGTAGAAGCGAATAAAGCCCTAGGAGACGCTCGGAAACACATGTTGCGGGGCAAGATGGGCCGGCTGGTGACTTCGAAGAGTTGCCCTCCATTGCTGAAGGACGTTTGGGGTATCTGGGGCCCTTTATGTCAAACTTCCTCATGGTGAGCTGCTCCTCGACCTCATGCGAGTCGCTTGGCCCCCGCCCCCGACCCCCTTGCGGATTCGGATAGTTATAGGGGGAAGGGGGACAAACGACTTACCCGAGGACGAGGAGCGATGATGATGATGACATGCGTGGCTCTGCGTGCTCCCAGGAAAAGTGGGCTGCGTGTGGATCCAACAAAGCTATGAAAAACAACGCATTCAACCTCTACCTGGCGTGCGGAGGAGATTGCGGGAAGATGGGGGCTGTAGAGAAGATAGGAAAAAAAGAGAAGGAGAAGTACATCGACACCGACACTTGGATAACTATCACTGACGCCCTCGAGGACAGGTTCAAGCACAACCCCGAGAAGGGCAAGGAACTCGTCGAGCGTTGCAAAAAGGAACTTGGGGGTACACGCATTAATTAGAAAAGTCCATCGCAACACAACGCAACATGGAATGCAACAAAACGAAATCTGCACTGCAACACCGCCACATCTGTCTGTGGGTGTGAGAGAGGAGCAGGAGGATGAGGAGGAGGAGGAGGAAGATGAGGAGGAGGAGGGGGAGGAAGAGGAGGAGGAGGAAGATGAGGAGGAGCAGCAAGAAGGGAAGGATGGGGAGGCGGAGGGAATAGGACGGAGAGGAGGAATAGGATCGTGTCCTGCAGGACAAGACCAGGAACCGATGGCACCCCGACTTCCCGAACGACAAATCTATGATTCAGATTCGGATATGGGATTCGTCCAAAAACTCATCGGAGGACCAGCTGAGGAGGACCCGGGCCTTACATTGGACATGCCTTATATCTGGAGAGACGGCCATGGAAATGGCTAAACAAATCGAGGGGCTGTTCGCCACGCCGGACTTGGGCCCCTCCAGGAAGCCGATCGTTGACCACCCTGAGAAAGCTACCAAGATCAAACTGTTCAACCCCAAGTTTCATGCCTGTCAATGGGTGAACAAAAGTGTGGAGTGGGCCAAGTTGTATCGCGGGGACCTGGCCAAGTTAGAATCAAAGACTCGGGCTAAAGAACTACTTCCGATGTTGGACCAAGCGGCCCAGACATGGGACGCCGCGCATAGTCAGTGCTCAAAGCTCGAGCAGGAGTTGGATACCAAGATGCCCAAAGATGTTGACCCCGAGGCATTCTACAACGCGACATTCGGTGATGTGATCGAGAAGTACCGGCAGGCAGTGCAGGATACCAAGGAGCCCCTCGAGGGGGCCGCCAACATGTTGAACATCAAGAAACGCAAAGCGATCAATGAGCCACTGAAGCCCAGCTTCCCCAAGCAAGCAGTTCCCGCCCCGGCATGATTTAGGTCTTTGAGTTTCGTCTGGCCTGGAGCGGCCACATGGCCCAGGGAGCCACGCCTGATCGAACAACAAAAGCAAACATACTCGATCATCGAATCAACCCCAAAACGGTCCCAGACCGCCTCAAGACAGCCCCAGAGGCCTCCAAGATAGCTCAAGAGGCCCCCAATACGGCTCCAAAAACAGGCCAATATGTCCCTCCTCCGCCGCGGCCCAGTGTTGAACGCCCGAGACTTTCAAAGCATGCTCGTGAGACTTTAAAGCTCAGCCGTGCAGAACAGTTGTTTCGACTAGACGATCTCTTTAGGCATGGCCAAGCTCGCATCAAAGCGTGGCATTTTGTTTTGTTTCCAGCCAACGGCACACGGCCCGATGCGACTGACCCTCAGGGCAGGCATCCGTGTGCATACCCCACATCTGGGGCGAGGCCTGCCGTCGTCCTGGCGCTCTTTGCACCAGGGGCGGCAGGTCTCGTCGTCCTTGTGTGGGTGGTCGATTTTAGCATTCTATTTTCTTGGTGGCAACTCCTGCCAGTTGACGGTACCCCGAGGCTCGGGTACAATTTAAGGCTGGCTGCGTAACCAGCACCAGGAAGGAGGAAGAAGTGCGCGGCGCCCCTTCCCCCTGAGGCGAGGTGCCTGACACGCGTGCGGGCACGCGGCACCAGGAGGGATCTCCCAACAAGGTCCCCAAGAGGCCACAGTCCCTAACGAGGCCCCAAACAGCCCCCAAGAGGCCCCTAAGAGGCCCCCAAAAGATGTCCCAACAAGGACCCGAAGAGTCTCCAAGAGGCCACAGTCCCCAACGAGGCCCCAACCAGCCCCCAAGAGGCCCCAAGAGGCCCCTAAGAGGCCCCCAAAAGATGCCCCAACAAGGACCCAAAGAGTCCCCAAGAGGCCACAGTCCCCAACGTGGCCCCAAACAGCCCCCAAGAGGCCCCAAGAGGCTCCTATGATGCCCCCAAAAGATGTCCCAACAAGGACCCAAAGAGTCCCCAAGAGGCCACAGTCCCCAACGAGGCCCCAACCCACAAAATATGTCCCAACAAGGACCCAACGAGCCCCCAAGATGCCACGGACGCACACGCGCTTGCCGCTGCTGCCACTCTTGCTCGGCCAGCTTGTTTCGGCCACCATGCTCGCCCAGGCGCGAGCGGCCCGAGAGCTCAGAACCCGCGCCGACGGGGCGAGGGCCGCCGATGGCGCCGTGCCGTGCATGAAGCGCGTTAGGCCCCGGGAGGTAATAATCCGAAGAATATTCCAGAGAAGGTAAAGAGGGAGGGGGGAGGAGGGGGAGGAGGAGGAGGAGGAGGAGGAGGAGAAGGAGGAGGAGGAGAATGAGGACGACGACGAAACGGAGGAAGGAGCAAGGAGCTCGGATGATGATGATGATGATGATGGTGATGATGATGATGAGGAGGAGGAGGAGGAGGAGGAGGGGGAGGAGGAGGAGACGAGGAGGATCGAGGGAGAGGGGAGGAGGCACTCGGAAGGGGGAAGGAAAAGCAGGGAGGCACTTGTTTCTCGCGCCCCAGGCTGAACGAGGCCCAGGAGTCGAGGGTGAGCGATCGTCTTTTTGACAGAGTGTGCCAGGGGAAAATGGCCACCACAGAAGCTCAGAGACTAGCTTGCGACATTGTGTCTGATTACGGTGTTGGAGGGTCTCCACTAGTGGATGCATGGGCATCTCTTGGCACCAACGGGAAGCATCAGGGCAATGTGCACAGGGACTTGATTACTTGGGCTCGTTCTTTTGGCATGTACTTAGAGCCAGTGCCGGTTCGGGCGGACGTTCGAAATCTGAGAGACCACGGGGTCGTCCAGACCCAACATCATGTGCTGTACCCGCGCGAAGTGCTCGCTTCGGCCTGGGAAGCAGGTAGAGACGTATTCCAGTATATGTTTATGGGGCCTAATGGTGACGCGGGTGCACTTGAATTCTGGGACAAGCAGAAAGATCACGAATGGGTTCGGGGGCACCCGGGGTTTCAACACGGGGCGGAGTTTTGGAATTCAATCCCATTCGGCGTTCGCGCTGACAAAGGCCAGCACATCAAAAAAGACAAGATCCTTGCCATATCCTGGGGATCTACTTTGTGCATGGCCCCCACAATCTGGAGCAAAATACTGTTTACTGTGTGCCCTGGCGAGTTGTTGATCGCTGGTCGGACCGACGAGCAATTATATGCAGTATTGGTGTGGAGCGCCCACTGGCTTATGCTGGGGATCTGGCCCCCGTGCGACCGCGAAGGCAACGAGTGGCCTCGCGGGTCGCGCCGCTACTGCAACGGCAAGTCTTCGAAACCCTTGGCAGGTCAGCACCAGGGGCTCCAAATGAACGGGGGACGCCGCCACAGGAGGGGGGCGGTTGGGCAGGGGTACCAGAATAATGATGCTGAACTCCAGGTGGTTTCAGGTTGCTGTTCTCAGAATACCGCGGGGGTTGGGAGTGGAGCGCGGACACATTTGGCTGGAGGACTGTTTTTTTTTCTGCTCCATTCTTGCCCTGAGCATTGGTCGCCCGAGTGAATGGAGGTGGAGCCCTCAGTGTGTAGAACGGCTGCACCTTCTCCTCCTTCTCCTCTTCCTCCTCCACCTGCTCTCCCTCCTCCTCCCGCCCCTTCCGCCCTCCTCTCATCATTCCCCATTGCACTTCCTCCTCGCGGTCTCCTCGCAACGCTTCTCGACTTCTCTCTTCGCCCTGTTTCAGCTCTGGCCCGAGTATAAACAGACCGCCCCAGGAATTACAGGCACAACTTTTGCTGCCACAGGGACTGGGCCAGCAAAACATGCAGCATTTCTGCGTTCCCTGATTGGAGCCCTGAAGCTAGATGGAGGACCACGGAGCTGACCAACAAACAATTTGCAGAGATCAATCCTTGCACAACTGTGTTGTGCAAAATGCCAGGGTGGATGTTGGACAGGACTGACGGACGAACAACACGCGCGGCCATGCCCATGGAAGATGAGGAGGATAAAAAAGAGTAGCGAAGAGGAGGAGGAGACGGAAGAGAAGGACGAGGTGGAGAAAGAGGAAGAGGAGGAGGAGGAGGACGAAGGAGGAAAAGGAGGAGGACACGGAGGAGGAGGAGGAGGAAAAAGAGGAACAGGAGGAGGACAAAGACGAGGATGAGGAGGAGGATAACGAGGAGGAGGGCGGCGGGGGCTACGGGCGCGCGCTGTCGGATGGGGCCCCCGCTCGAGCGGGAGCCTACCCCAGGGTCCGACAACCCGCGCCCATAGCCATAGCCAATCCTCCCCCCTTTGACCCCGCTATGGGTAGGAGTGTGCGTTGTTCACCCGTCGAGGACAAGGGCCGACGATATGCACTGTACAAAATTGGGGGTGGGGCAATATCTCATCGGAAACGTTTTGACATACTTGATGTTATGCCAAGCGAGTCACTTTTTGGGTCCAGCAGTTGGCGCGCGATTGCCGATAGGTGCTTCTCAGCAAGAGCTTCTGAATGATCTGTATTTCCGTTTCAAAGAATGGTTAGATGTTCATCGGCTCGAGTGCAGCGTGAAGCGTTTCACGATGAATAGGATTCACCGGGAGAGTTCCACGCATCAGCCTATGTTTGCGTGCAAAGCATCTCAGTGTGCCCCACTGGTGACTTGGCTAGCTGAACTCACCCTCGCGCGGTCTGAAGTCTGCCCTGGGCCCCAGAAAGTAGAGGCTCAGATGGTTGCAAGTATGTGCTGGGGGCTGGCGACATACTTTCACGCGTGTAAAAACGCGACACTTTTTTTTACTGATGAGGAGAAGGCGCTCGTAGACAAAGCTGGCCACACGTTCCTTTACATGTGCTCGGAATGCAGGAGGGTATCGATCAGTAAGAACACATGCATGTTCCAGCTTGTACCCAAGTTTCACCAATACCACCACATTATCCTAGATGTGATGAAAGACGGTCTGAACCCCGGTATTCGCATTGCTTCAGTGACGAAGATCAGGTAGGGAAACTCCTGATCATGGCGCGGGCCAGCCACGCGTCCACAGTAGTGCACACGGTGGTGACTCTTTTTTGGATTGGGCTCGCCCGCCGCCTGGCAGATTTCAAGCGCCGCCGCGTGGCGGAAGTGCAGTGATAATGATCGGGGATACTACATCAGGTGGGAAAATCGGGAATATTGACGGCTGGCGTTGCGTTTGAGTTTGAACTGTTGCATTGCGACCCGGTTAGACCGCCGAGCCTAGGCGCCCAGACAAATGCGAGTCGTCATCACTCCCCGTTGTGACTTCCAGGCATATTCCACGAAAGTGGGCCCAAGGGTCTTGCATCCTAAAAGGCTTGCAAGGTGTGTATTTATACAGACGAGTAGAACGAGGAGGAGGAGGAGGAGGAGGAGGAGGAGGGAGGAGGAGGAGGGAGGAGGGAAGAGGAGCAGGAGGGAGGATCAGGAAACCGACCACCGAATGATCGGGGCTGCAGTATAATCAAAGGGAGGAGGGAGGAGCGCGTAAATGACAGGAGGAGGAGGAGGAGGAGGAGGAGAAGGAGGAGGAGGAGGAGGAAGGCGGCGGCGACGGCGAGGGCCGACGACGACGTCGACGGACGTCGGACGTCGACGACGACGGACGACGACGACGGACGACGACGACGACGACGGCGGCCAGACGACGACAGCGACGACGACGACGTCGACGACGACGACGACGGCGGCCAGACGACGACGACGACGACGACGACGACGACAGCGACGACTACGACGACGACGACGACGACGACGACGACGGCGACGACGACGACGACGACAACAACGACGACGACGGCAACGACGACGACTACGACGGCAACGACGACGACGACGACAACAACAGCAACAACAATAAGAATCACAACAACAGCAACAGCAGCAACAGCAACAACACCACAACAACAACACAACAACACAACAACGCAACAACACAGCAACAACACAACAACATAACAACAACACTAACAACACAACAACAACAACAACAACCACAACAACAACAATAACAACAACAACAACAACAACAACAACACAACAACAACAATAACAACACAACAACACACAAAAAATACCGACCGTTCGACCACGCGGCCTCCTGCTTCCTCCACCTTCTCGCCTCCTCCTCCTCCTCCTCCTCCTACACCTCCCCGCTCCTCCGCCCTGGGGGTCGGCTGCGTGGGACTGACCGTCGGCCCTTCGGTAACTGTGTCAGTCAGTCAGTCTCCTCCTCCTTCTCCTCCTCCTCTTCCTCCTCCTTCTCCTCTTCCTCCTCCTCTCCTCCTCCTCCTCCTCCTCCTCCTCCTCCTCCTCCTCCTGCTCCTGCTCCTCCTCCTCCTCCTCCTCCTCCTCCTCCTCCTCCTCCTCCTCCTCCTTTCAAGTTTTGGCACAATGGACCCTGTGGACTGGAGTGTCCGAGGGCTTCCCCCGGCGCCCCCCCCTGGGCCCCCCAGCCGCCCTCCCGCGTGCCACGCCTCGTACGTGGAGGGGGAGCGGCCTGGCGAGCGGGGGCCAGGGTTTGGCGGCGCGCCCAGCCTCTGGCTGGGGTACTTTCGCGGGCTGACTCGTCTGCCCGCGGCGCCCGCGATCCCGCCGCGGGCGCCAGACCCCAGGCCAGGGTGGGCGCCCGCCACCCTGGAGCTCCCCCAGCCTCGAGTGTGCCCAGTGCTCTGGCACTTCCCCCGATGGGATGCGAGGGGGGTGCCAGAGTGCTGGCTGGTCCCATACTGGGCCCGGCCGCGCCGATGGCGCGTGCACGACCCCGACGCGGTGTGCATGCTGTGGCGCACCGCGTCGGGAGATCTGGGGTGTCTTGGGGCTGGAGAAACAAAAGCAATCAACATGGACAATCAAAAGCAGTGTTTTTGATTGTCCATGTTGTTTGTTTTTGTTTCGTCCGCGGGTTCCCCAGGTACACGCGGCACGCCGCGGCGCTGGAGCCCGGCGCGCTGGGCGCGCAGCGCTGAAGGACGGAGGGGCGCAGCGAATACACCGCCTCCTCCTCCTCCTCCTCCTCCTCCTCCTCCTCCGCCTCCGTTCCCATCCTCGTCCTCCTTCCTCCTCCCTCCCCTCCTCCTCCTCCTTCCTCCCTCCTCCTAAACCTCCTCCCTCCTCCTCCTCCATCCTCCTCCTCCTCCTCCTCCTCCTCCTCTCCTCCTCCTCCTCCTCCTCCTCCTCCTCCTCCTCGCGGCTCGCGGCTCGAATACGCGATCGAGCGATCGCGATGGTAGCGGAACCCGCGATTTCGCGCGTGCGATGTAGGGAAATTCTATGAAAAACGTTCGGGGAGGATGTGTTCGCTCTCGGATTTCGAAAAATGAATACCAAATCGTGCAGAAGCTGAGCTTACATTCGCCCTCCCCCGGCACTAATGCTTAAGCTAAAGCATCTTGACATCAAGGATGCTTAAGGCTATGCATTGGTGAAGCCCAACGATGCTCTGGGCTCAGCAGGGCGGCCCGGCTGTCACTCCGGGCGGCAATCAGCAGACAGCACAGCTCCCGAACGATCGCACGAGCCAAGCGGCAGGGTGCTCTCACCCGGCCGATCAGGTCCAGTACTACGGGAACCAGTGGGGGAGCGGCTCCAAGTGTCGGGCATGCGGCACCAGGCTCGCCCGGGCACCGAGAGGAGCTGCGGGCGCGGCCGGACAGGGGCCCGGGGCCGTCCGGAGTCAGCGGCTCAAGCAGCTCGCTCGGCGGCGAGGTCAGCCCAGAGGGCCGTGGACATCCTTCAAGAGGCGGGCGGTTCCCAGCGGGGGGCGGCAGCGCCCGCCACGGTCAATCAGCTCGCGGGCTACCTACAGGCGTTACAGTGGCAGCTGCACAACATCCCGGAGGGTCTGAGAGCCCTCGGCAATGTGCAGGAAACGCTGAACCAAATGGTTCAAGTGGCTCAGACCGCGCAGAGGGTCATCCGACCCAGGTGGAAGAGGGTCTCCTCCAGATTCACCAGGCCTTGATCACGACACAGAGGATCCTGGGGTCAATGGAATCATTCGGGGAGAACCTCGATTTCACGCAGACGACGTTGGACAACCTGGTGCCCCGCACCGGGAACATCGAGGAGGCCACGAACCAGATGGTGATGATGATGATGGTGTCCATCGGTACCGCAGTGCAGGGCTTGGTCGAGAACCAGAACCGCCGGCTGCAGCAGGAGGCTTCGGCGACGGCGGCGAGCGGCGCGGGACCTCAGCACTTCGACATCGACACCCCGCAGGACTGGCACATGGCGCCGAACGCGAGCTCTGGCACCCAGGGCGGAGGCGGCGACCCGTGGACTACGCGGACTACGACGACTACGGCTACCTCCACGGAGAAGGACCTCATCTGAGTGAGCCGACGCGCGGCTCGCATACACATTCGAGGGCCCGAGGGGCCCCGGCTTCTGCGCTGCGGCTGGCAGCGGACTTCTCCAGTGAACGCGCCTGCAGTGGCCACGAGGTTTGTGGACGAGAGCCCTCCTCTCCTCAGCGTTCATCTCTCTGCCCCTCCCCGAGAGTCAACCCACTTTCAGCTTCCCGACGTTCGTTGTGAGCAGTTCGGAAGTCTCGGGCGAGAGGGATCGTGGCGTCGGGAGTCTGGAGGCGTCCGAATCGTTCTACCTCGACGGAGACGTCACTAATGACGATCACGAAGTGGCCTGTCCAGGACCAGTGTCGAAGGCCCTGGAGCGACAAGCAGTCACCCACACGGGGGCCTTAGGACAAACGTTTCTCGGCGAGGAGGCAGCTGACGGATGCTACCCGAGTCGGTCTCGCGCCAAGAACGCCATCTTGGAGGTCTTCTCCCCTCCCCGCATTGCCCCCGAGGTCGGGAAGTTAGGAGGCCCCCTCGGCAAGGGCCCCAGTAAGGACCTCCTTACGGGCTGGGACTCCTCAAATAGGATCCACGCGCAGGCGCTCTGGCGACAAATAGAGACTGAGGACCCTGAGGTTGTGTGGCTTAGTTCAGAGTGCAAGGTCTTCTCTGCGATCAATCGTTTGAATAAGAACCAGAGAAACCCGAACGATTGGCAACAGGAGGTTCGCTACGGTCTGAGAGACCTGATCTTGTGCATGGAGATCGCTGCCCAGCGACATGCTAAGGAGCGGTACTTTGCTTCTGAGCGCCCGTTATTCGCTAGCTCCTGGGCCTCCCACGTCGTGTCATATGTGGCCGCTCTCCCGGGGGTCCAGAGATTGAGGATAGACATGTGTCACTTTGGTCTCCAGGTCGACGCTTGGGGATTGAACCGACGGGGTCCTAACGAATCACCCAGGCATCATCCGGGAGCTCTCGGGGCATTTCTGCATGGGGGGGCACCGTCACGCGGTGTGAGAAGGCAGTCGGCAGACCTCTCGAGCTGCGAGATACACGCACAAATTCGTCAAGGAGGTCGCCCGAGCGGTGACAGACCAGTGGGGCGGCGCCTCGGTCCGAGCCAGGCCCACGTGGGCCGAGCTCTCCGAAGCCTTCCCGGCGGCAGACGACGGAAGCGAGCCTCCGGGCCAAGATCAGGAAGCCGAGGCGGAAGGCTCCGAGAGCAGCGGAGATGAGCCAGAGACCCGAGCTGACCGGCGCAAGGCCGGAGTGCCGAGCGACCCGGATCCCAACGAGGAGGAGAAGCAGCTCATTTTCAAATTGCACGTGAACATGGGTCATCCGGACTCCCGGAAGTTTTGTCGTGCGTTGAGAGCCGGGGGGTTGAAGGGCACTTAGTGCGATGGGCTCGCTGTAAGTTTCGGCGTTCTGAATGTGAGGAACGGCAGCGCTCGAGCAACCGCCGGAAGGTCGCCATGCCCAGGACTTCCAGGTTCAACCACATCGCGGGGGTCGATCTGTTCTACCTGGAGCTTCTTGGGACGACCCACCCGTTTATGAGTGTGGTCGACCACGGGTCTAACCTGCAGGTTTGTGCTTGCTTGGCCGACGCTGAGGCAGCCACAGTCTGGCGGGCGTTCTCCACGCGCTGGGTCAGGCCTTTCGGGGCCCCCGACTTCCTGATGTCCGATGGGGGGGCGGAATTTGGGGAGCGCTTCGCTCGCGGCCTTGAACAGTGGGGCGTCTGTCATCATGTTTGCGACGCAGACAGTCCGTGGCAGAACGGGAGGGTCGAGCGCCACGGTGCCTGGGTTAAAGATCGCCTGAAGGCCGAGATCGACGCCGGAGTGTCCCTCCCCAGTAGCGTCGAAGAGCTCGATGATTTGACCCACGAACTCGTCGCCCACAAAGACTGTTTCTGGCATCGAGGCGGCTTTTCCCCCCAGCAGTTGGTCTTCGGTCGCAGCCCCCGTATGCCTCACGAGCTTCTGTCAGATGATGCGCGCGGTCTCCCAGGAAGGCACGACGCAACCTGCCCCGCCACTGAGCAGGACTCAGCAGGAGCCGAGTTTGCGCGAGCCCAGGAAGTCCGAGCCGTGGCCCGCAGATTAGCCATGGAGACCACGGTTCGAGAGAAGATAAGCCGCGCTTCGAAGGCCCGGGGACCCGCGTTTAAGGAGTTTACCCCTGGCCAGTGGGTGTTCGCGTGGAGGAACCTCAGCAGGACGTCGTCGAGAGCGGACGCTCTCGGTCGAAGGGGGGCCTGCTGGACTGGCCCAGGGGTGGTCGTGCTGTGTGAGAGGGGAACGGTCTGGGCGGCTGTCCGGGCCAGGCTCTGGAAGTGCTCTGTTGAGCAAGTCAGGCTTGCGAGCCCCGAGGAGGAACGCGGTCTGCAGCTGGCCCAGAGCCCACAGTGGCAGGAACTCCTGGCCCAGGCTCACACCAGGAGAGCGACTGCCGTGGACGTGCAGAGGGAGGGACCACCTCCAGACGAGGCCTGGGACGAGCCCGCCCGGCCCGACGTCGATCCAGGACCCCGGGTGCCGAGCGCGTCCGGACCTGTCCCTCCGTCAGCTCAGGGTCCCGACGATGTCGCGGCGCCGTCTCCTCCTCCTCCTCCTCCTCCCCCTCCTCCCTCGGCGGTCGGACCTCTGCTTCCCCCAAGAGGGTCAACGCCGCGGGCCCCAGGGGGGCCCGGGGCCCCCTCGGAGGCGGGATCGGCGGACGCCCACTACCCAGGCCGGGGGGTGTCCCATGGTTCCTAAATGAGATATAAGCAACTTATGTTGGGCTTACCATCTGTAGTTATAAGCCATTTGTAATTGAATTCTAAGTATGTCAATAACATCATGATAACTAAGGATAACTCAAACGTAACTCAAACGGCCGCGCACGCCCTTTGTAGCCCAAGCGAGCACACACCAGAAAGCATTGCTAAACCGGTACAACGCCAATAGAGTATTGATGCGTGTGGTGTGATGCAACACATGCTCGACAAGCGGACAGACCGGCCGCCGCCTTCGGATGGGGCTAGCCAGCTCCCGAAATTATGCACACGACAACGGCCGCACTGGCAGTATCGTGGGGTGGGGGTGGGGGGGGGAGCCGGGGGGGGGAGTGTCAGGAGAGACTGCAACAATTTCGGTCAGGGCTGCAACAATTTCGGCCCAAGATGGGCAACAATAGCAAACGCATGAAAATTATAGATGTGATTTCAAGCGACTGCACACTTTCTTACGAGGCGGCACGGCGCATAGCTGAATGTTTCTTGGATGATTGCAAAGATAAGGACGTCAGATTCAGGGGGGATCGGCCTCTTTCACTTGTGTCCGAAGCAGACGCTGACACACCTGTTGGGAAAGTATTGCGGCATCTAGAGATCGGCGCGATAGATGATGAAGGTCGAGCTGGCACTTATAAGTGGGAGTGCGCTGATCCGATTGCAGCGCTCTTTGCCTTGTGCGTTGCATGCCCATGTCTCACAATCATGATTCGCGAAAGCTGCCCCGACGGCATCGTGTCATTGGCTTTCTACACGGACGAATGCACTTGCGGCAGCCCTTCCAGGCCCGAAAAGACGCACCCGAAACAGGAACAATGTTATTATTCCAAAAGACGCTTTCGCGCCTACGTCGCCCCCCCATCCCCGCCCCCCCCCCCCCCCCAAGCCGCGCGCCCCGGCTTCCCTGGCGAGCCGGCGGCGCAGAATTCCGAGGCGGATCCCGCCGCGGCGACGAGGAGTTCAAAAGAGGCCCAAGAGGGCGAGAAACGCCCAGAAACCTCAAGCTTCGACAAATTATCGAAAACCTCAAGCCTCGAACCTCCTCTCCAAGAATCGCCCCGAACAGCCCGAGAGAAGGGGTGCGAGGAGGAGGATGGCGAGGAGGCCGAGGAGGCAGAGGAAAGAGGAGGAGGAGGACGACGACGACGACGAGGAAGAGGAAGAAAGCGGATGAGGAAGAGGACGAGGATAAGGAGGATGATCAGGAGGACCAGGAGGAGGAGCAGCAGCAGGGAGAGGATGCGGGGCGGAGAAGGAGGAGGAGGAGGAGGAGGAGGAGGAAGAAGAGAAGGACGGGGCGGAGGAGGAGGGGGAGGGGGAAGAGGAGGAGGAGGAACAGGAAGAGGAGGAGGAGGAGGAGGACGAGGAGAAGGAGGAGGAGGGGGATGAGGAGGGGGATGGGATGGGAGAGGAGGGCTCGAAGAGAGAGGACGAGGGACACCTGCAGGCGGGGCAGGGAGAGGGATTCGGAACACGGGCGATGAGGAGGAGGAGAAGGGGCGGGGGCGGGGGGGAGGAGGCAGCGAATGAGGAAAAAGAGTGCTGATTTCGGAGCTTCCGTGGCGGAGGCGGCGTGCTGGGCGATTGCATCTCTCCCGCAGTGGTTCCTGGTGCGTTCCTCAGGATGGAACGTGTTTTCTTTTATGCCCGTGTCGGTGCAACATGCCGTCGTCGGCGGGCTCAGCAGGTGCGTCAAAGAGATGCTAAAGATATTATTCGGAACCCTCGCTGCCTCATTTGCCGCAGGTTTTCACTTACTAGACCCAAGTGGAAATAAAGTTTATTTCCGAGGCAAGGTGCAATTCTTCGTCCAGGACGAAAAAGCGATGAATTTTGCATGGGACGTGAAGGGGGCTTCTGGCTATAAGCCGTGCTACATGTGCCGAAACATCGTGTACACAGACGCAGACAGGGTCGATGGTGCTTCCAGTGGATAGGTTTGCCTGATGAGCACGTGCAAACCATCTCATTTCCATCTTCACACGCGGGAATCGTTCTTTCGCATGGTCGGTCACGTCGAGAGCCAGCGGCCCCCTGTGACGGGCGTCGGCGTTTTCCAAGAGCTTCTGAAGGTCCATGGCGTAACTCTCAATCCTGCAGACGGCGCCAATGGCGTTAAACAACCAAGGGGTCATTATGTAGCACCCCCCCCCCGCTTCCCCATCACCGCCCCCCCGCCCGCCCCCGCCCCAGCAGCAGCTCCCGCCCCCGCGAGGAAGTGGATAGGGGCGGCGGTGGATATCTACGCACGGGGGAGGGGTGGGGGGGGGGGGGCATACATCACTCCTTGGATGTTTATCGGCCGAGGCTGGTGGACCCCATTAACAACGCGGTGTGGGATTGGATGCACACGTTCGCCGCGTCGTCGGGAATCTGTCAATACGAAGTGAAGGCGTTTTCCTCTCGACTGGTTGAGAAAGGCGGGTCCTTGGCTTTGATTGATAAGTACGCGGCGAAGTTCAAATGGCCGAAGCCGGCCAGGCCGCTGCCCGCCATATTCTTTCGCGACAGGCTGGGGGGGGGCGACCAGACATTTTGCAAAGCTTTCGCGAACGAGACGATTTCGGCAGTTCTCGTGCTCAGCCAGCTCATCTCGACGGACTTGGGAGGCTTTGCGGCGGGCCCGATGGCAGTCGAGTGCAGGAGCATGCTCCTCCTGCGGTCCATGATTGACATGCTGGGGGGCCCCGACGGGGCGCAGCGGGTTGGCAGCTTGGAAAGGGCACTCGAAGACCACCACACTGCGTTCCTAGAGTGCTACGGCTCAGAACTTTCCAAGCAAAAGATGCACTACGCGTGCCATTTGCCCACGTGCATCAGACAGCACAATGGCATTTTCTCTTGCTTCGCCATGGAAAGGAAGCACAAAGATGCTAAAGCTATTGTTGCTCA
>CAUYUJ010008224.1:165000-177500 GCA_963575745.1 Prorocentrum cordatum | reverse complement strand
GATCCTGCGCAAGATGAAAGCGCGTGCCTCCGAGTTCAACTGGGAGGCAACCTCCTCCCCCCGGCCCCCTCCACCTCCACCTTCTCCCCCTTCGCCTCCTCCACCTCCTCCTCCACCTCCACCTCCCCCCCCTGGCCTCCTCCGCCCCCCCCCCGACCTCCACCGCCAAGGTCGTGGAGCTGAGCGCCAGCAATTACGCGTGTCCCCAGACGCGCAGGCGCGTTTTTCTTCGTGGTTTCCGCCGGGAGGTGGCAGCGACCACCCCTCCCGTGTTGCCATCGTTTGGCGATGTCCACATCCGCTCCGTGCTCGGGAGGTACCCGGCAGACGACAGGGCTTCGCTCACTGCTGCTCAACAGCAGAACGCACTTGACTACGAGGATATCATCCATCGTTTGCACGCAGACGCTTATTTGGACATCAACGACGCGGCCGTCTGCTCAGTGGACCGTGCTTCGCAGGGGGGGCGCAACCCGCTGTCCTACTTCACGGTGAACTCTTTTCCCACCCTGACTTGTAGGAATTGCTACCTATGGATCATGTGCGTTCGGGGGGCAGTCCAACGCTTGCCGGACCCCGAGCGAGAGTTCTTTCGTCGGCCTCGTCACGTCGAGCGCTGGATGGCGCAAGGGTTCCCTGCCGCGATGGCGGATGCCCTCCCAGAGGCACTCCAGGTGACGGCGTCAGGCAATGCATTCCCGCCATCCCTGATCTTGGCCAACGTGCGCTCCATGGTCCAGGCAATGGCAGGTGAGTGGTTCGGTTCCTGGCCCCCGCAGACCATGCGGTCGCGCGGCGACGTGCCAGAGTGCGCGCTGAAGATCCCCGCGTCGCTGAAGGGCCCAGGGAGGCGGTTAGACGCGAACCGGGGCGCCCGGCCAACGGGGCGCAAACGCAGGCGGGGCAGCGACAGCTAGTGTCGCTCTTGCCTCTCCTGTAGCCCCCTCGCCCCGCAACGGCTGCTGCCGCTGCTCCTGCGTGCCCCTGCTCCTCCTCTCCCCCCTTCCCTCCTCCTGGCGCTCCTCCTCCTCCTGCCCCTCATCTTCCTTTTCCTTTTTGCAGGCGAATTGCTCCGCTGGGCTCGCGGTAAAACTGCGGGGCCGCCTTCCCCCCACCCCCCCCCGTGGCTCAAGGGCTAGCCCCGCAGCTGCGGGGGGGGGGGGAAGTGGGGGATGGGGGAGAGGGAGGAGCAGGAAGAGGAGGCGGAGGACGAGGACGACAAGGAGGAGGAGTTCTACGACGAGGAGACAGAGGATCAGGAGGAGGTGGACGGGGGGAGGAGTGGGGGGGGGGGGAGGAGGAGAGAGGAGGGCAAGGAGGCGCAGCACGCGCGCGCCATGGCTGGGCTAGCCCTGCCCATGGCAACGGACGCACAAGGAAAAACAGGAGGGGGAGAGCCCGAGGGAAGAGGAGGAGGAGGAGAAGGAAAAGGAGGAGAAGGAGGAGGAGGAGGACGAAGAAAAGGAGGAGAAGGAGGAGAAGGAGGAGGAGGAGAAGGAGAAGGAGGAGAAGGAAAAGGAGGGAAGAAGAGGAGGAGAAGGAAAATGAGGAGAAGGAGGGGGAGAAGGAGGACGAAGAGGACGAAGAGGGCGAGGAGGGAGGAGCAGGAAGAGGAGGTTCGGGAGGAACCGTGGCAACGGGCGCGCAGGAGTAGGGGGAGGAGGGGCCTTTCGACTTCGATCGTCGTCGGCGCCCCCCGATCCCCCTCGGCCTCCGCTGCAATCTGCGAGCGCAAGTAAGAGGGCTCGCCCCGCGCCTTTTGAGGTAGGATTCCGAAGTCGTCCAGCAGAGAACATTCCGCGGCGTGGCCTCGTCGTGGATGGCGGAGTTGCAGCAGTCGACGACGATCATTGCTACTGCGCGCGCCGCCGGCTACGACCAGATGGACCAGCTCATCCTCTCTCACCGCAGGGTCCTGGTCGGCGAGCTGGCGCAAGGCGCGCGCGCTGACCCAGGACGAGGTGCCAGACGCGATCATCGCTTTGCAAGGCAGCCCCTTCTCGACGGAGCAGCGCCGCGACCTGATCACCGCCATCCCGCAGCACCAGGCGCCTCGTCCGGGCCAGCTGGGGGCCGGGGGGCAGGACGGCGGTGCGTTGCACCACTACTTCACGGAAGCGGAGTGGTCGCTGTTGAAGGCGGCCGAGGAGACGTACCACCGCAAGTTGCACTGCGTGGCATTCAAGCTTGAGAAGCTTGGGCTTACCAGCCCAACCGAAGGCACGATGGTCCACTGCGCGGCGATCATTCTCACGGCCTCAATGCAGTCGAACGCGTCGCAGCCGCAGATCCTGAACCACAGCGACGCCTACCAGATGTTGCTCGACTTCAAGGCTGCATGCCGCACTGCCCGCGGTCGCAACAGGCAGCAGTTGGAGACCAGGAGGAGCGAGGGAGGAAGGGTAGGGCGAGGAGAACAGGCAGGAACGCGAAGGGAAAGAGAAGGAACGAGAGGGACACGCGCATGCATACATGCACGCATGCGTACACGTAAGAATGCATACATTAATGCATAAGTACTTGCATGCATGCAGGCACACATGCGTGCACGGATACATACATTTACACACGCGCACATGCACACGTGTAACAAACATACACACATGCATACGCACATGCACACATGCAAATACGCGAGTGATACCTGCACGCATACACACGCGCATGCATACATGCATTCGTGCATACATACATACATGTAACGGCGCATACATACTGACATTCAGCGCATATGTGCAAACGTACACGCATCATGTATGCA
Source organism: Prorocentrum cordatum (assembly GCA_963575745.1). Taxonomy (NCBI): domain Eukaryota; class Dinophyceae; order Prorocentrales; family Prorocentraceae; genus Prorocentrum; species Prorocentrum cordatum. The sequence goes on along the minus strand of CAUYUJ010008224.1, from coordinate 174,739 downwards.
AGCGCTCATTGCTGGACACATGCATTCATGCATACATGCACACACGTACGTGTACGTATGCATGCGTGCATACATGTATGCCCGCGTGCGCACATACGCACATGCATGCATACATGCATACGTACATGCATGCGCACGTACATAGGAGGAGGCGGCGAGGGGGGAGGGAGGTGGAAGAGGAGGAGGGCGAGGAGGAGGAAGGACGAGCAGGAACGCAAGGAGCAGGAGGAGCAGGAGGAGGAGGACGAGGACGAGGGGGGGGAGAAGGAGGAGGAGGAACAGGGAGGAGGAGGAGGAGAGGGGGGTGAGGGGGAGGGGGGAGGAAGTGTGGTGGAGGAGGATGAGAGGAGAGTATAGAGGAGAGAACGACCGACGACGAGGACGAGGAGGGGGAGGAGGAGGAGGAAGAGGAGGAGGAAGAGAGGAGGAGGAGCAGGAGGAGGACGAGGAGGAGGAGAACGAAGTAGCAGGGAGGGACAATGGGCAGGGGGGAGGAGGATGGAGAGGCGGGGGGGGGGGGGGGGAGGAGGAGGAGGAGAGGAGGAGGAGGAGGAGGAGGAGGAGCGAGGAGCAGGAGGGGGGGGGGAGGAGGAGGAGGAGGAGGAGGAGGAGGAGCAGGAAGAGGAGAAGCAGCAGCAGGAAGATCAGGAGGACCAGGATGAGGATGGGGAGGGGGAAAGGGGAACGGGCAAGCTAGGTGCGCTCGCGTCATATCTGACGTCCTACTGACGTCCTACCCCTCCCTCCCATCCCTTACCATGGCGCTGATTTTCTCTATCCGCGGACGCGTGTCGTAGCGGACCTGTGGCTCCGCGCGCGCGTGCGTAGTGGGTGGTGGTGCGCGTGCGTGCGTGCGTGCGTGTGTGCGCGTGGTTGTGGTTGTGGTGGTGGTGGTGGTGGTGGTGGTGGTGGTGGTGGTGGTGGTGGTGGTGGTGGTGGTGGTGGTGGTGGTGGTGGTGGTGGTGGTGGTGGTGGTGGTGGTGGTCGGTATGGTGGTGGTGGTGGTGGTGGTGGTGGTGATGCTGGTTGTGGTGGTGGTGTGTGGTGGTGCTGGTGCTGCTGGTGGTGGTTGTGGTGGTGGTGGTGGTGGTGGTGGTGGTGGTGGTGGTGGTGGTGGTGGTGGTGGTGGTGGTGGTGGCGGTGCGGCGCGGTGGTGGCGGGCGGATGGGCGCGCGAGAAAAAGGCCCGCGCTGGGGCGAGAACGCCATCCTGAACGACGGAGGCCAAACACCGATCCGAAAATGAGGCCCACGCTGCAGCGGGAGCACGATTCGGAACGATTCGGGAGCAGAAATGAGGCCGGCGCCTCAACGAGAGCAGCATTTTGGGAAAAAATGACGCCGGCGCCTCAGCGAGAGTCGTTTCCCGGGATTTCCCGGGCATCCTGTGTGTAAAAAAACAGTACGCGGAGGGTGCGCGGCCATCACCCGGACGCCATCAGGGGAAGAGGGAGAGTATTTTCATATTGAGTAATTGTGGAGGGGGAGGGGGAGGGGGAGGAGGAGGAGGAGGAGAGGAGGAGGGAGGAGGAGGAGGAGGAGGAGGAGGAGGAGGAGGAGGAGGCGGAGGAGTGAGGGGGGAGGAAGGAGGAGGAGGAGGAGGAGGAGGAGGAGGAGGAGGAGGAGGAGGAGGAGGAGGAGGCCGGTAGCCGTTTGTTACTCCCTGCGTAGAGCATGCGCGGACACTTGTCGCGCCGCCCGCCCGAGGCAGCCCTCCTCCGGGGGCGAGGCGAAGAAACGCGGGCGGTCCGATAACGAGCTTGTTGATGCTCAGCAGCGAGGTGGAGGAGGAGGAGGAGGAGGAGGAGGAGGAGGAGGAGGCGAATAAACGCGGGCGGTCCGATAACGAGCTTGTTGATGCTCAGCAGCGAGCATCGCACCTTCGGGAGAGGGTCCAAGGCGTGCCCGCGGCGCCCCACCCCACCGCAGCCGCAACATCAGCATCAGCAGCAGCAGCCGTGGCGGCAGCGGCGGCAGAGGGCAGGGATGCAGCGAGGAAGGAAGCGAGGCAAGGAGCGGAAAAAGGGAGGGTGATGGCGCAACCCATGGCGCAACCCATGGGCTGCACAACCAATGCACAACCTGTGCACGTCGCAACCCGACCTATGGCACAACCCAGCCTGTGGCGCGATCCATGGCGCAACACATGGATGACGCAGACAGTTGGCGCCACACATAGATCACCCAACTCATGGCGCGCCGCATGGGTGGCGCATGGCAGGTTCTGCTGAACCGCACCCGCTTTGTGCTCGCCGATTGGGCTGGCGGTGATGACCGAGCGGCGAGCAGTGCTGCGATCTGGAAACGAATGATACTTCAGCTGGCAGGTGATGTTGGCAACTGGGCGCGTAGTCAGCCTGGTATGGACGAGGTGAGTCGTCCAAGTCGCACTCGTAAGACCGACGCGCATGCACCGCATCGTGTGATCTGACGCGGACGGTGCCCGTCAGGAGCACGCGCGAGGCCCGCTTTGGTGTGCTTTGACGCGTAGCGTGTGCGCTCGCGCGCGTGCGTGACCATGAAGGTAGCCAGGGCAGGATCTGGCTCGGTCGGATCGGGCTTGATGTCAAGGCAACACTAAGAGTATGATGGTCGGACGGGGAGCCGAGGGCGGGGGGGAGGGAAAGCGAGGGGATGGGAGGGGAAAAGGATGGGGACAGGGCAAAAGGAAAAGGGGATTGAAAGGAGAGCATGGGAGGGGGACTGCAAGGGAGAAGCGGGAGGAGAGAAGGGCGATAAGCAGGAAGGGGAACGTTCGGTAGGCGGGTGGAGGCGAGGACGAAGTGACAGGGTGGGAGGCGCAGGACGGGGAGGAAGAGGGGGAGAGTGGAGGAGAGAGGGACGGCCTCCTCGACATCCTCCTCGTCCTTCCTCCCTTCTCCTCATCGTCCTCCGTGTCTTCCTCGCCGTCCCTGCCTGGCTTCCTCCTTCTCTTCCTCCTCCTCCTCCTCCTCCTCCTCCTCCTCCCGATCAAGCCGTGCTGCCCCCTCGAGAGATTCAGGGGGTTGCGAACGCGAGAACTCAGCGCGGCACCGCGTTCGCGGGCCTTGTTGTTCGAGTCTTGCCAGCAGGCACCCGCTGCTGGCCTTCAGCTCCCGCGGGAGGCCCCGCCAGCAGGCAGCAGCTGCTGGCAGCCCCCTTCTGCTCCCGCGGGGGCGCTCCATGGCCAATGACGATGACGTCCTACTGGGTCCTCGTCGTCCTGAGTGGGCTTGTGGGCGGTGCGGAGCTGCTCACAACTGGGCCAGCCGTATTCGCTGCAGATGTGGCAACATGGCGCCCGCCCATATCCGCAGTCGCGCCCAAGAGGCGAACAAGAAGCAGCTCGCCGCCAAGCCCGAGTCGGGAAGTGGAGGTGGGCGTGGTAAAGGAAAAGGTCAAGGCAAAGATGAATCGGGTGGGCTCCTACGTGTACAGGCGCAACTGGATGAGTTGGTCAAAGCGCTTGGACGAGGAGAATTGCCTGATAAGTCTGACAAGCCTGAGGGTAAATCTAAGCGAGCACCTTGGTACAAAGATCAAGTTTCTCGTGATCGTGAAGCTGCTGAAGCTGCGCAACAGGCTGACCCTGGGTCCGACGATGCGAAGAGAGGTCGGTTGGTTGTGCAGGCTAATGGGTTGGAGGAATCGCTCAAAAAGGTCCCTTCAGGCGATGAGTTTGATGAGTTGCGATCAAGTATCAAGGCAAAGTTGGAAGTACTACGTGGTAATATCAAAGAGCTGCGGAATCCAACCACGGCGCATCGGAGGGCCACCAATGAGTTGCAGCGTGCACGACAAGCGGTGGCCAGACAAGCAAAAGAGTTGGAAGAGAAAGAAAAGCAGTTTGAAGAGTTGCGTCTATCGATTGAGGAGCGAAAGACGAAGCTCGAGACCAAGCGTGTTGAAGTGGCAGAGTTGGTTAACGAAGTTGCTCGTACATCTGCTCTACTGGCTGCCGAGTCTGGTGAGGCGAAGGTACCCTCAGCAGGCATCAAGATTGAGATCGACAACCTCGACCAGATGTACTCCAAGTACGAGGGTGTCGAGGCCTTCTTCAAGAGCGCAGCGTGGGAGGAGATCCAGAAGAATATTCGTGTGGTTGGCCCTGCTGATGGCAGTGTTGGGGCTCCAGCTGCAAGCGCTTCTGGAGGTGCTGCGGATGCGAGCCCCCCTGACGCCGAGATGCCTGCAGCTCCCACTGGTGACACCGCCGCCGACAAGCGCAACTACTCAGAGCTCGATGACAACAGTTTGCAGGAGCTCTGGGGCGCAGACAACTTCGAAGACTTCCAGGCGAAGATCACCGGGATGCAGGTCAAGAGGCAAAAGTGCAGCTCCTAGCCCCAATGATGCCTCGGCAGAGTCGGTCCCTGCAGACCCTTGCATGGACCGTCACAAGAAGCTGGGCAGGATGATACCACGTGTGACTGGTTTGCGACCGAAGAATGTGGTTCCTGCAGCCCCCGCTATGCTGATGGCGCCGTCTCACAGGTTGGAGTCATTCAATGCCAATGGTGGTAAACGGACACTGAAAAAGCGACTTCAGCGTTCTTGTGCTATGGTTGTCATGGTACAGGAGACGGGCGACCTGGAGAGCGAGCTCGAGTCGCTGCAGACGTGGATCAGTGGACGAGGATGGCAGATGTTGGCACTGCCTGCTCTTCCCTCCGCTGGAGTCCTACCGACAGCTGGAGTCGCCATCTTCGTTCGCAGTCAATGTGGAGTTCGTGTTCCCCCTGGACACCATGAACAGGTGGTTCAGCATCGTGTGCTTCATGTGGTACTGGACCTGCCAGGATGGCCGCCGTTGCATGCCATCAACCTCTACCTAGTGCCGAGTATCGGCGCGACCACTCTGAATGCCAAGTATTTAGCTGCAGTTGGCAAGCATTTCAGTGGGGTGGAGGGTCCTTGTTTAGTCGGGGGGGATTGGAACATGACACCTAGTGCTGTTGAAGCTTGCGGCTTCAGTGCACTTGCCAGTGCTACCCTCGTCTCTCCATCGAACTACACGTGTAGAGGTGGGACGGGATCTTCTGTCATCGATTTTTTCGGACTCAATGATCCGTGCATGCGAGCGTTTAAGGCAGTAAGCGTTGACAAGAAGTGGACAGTGCGTCCACATCGACCAGTAATCTTGGAGCTTGCGAGTGACGGGCACGGTATCCAGCATCTGGTATACACCGCCGCACCCAAGCTTCCTGTCACGGCCCCCATTGGACCTCAGCCTGCTCCCCCTAGTTGGTCGTTCGTCGAGGGTCTCGTCGATCATTGTTCGGAGTTGGCTCATGACGAGCAGGCTGATCCTGGGGTGGTTTTTGGAGTTTTAAGTGCTGCCTGGGGCCATTTCGCCAAAAGAACTGCCAGGTACGTAGCTGAGTGCACGGGCACAGATGCCATGAACTTTGCAGGCTTCGGTAGAGATATAGCACCGAGGTGGGTTAGCGTGGACTACCCAGTCCCCAACATCTCGGAGAAGGTTCTGCTCGCTGAGGGGTGGTCTTGGTTGCGTAATGCTGTGCAGACCCTTCTCCAGATGTCGTCTCACGACGAGGATGTCGAGCAGCAGGTCCTATATGCTAATGAGGTTGCCGCCTTTGCTGCTGACGACTATCCAGGCTTTGGTCTCAGCGCTAGGCTAGACAACTCATGTAAGCATGCACGTGAGTTGTTTCATGATGGGCAACTTGATAAGGATGCTGTTCTTGAGTTTCTTGAGCAGATTACTGAAGATGTTGAAGCTGCCCAGAGAACTGCTAATCGCGAAGCCGATGCAGATTGGAATGATTGGTGTGAAACTGCGTCTTTAGGGGGAGCCAGGGGCCTACATAGGATCACCAAGGTTCGGAGTGCGTGTCCCCCCACGGTCGTCCATGATCCTTTAGGCCCCACGGCTGACCCCCATAGCGTTGTGCAGCATGAAGCTCGTATGTATAAGGCGCTCTGGAAAGCTGGAGCGATTCCCCCTCAGGCATGGATACCTGATAGAGAGTCTTTTCCAGTTGCGAGCGTTGAGGACATACGTAAAGCGATTCGGTCCTTTCCTGAGAGTACAGCAAGAGCTCTCGATCAACTGCACCCTCGGCATTTTCAGCTGCTAGATGATCGAGGCCTCACGGTGCTTGCAAAACTTTGGCAGTGCTGCGAAGCGATAGGTCTCCTGCCCCGACAATTGCTCTGGGTTTTAATGCCAATGCTGCCGAAACCGACCAGCGGTTACAGGCTAATCGTACTGTACTCTGGCATGTATCGCATTTGGCAAAGGCTCCGCCGCCCCATGCTCAATGATGTTTTGGGTTCTTTGGACCGCGGGTACTGGGGGGCTACTCGGGGGAGGAGCGCTGTGGATTGTGCTTGGGTGTTAGCGGCCAGGAGCGAAGCCGATGTGGTCAGCCATCGTTTTTCGGTTCTTGTTGTTGCCGACTACAGTAAATATTATGAGACGATTGATCTCATTCAGTTGCGTGATAAATGCATAGCGTTTCGAGTGCCGTCTCCTGTGCTAAAGTTAGTTTTTAATGTTTGGCAAGCCCCAAGAATATTGAGGCTTCGCCAGCATCACTCTCTTGATTGCATGCGTGCACAGTTCGGTCTTCCAGCAGGTGATTGCTTCAATGACTTGTGCATAAAAATACACGCGGTTCGTGAATTCGACTGGTTTGTTTCTCGTCAGCCATCGCTCGTAAGTTTCATGTCGTACATTGATGACTCAGCCATTCAGATCTCTGCTGCAGACAGGCAGCGAGCTCTGGATCTAACGGTGGCGGCGGGAAAAGATTTCCAGATTGCCAGTCGTAAAATTGGTGCAACACTGAATGATAAGATTGCTGTAGTTGCGTCATCGGAGGACTTGGCTAAAGATGTAGCAGCAAGTCTCCAGATGCAATGCAAAGTTGTAAGAAAGGCAGTCACTTATCTCGGAGTCGATTCGGCCGCTGGTTTGCGACGTGCTGCGAAAGGCACGAGACCCAAACTTAGGAGTAGGTTGAAGGATATGCATAAGCGTGCCAAAAAGATCAGTAAGTTTAGCAAGTTTATTAAACGCAAGCCAAAACAAGTCCTCCAGGGGGTCCTGCGTACTGGCCTGGCTCCTGCGTCGTCGTATGGTTATGAGGTCTTGGGGTTTTCGGATGCTGAATTGGCGTCAATACGCAGAACCCAGGCGAGGCGACAGGCGCCCATGCACGGTGGCACTTCAGCGAGTGCTAAATTGGTCCTCTTTGGAGAATGGGACGTCCGTGCTGCTTTGGGCCCCGTCTTGCAATGGAGTAGGATGGTTTGGATCTCCAAGGTAGCGCCCGAGAGAGCCCTTTTAAGTTTACCTGCCCTCGTGTCGTTGTGGCAACAGGCTAATGCGAGCAGCGTCGGTGACTGGAAGAATAGTCGAGGCCCGCTCAGTAGAGTTGTCTTGTGTCTCAAGAGGGCAGGTTGGTCGGCTCCCGAGGCGTGTGCTTGGATTGATCACCATCAGAATCCCATCGATATCAGTTTAGTGTCACCTCGAATGCTGCAGGAGTTGCTGGAAGCAGGCCTCCAGAGGCAGGCTGAGCTGGCCTTGGGCCAAAAACTCGGTTTCCCTCCTGGTTTTAGGGCCACTCTGGACCTGGTCAGGGACAAGATGGTTCCCCGCGTGAAAAGTTTTACTCGACAGCAGCAGTTTTTGTTAAAGTGTGCAGCGTGTGATGCCAATTGGACCGAGAAGAGGGCCCAAGATGCGGGGTATCTTAGTTGTGGTCGTTGTGAGTGTGGGCAGGTTGATACCCCGCATCATCGCATCTACACATGCACTAGACCAGATGTGCTGGCTGCCCGTGAGATTGCATGCGAAGATATCCCCAATGAGTCGTTGCAGGTTGCCCTTCAGACCGATGATTGTCTGCACACTCGAGGCATCTTTGTCTATGATGACTCCCAGCTTGTTCCTCCCTCCCTCAGCTCGGCCTGTGAGATTTTCGATGGCCAGGGTAACGAGCTCGACCGTCAGCCCGAGGAACTAGCTGCCCTCGTACCGCCAGGACAGCCGCTTGAACTCGCGGCCGACGGCTCGGCCACCAAGCAGATGCTTAGGCCGCTCCGACGCGCGGCATGGTCGATTGCTTTGCTCTCGCCGAATACGACAGACATGGAGGCTGTGCTACGAGGCGTTGTTCCAGGCACCCTCCCCCAGAGCCCAGCTGCTGCGGAGCATGTTGCTGCTGCGTTGTGTGGCCAGGTCGCTGATCGCCCGACTCGGCTCGGTCTCGATTGTCTTGGGGTGATCCAGCACATTCAGAGACCTGTGGCCAAACAGTTAGAGGCTCAGAATAAGTTTTCTGGCATCCGAAAATTCGCTTTTGAGCTTGATGGTTCCAAGTTTTTGGAGGCTTTTCATGTGAAGGCCCACCGCTCTGATGAAGAGTTGAACCAGCTTGCAGGTGATGAATATCGTTTCGGCCAGGCCAATAAGATTGTGGACAACCATGCGAAGTTGGCCCTGGCCTCCCATCCCACCCCCACCCCTGCCTTCTTGCATTCTGTTGAGGAGGCTGAGAGGAGAGCTGGGATTTTTGTGAAGCTTGCCAGTGCCTGCCTCCCGCTTTTTCGGAATGAGTTGAGGTGGAGACGTGCCCCGCAGAGTCAGCAGCGGTCACGAGCCAAGCGTAGTTGGCACGAATGGCGTCGGACTGAGCTTGGAATTCAGTGTGTTCACTGCCTGATAGTCAGCTCGTCTGGTGATCGCCCCGCTGATGGATGTCAGGGCACGCCCACGGCTATAGCTAAGTTGCTCGCGAATCCCATGGGCCATTCTCTCGTTGCTGTGTCGGGAACGGCTCTTCAAACTGCTTCTGGTGCTTCCTCGGGTCCTGTCTCGGGTTCTGGACGCACCGAAATTAAGGAGCAACAATTTCTGTGTCTCAACTGTGGTGGCTGGACTCAGGGAAGGATGATCAAACTTGCTAAGACTTGTGCTGCACCCACGTTTAAGGGCCTCGAGGTTTTGAGCGCGTTTCGTCGGGGGCTAGGGCCTAACCCAAGGTTGAGGGAACGTTTGGATAAGGCCATCCCCGTATCTCGACTTGATGCGACTCTCGCAAGCCCGAAAGAGGTGCAGTCTGTGTCGTCCGTCCCCAGAGGTTTTTCCTCCAGTGAAGAGGCCCCACAGTATGAGCAGAGAATGGCTGCCTTACTTGCTCGAGTCAAGGCCAAAGAAGCCAGTTCTCAATCGATGGCATAATTTTTTGTAACATTGCCAGTCTTTGGTGCGTTCACCTTCCGACCTTTCCTAAGGCGCTGTCTAATCTAATCTAATCCTCCTCCCGATCCCCCTCGTCCTCACCCTCGGAGAAGGGGAAGGGCGCGCTGGCGGGGCGAAGGCCCGAGCGCTGGACGGTGTACGCAGGGGCGCGCCCACCCCATCTGCAGCAACGGCAGCCTCAGCGGGGTCACCCAGAATGCGGGCGAGGACTCCCGAGGAGGGAGCGTGGACCCCTTCTGCGAGCTGCACGGGGAACCTATGCATTAGGCGCCACGCATGAGCATCTGCGAGCACGACGGGACGCCCGAGGAAGAGAGGTTGCCGGCGTCCCTCCGCTGGACCTCCCAGGAGCTCACGAGCGTGGCGACAGCTGCGCAGCGCCCAGAGAGAGAGAGAAGGTCCTGTTTGGGTCCTTCACAGCTCACGAGTCGCGCCATCTGGCGGCGCCCAGGGAGAGAAGGACTGGTTAGGATTAGCGTAGCACGCCACACCGCTGGACCTTCCAAGACAAAGGAGCCCAAGG
>CAUYUJ010008224.1:97500-157500 GCA_963575745.1 Prorocentrum cordatum | reverse complement strand
GCCGACTGTAGGCCTGACGCCCATCACGTAGAGAATCACAGTTTTGGCGACGAGTCTGAAGATCTGTCCTTGCTTGCACTCTCGAAGAGTCTGCACTGCCACGGCATTGGCACAGGCGTGCGGTTGCACTTGGTACCTGTTTACGCCGAGTCCATCATGCTCAGTCCAAGCGGTCTGGGCGATACAAGGAAGCTAGAACAAGTAGCGGTTGGAAGCCCCATAAAGTGGAAGACTTCAGGGCTGGAAAACCTGGCGGAGGCTGGAACGAACTCGAAAAAGATGGGACAAAGCGGCCACGAATGCCAAATTCCAAAGAAACCCTTCAAAACATTGAATTGCTTGTCCAAGATACCGTTTCCAAACCTTCCCTCTACAATGTGGGTGGTACACACCGTTGTGCAGGCACCTCCTGACGGCGAGATGCTGGAAGCCAGGAGCTCAACACTCAACACGACGCGAAGGGCAGAATGGCAATACTGAGATGACCAACACGGATAATGGCGTGAAAGCTGGCAGTGTTCGATGCATTGAACATGCACACACACACACATTCACAACTACACACACACACGTTGCGCTAGATGCAGGTTTATCCAAGCCCCGCTGAACCGGGAGGAGCATGTCAACTGATCCCCATCGGAGGACGAGAAGCCGACATGGTGACGTAAGGAGCATGTGAGGGGATGGGGAAAAGAGGCAAGACCAAAAGACTGACAAAGTTCCGCCGAAGAGAAGGGTCCTTCGCAAGCACGCCGGGATTATCCTTGATGTCAACTCCCATCTTCCTCTTTAAGTGGGGCTTGAGCCAGGAGGTCTCGCTCGCCATCTTGATTCCGTACGACATCCCGCCAACTTCTACGAGTTCGGTATCCTCCAACGCCTTCTTCTTCAGCCTCTCAGCCTCCATCTCCGCATCTTTTATCTCGTTCATGTTCCAGAAGTACTCGCACTTGCCTCCTTGCATATGTTCTGGGCTGTCAGAAACACCACTTGTCATTTCGTGACAAAACAGTCAAGCTACTTCCTCTCAAGGCCGCTTGGACCGCCAACATCCAAAACCCACAGCCCCTGTAGATCCATCAAAGAATGCCTGTGGGCCGTTGACATTAATCGCCCAAACCAATCGCCTTACCGACCCCCGAAGTTCAATAATGCATACGTCCTGGTATACTCGCCAGGGAGGATAAGGAAAACAAGCACCTACCTCACATAAATACGCAAACGGTTGCTGCTGGATGAGACTGCATCGTACTAGACTCAGTCGAACCCACCAGAACTGGCACCAGATCAGCGCTCGCGGCCGAGTCAACCCGCAATGACGAAACCACGCTCAGGCCAACAGAGGGAGCATGAATTGACAATCGCGTGCCAGGCGCACATCGGAGAGAAGGCCGCAGGGACCGCCCAGAGCATAGTGAGAGCTCCCATTCCTGCGAACGGATAACATTATACAGGTGCACATGCAGAAGTCCAAGACCACCGATCAGTGTCGGAGTCCGTCGCACGACCACGAAAACGGAGGGCTCCGCGGCCCAGTGGCGGCTCCGCGGCCCCGAGGGAGGCGGCCCGGCGGCCCTGCACGGACGAGGCCAAGGGGGCCCAGCGGGGAGACGGACGACCACGGGAGCAAAAAAGGTTCCGCTGGCGGAGGGAGCGAAGTGATGAGACAGCCCCTGCTTCCACGTCGGGGAAAGCCCTCTACCCGCCATGTGGGGGTCTGACCCAGCAGGGCCGCGATCAATTAAGGGCGTTCAGGATGCCCCTGGGTGTCTCCAAGATGGCGCTGCACAGCGCAGCGTGTCATCCCACATAGCGCAAGATGGCCGCAGTCTGCGCAGATGGCCTCCGACCTTGCTCCATCCAAGACCCCGAGATGGCTCAAACACTTGCTCCGAGGAACCCCTCGGGCATCTCAAGACTGTCCACTGGAAAACGACATGCCACAAGCAACTAGTGTTACATATTGTGGTTTCATTCTCGCCTTCTCGACTTCCGATGACAGCAGGATGCCCCGGGATGCCTGAAAGATGGCGCAAGAGGCACTCAAGAGGGGCCCAGACCCCAAGCCCCAAGAGCACCGAAAGACAGTCCTAAGAGGGCTCCGAGCGGTACTTGGCGGGAACCACTGAGGAGCGGGGGCACGCAATCTGAGACCATCCAGAATCCCAGGATGGCCCCAGAGGGATCCAGGAATCCAGGATGGCCCAAAGGCGCCCCAGCATGGCCACCGGCCAGCGCGTGCGGGGGCAACGCAGTCCTTGGCAGCAGCTGAAGGCCTGATCCCCGGTGAGGGACTCAGTGGCCTCCAGGAAGACGTAATTGTCGTGAATGTACAGGACCTGGCATTCCCCCCCCCCCCCCTCGACCAGCCCCTCTGCCCGCGCCTTTCTCGCCCTTGACCCACGACCTCTTACTATCGCCCCCCATCAGCATCCCCCTTTCTCCCCTGACACCTGCCCCTACTTCCCCTGCTCCTTCTGCCCCTGCCACACTGATCTGCGACTGCGACCCCTCCTCCTCCTCCTCCTCCTCCTCCTCCTCCTCCTCCTCCTCCTCCTCCTCCTCCTCCTCCTCCTCCTCCTCCTCCTCCTCCCCCTCCTCTTACTCGTCCCGCTCCGCCTCCTCCTTCTCCTTATGGCACTGCTGTTCTGTCTCCTCGTCGCCCCCACTCCGCATACTTTCCAGCACCAGCACATGCTCGCTATCGTGATGGTCGTCATCGTCATCATCACCATCATCATCAGCATCAGCATCCTCAGCATCAGCAGCATCATCATCGGCATCAGCATCAGCATCAGCATCATCATCATCAGCAGCAGCATCATTATTATCATCATCATCATCATCAGCATCATCATCATCATCATCAGCAGCATCATCATAAGTATCATCATCGTCATAAGCATCAGCATCATCAGCATCATCGTTATCATCATCATCATCATCAGCAGCATCATCACCATCATAAGTGTCGTCGTCGTAATCGTCATTCTCATCCTAAGCCCCATCCTCATCCTCATCATCGTCCTCATCCTCATCCTCATCCTCCTTATCTTCATCATCAGCAGCGGCAACATCCGCACCCTCACCATCACCATAATCATCAGCGTCATCACCACCATCAGCAGCATCAACATCAGCGTCAGCATCAGCATCATCATCGGCATTGACAGCGTCATAAACAGTATCATCATTATCAGCATCATAGTGATAATCAACATCATCATGTTCATCATCATCAGCATCATCATCCTCAACATGATCAGCATCATCAGCATAAATATCATCATGATCAACATGATCATTGCCGCAATCATTCTCAGCATAATCAGCATCATCAGCACCATCATCATCGTCATCGGCATCGTGATCATCATTGTCATAATCATCAGCGACAGAAGAAGCAGCCTCATCATCATCATCATCATCATCATCATCATCATCATCATCACCGCCGTCGTCATCACCAACATCATCATCATCATCATCGTCATCATCAGTACCGTCGCCATCATCAGCATGAGCATCATCAACACCAACAACACCACCATCTGCATCATCATCATCATCACCAGCAGCCTCAGCATCAGCATCATCATCACCGTACCATCATCATCTGCATCATCATCATCACCACCCTCATCATCATGATCATCATATGCAGCATCATCGGTATCACCATCTGCATCATCAACAACGTCATCATCAGCATCAGCATCAGCATCAGCATCATCATCAGCATCATCACCATCGGCATCATCATCAGCTACATCAGCAGCATCATCATATCATCCTCATCATCATTATCGTCACCATCATCAGCACCATTATCAGCATCATACTCAGCATCATCATCATCCTCATCATCATCATCATCATCATCATCATCAGCATCATCACCCTCATCATCATTATCCTCATCCTAATCCTCATCCGCGTCCTCATCATCATCATCATCATCATCATCATCATCAGCAGCAGCAGCATCATCATCGCGTTGGCTCGAAGGATTTGAGCGCGCTGGCAAGGCTCGCGCGAACTCTCGCGCTGAGACCAGCGCAACCGCGGTGCGCGGCCGCGATCGCCAGCGTTCCCTGCAGCTGCTGGCGGTGCGGACGAGTTCCAAGGAACGGCTGGCGGAGGGCGGAACGGCACCCTGGACGGCCGCCACAGCGGCCCATCGGGCAGGACGGCGGCCTGCGGCGGTGGCGGCGGCGCCGAGGCCAGGAAGGAGGTCGAGGGGCGCCAGTGCGGAGCAAGGGGCGGCGGCGCTCGGGCCCCCAAAGGGCCGCGTCGGAGGAGCCGGGCGGCGTCCCGAGGGGCAGCGCCGCGAACCTGGAAGCGGCGGAGGACGAGTGCAGGCAGCCTGCAGCCGTCCAGCCTGCAGCAGGCTGGACGAGCTGGGGCCCCTCAGGCGCCCAGATGGAGGCGCTCAGCACCGCGGGCGAGGCGCTGCACGACCTCATCGAGCAGCACAGGAGGAGGTGGCAGCCCTCGCGGAGGCGCCCCGCGCCGCGGGGCCGCCCAGCGGGCAGCTGCGGGCCATCGACAGCAAGCTGGGCAGGCTCGACAAGCGGATGGCGGCGAAGAGGGCGGACGTCGAGACGCGCGTGGTCGCCCACGCTGCGTCGCAGAAAGAGCTCGAGGCCACCGAGCAGGAGCAGGGCGCCGTGGCCGCAGTCATATGCATGCTGCAGGGCAGCGCGCGCAAGTCCTGAGTGTCGAGGGCGCGGCGTCCGAATACATGGCGAGGAAGTCCCGCGCGAGAGCGCGATTCCTGTATACTTGGTGGGGGGACTCATGCGCGAGAGCGCGAGCTGGGAATCAAGTGTGAGGAAATCTCAGGCGGGGGCCGTGGCTGTTGTAACTCGGAGGCCAGGGGCCCCGTTTGGTGACCCCCAGCTTCACTTGTAAACAAAAACGGATGCGAGCCCCAGCAGAATACTGTTGAGTGAAGAACACCACGTGCCCAGGAGGGGGGATCAAGAATTACCCTTCAGTGGGGACTCAACAACATCAACGCCACCACCACCAACAACAACACGACAACAACATCAACCGCAACGAGAACACAAACAAAAACAACAACACTAACAACAACAACAACAGCAACAACAACAACAACAGCAACACCAGCATCAACATCGCCATCAGCAGCAGCATCATCATCGACATCATCATCATCAGCATCATCAGCATCGTCGTCGTCGTTGTCGACATCATCATCATCATCATCATCATCATCACCATCATCATCATCATCATCATCATCATAAGCATTTTCGTCATCATCATCGCCACTATCATCAGGATCGGGGTGATCCTCATCATCATCATCATCATCATCATCATCATCATCATCATCATCATCGTCATCATCATCATCCTTGTCGTCGTCATCGTCGTCGTCGTGTCGCCGTCGTCATCGTCATCGTCAGCTTGATCATCACGGTCGTCATCGGCACCAGCATCATAATCATCATCAACATCACCACCATCACCATCACCGTCATCCTCCTCAGCATCCTCGTCATCATTATCACCACCACCAGCATACTCTGAATGATCATGATCGTCATCACAAATCTCACAATCCGCATCCTCATCATCATCACCATCATCATCATCATCATCATCGTCATCATCATCATCATCATCATCATCATCATCATCATCATCATCATTAGCAGCATAAGCCCCATCGCCACCATCATAATCACCATCACAACCATCATCACCACCACCAGAATCATCATATAATCATCATCATCATCGTCGTCGTCATGAGTAGCATCATCACTGCCAACGGCAACAACATTATCACAACCGTCGCCATTGCCAGTGTGAACTCATCGTCATCGTCATCGTCGTCATCATCTGCATCACCATCACCATAAGCAGCATCGTTGTGGTGGCAATCGTCGTTGCCATCATCGTCGTCATCTGCATCACCGTGACCATCACTATCTCCATCACCATCACCATCATCATCATCATCATCATCATCATCATCATCATCATCATCATCATCATCGTCGTCATCATCGTTCTCATCATCGTCGTCATCTCCATCATCATCACCATCATCATCCTCATCATCATCATCATCATCATCATCATCCTCGTCCTCATCCTCATACTCTTCATACTCAGCGTACTAATCATCATAATCAGCATCATCACCACCATCATCATCACCACCATCATCATAATCATAATCATAATCTCATCCTCATCATCATCGTCATCATCATCGTCATCGTCATCGTCGTCATCATCGACCCGTCACCCTCTTCACAGTCGTCATCGCCGTCGTCATCAGCAACTGCAGCCACTCTGGCTCCAGCCGGACGCTGACACCACGCTGGCGCCGCGGCAGAGAGCGGCTCGGTGGCCAGCGGCGGCCCCGCCTGACGCGGGCGATGGCGACTGACGGCGCGGGCAGCGCCGAAGCTGGGGCGAAGCTCGGGGCAGGCGTGGGCGGCGACGTGGAGCCGGCCCTTCGGGGCCGCGTGCCGCAACTCGCGCACGAAGCTCTCCCCGCGGAAGCCATCGCGCGGGCGGCCAGCACGCCCAGCGGCGGCGGTGTGGCAGCGGCGGCGGGTCGAGCGCGGGCTCCCTGGGCGAGGAGGCGGGGGCGACGCGCCCTGGCAAGCGCACGCACGCGGGCAGGGATCGGCTATACGCAAGAGTGACCCTGGGTAAGAGTGACCTTTGGTGCGCGACTTTTTGGGGGCCGCGGGGGGGGCCAAACCTGGGTGCGCAAGCAGCTGCTACTGCTTCGTTTGCAGCCATCTGGGTACCCATCCGTGCCCGCATCAAAGGTCACTCCGGCGAAAGGTCACTCTTACGTCTAGTCGAAGGGAGAAGGGCTCGGCGGCGGCGGGGGTGCGGCGCGCGGGCGCCGCGCGCAGCCGCTCGGGCTCGCCGCGGCCTCGGGCGCGGGCGGGGCGGGCGGCCTGCCGCAATGCCGCCCGGGAGGCCAAGCGGTGCGCAGTGCGGGGGCGCGGCCAGGGAGCACGGGCAGGGCTCCTCCTCCTCCTCCTCCTCCTCCTCCTCCTCCTCCTCCTCCGCCTCCTCCTCCTCCTCCGCCCTCCTCCTCCTCCTCCTCCTCCTCCTCCTCCTCCTCCTCCTCCTCCCTCCTCCTCCTCCTCCTCCTCCTCCTCCTCCTCCTCCTCCTCCTCCTTCCCCGTGGACGCGGGGGGCGAGGCGGAGGCGGAGGCGGCACGCCGCAGCCCTGCCCAGCGCTCCCGGGGCGGCTGCCCTGCGGCCGCCCCGTCGCCGAGGAGGTGGCCAAGAAGGGCGGCGAGCTCGCCGGGTCCGCAGCCCGCCCTCGAGGAGCCAGTGAAGGAGCTCGGCGCGACTGCCAGCCAGCCGGAGGGGAGCTGGTCCAGGGTGCTCGTGGAGGCCAGGGGGGGTCTTCCTCCTCGTCCTCGTGCCTCTGCTCCTTCTCCGCCTCCACCTCCTCCCTCTCACAGTCCTGTTTCGACCCCCCAAGATCCCGTCCGTTCCCTCTTTCCCTCTCGCCCTGGCATGCGTAGGGCCTTTGCGCTGATCGGCTCGCCTTTGATTCCGGCCTGGCGGGAGGGATCGAGCGTAGAGTCAGACTGGAGTGGGAAGAAGTGAAAGGGCGTAGATACATTGACAGAGCTGAAAGTATAAATGAAACAGGCAAACCCACAGATGCTCCCGATAGAGAGAGAGAGAGAGAGAGACTTGGCAAAGGACAGGGGGAGGGCGGGTGGGGCAAGCCAGGCGCGCTCTTGCCACATCTGACATCCGATTCTTCCCACCCACCCCCCGATGTTGCGTTGACTCCTCTTGCATCCGCCGAGCGGGATTACCCTGAAGCCACTGATTCCTGAATGGCTGTCGCAAGACTTGGCCCGTCCTTTGAGGTGCCAGCCGGAGGAGGCGGAGGAAGGGCAAGGACGGGGAACGCAAAAGGCGCGGAGAGGACTGGAGCCAGAAGCGTGCCCCGTGCCAGGGCCAGAGCGACGGCCAGCCACCGGGCACCAAGCGCACCAGCGGCTGCCTGGGACATCCGTCGGGTAGGAGATCGACTACAAAAATTGATTTGCCCCCGAAAATTAGCTGCTTAGACCTGCTACGAAAAGTGCGGGTCGATTGCCACGTAGATCTACGGGGCAGTCTATTTGTTTTTCGAAGATTATGCGAGAAAGCCTACGCCGGATTCCATAATAAAGTCGGGGGGGGGTCACATTTGGGGGGGGGTCTGATTTGAGCTGTCTTGGAGGGTTCGGGGGGGTCTGGGCAAAGGGCCGCCCTTTCATGGATGGTCTGGGAGGGTCTAAAACTTCTCGTCTGGGAGGGTTGAGACCCCCATCCATTTTATTACGAAATCTGGAGTAATTCTGGAGTAGATGAATGCTGCAGCTAATCCCCTACGCGAACCCGTGGCACCGTGCGACACCCGGCCATGGGGCACACTCGCGCGCGCCAGTTGGCCGACTGCGACGCGCGAGGCACAGCAGCGCACGAACCATGGGGCCCCAACCACGGGTCACCTGCCATAGGGCACAAATCGCCTGGACCACCCTGCTTGCCACCACTACACAGATGGAGGGCGGAGGAGCATACAAGTGGTAAGCTCCTCCGAGGCGGACACGTGGTGGGTAGCGCCTCCCGCGGGTACAGCGCACGCCACCCTGTACGGGGTCCGAGTGGCGGGCTCCCGAGAGTACACCCACCACAAGGCTGGACAGGCGGCCGACTGCGATCCACGGTGCTGGTTCTTTGGAAACCAGGTGGGGCATGTCATGCGCAAGCGCTGCTCTGGCAAATCGCCGCATGAGGCCCTGCCTGTGGAGTGCCGGAGGCCCAAACAGCACGCCGTCAGCGAAGAGCGCTGTCTGGCGTTTCACTACTGGACTCGCGGGGACCCCACACACAGTCCTTGCAAGCAAGCTTGCCGAGGTCTAAACAAACATGGCGGGAAGGGTATTGGACGTGTTCAGCCCCTTCGGTAGAGGGAAACAATTAGTGTACACTCCCCCGCCCCCCAAACTCACAGTTAGCACGCGCGGGGAAGACTGCGGTCGAAGTGCAGCTCATCCAACCCACCGCCAACGTTGATCATTGGGGGGGGCATTGACACATGACTGTGGCATGTGTTCGCTGACTTCTTCCGAGGCCTGTTGCGAGCCTACACATCGGGCCCTCCAGGGTCTGGGGCGAGAGCAAAACTTCTTCCTCCCCGGACTCCAGCCGTCGCGAACAAGCATCCACAGGGGTGCTTCCTTCGTATCTTCGGGCACCTGGGAGGCGTTGGAGAAGCGACCCGCGACGGGACAGCTGCCAGAGGGGTCGAGAGCTCGGGGCCCAGGTCGCGAAGAGTCGGCGGTGGACAAACCTCCCTTCAGTAAACCTCCCCTTCGTGAAAACGACCCACGGCCGAAATCGACGGGCCTGGACCCGCAAAAGTGACGGCCGCGACGCCCTCTCGCGAACCGAAAACGGCCAATTCCTCAATCGACGTGCTAGGGTAGGAGGTCTGTCCGCCCCCGACTCCTCCTCCCCCTCCGCCTCCTCCTGCCTCCTCCTCCTCCTCCTCCTTCTCCTCCTCCTCCTCCTCCTCCTCCTCCTCCTCCTCCTCCTCCTCCTCCTCCTCCCGCCCCGAGGGGGCCCCTCCCGTAGGGGAGGGGTCGGGACCCTAGGGTCCCCCTGGCGCAGGCGGGGAGCGCCGGGCCCGAGGGGTGAAAAGCCCCCGCACCCCGGGGGACGCCGCCAAAGCGCGGTTTCCTTCCCCCGGGGGGGTCGCCAGGCCCCGTGTGCTTCCCCAGGGCGGTGCTGGGTTCCCCCCCGGCACTTGCCGCCCTGGGGCGGGGTCGGCGGCCCGTCCCTGTCGTGTCGCTCGTTCGTGTCGTGTCGTTCGTGTCGCGTCGTTCGTTTCGTCCCCCTGTCGTGTCGTGTCGTGTCGTGTCGGGGTCCCGGGGTCCGATACGCGGCCACCCATGGAGTGGGTGGTGGGTAGGGTTGGCGCGGAGCACGTGCTCCTGCGCCCCCTACCCCGACCAGGGAGCGCGGAGCACGGTCTCCTGCGCTCCCTGGTCGCGCTCCGGTCGCGCCACGGGGGCACGGCCCCGACCGTGGCGCGTCCGTCTTTTTCTCGCTGGCACTCGCCACGCCAGCGGAGTCATGTGGCTGTTCTTGGGTTGACCCTAAAAAAAAATCCTCCTCCTCCTCCCTCCTGCCTCCTGCCTCCTGCCTCCTCCTCCTCCTCCTCCTCCTCCTCCTCCTCCTCCTCCTCCTGCTCCTTTCTCCATTCGCCTTTCTCCATTCTCCTCCTCCTCCTCCTCTCCTCCTCCGCGGCCGTTCTCTTCCTCTCCCACCGCGCAGGCGCACCACTTGCCGGCCCGAACGGCCAGCTCTGGCCCGAGCGCGGTGCGACCCGCACCGCTGCGAGCAACAAAAAAACGCCCGCGTGCCCGCGTGCTCGGGCGCCTCGCGTGCCTCGTGCTCCCGCCCGTGCGCTCGCGCGCACAGAGGCGCCCGCGCGCAAGCGCCCTGCAGCCTCCGTGCTGTGGTGTGGCCGAGCTGCGCATCTGACTACCAACCGGGCCACCCCAGCCCAACCCGAAGACCTGAATTTCGGGATTGGGGGGGAGGTACGGGCTTCGCCCGACCCCCCCCCCGCCCCGGGAACGGATGGCAAACTGGGGCCTTCGGCTTGTGTTTGGGTGGTTTGATGGGTGGTAAAAATCTAAAAATCGAGCAGATACGGTCCTTAACTTTTTCTTCGAGCATCGCGGCGGCTGCCCCGGCGACGCGCTGTCCCCCGCGAGCTGACAGTGCGACGCTCCGCTCCGCGTGGCGGAGGCTCGGGAAAGGCTCGGGGCGCTGATTCTTGGGGACTGGCAAGCGGTTAGCAGATCGTGCCGAAGCGTGCTGGGTCCGAACCAGCTCCGCAACACGCTGAGCCCGAGTCCTGACCGTATGTAGGCCCACCTCCTCTCCTTTCTCCCCCTCCTCCTTTGACTGTTTTGTCATCCTTTTCCGGCAGAGGGGCGGGGGAGAAGCAAGATAGATATGTGTGCAGTCGGTCTTCTCCGAGTATCTGTCGTGTCCGCCTCATCGGGCGACGTCAATTGACCCTCGTTACCGATCCCGGCCATTCCGATCCCGGGCCCAGGATGTGGCCTGGCGAAGGCCGGGGAGGTGGTCGATTGACGTCGCCGCGGCCGCATCTGGTAACAACAGCTCCTGCTCCTGCTCGCTCTCGCACACCCCCTCCTCCACACCCTCTCCCGTTTCGCCCAGAAAGGATGGCCCGTCCGAGGGCCACAGGACTCTCTGCCGAGGAGTCGCAGGCAGGCAGGCAGGCACTCGGTGCACAAAAGGTCCATGCGGCGTTGCCCCATGGCACTGCGCGGCCAGATTGGCTATAGACACGCAGCCATGGATCAAAGCTGCCCCATTGTACTCACATCTTTATTTCGTCGTGGTTTTCGCCGTCCACGTCCGCATCATCTTGCTTCCCCCTAAGAATCACATCGACATCACTAGAACCCCGTTTAGAATCCCCACGTGGAGTGCCTTCTCCTCCTCCTCCTCCTCCTCCACCTCCTCCTCCTCCTGGTACTCCTCATCGTCCTGACAAAATGCTGCCCCCTCTACCTCCTGCATCTGAATGAACGTCTCTCTTGGACTTCTGGTGCGAGGGGGCGGTACAAGTACGCGCACAGCTTCTGTTTAGCTCGCCGGCGAGTTTTGGCATACGTTCCAGACTGCAGAGGAACGCCAAGCCTGGGCCAGTTCCTGACACCTCCGCTTTTATACAAATTGCTGCTCCCTGAAGCGAGAGAATAAATCCTCCTCATGGTGCTTCTCCTCCTCCTCCTATTCCTCCTCCTCCTCCTCCTCCTCCTCCTCCTCCTCATCATCATCATCATCATCATCATCCTCATTATCATCAACATCCTCATCTCATCCTCATCATCATCGCCATCATCATCCCCAGCAACATGATCATCATCCTCGTCATCGTCCTCATCATCATTATCATCGTCGTCCTTATCCTCATCCTCATCCTCATCCTCATCCTCATCCTCATCCTCATCCTCATCATCATCATCATCATCATCATCATCATCATCATCATCATCATCATCAGCATAATCATCATCATCATCATCATCATCATCATCATCATCATCATCATCATCATCATCATCATCACCTCATCATCATCTGCATCAGTCATCATCAGCATCAGCATCATCTTCACCATCATCCATCTCCTTACCTCGCAGCCTTGCACGCCCGGACGCGGCCACGAGAAAGCGTGGTGGCGCGGTCGGAGTCAAGAGGGTCTCGCCTGAGGCGCCTTCACCACGCAGCCAGGCTTGATCTTCTGCTGCTTCCTGTCCAAGGTCCTGGGCCGTCTTAGGTCGAGGAGAAGACGTGTGTCCTCCTCGAACTCAGTATGTCCCTTCCTGTCCAAGAGTCTACGTTTGCTCTGCTTGTCCGTGGCCGAACTACTCGAACATTCGATGGGCCAGATCAACTGTCAGATCACCAACTCTGGAAAGATGAGGGGGGGATGAAGACGAAGACGACGAGGATAACGAGGATGAAGAGAAAGAGGGAGACGACGAGGCAGAGGGATGAATAGGATGAAAAGGATGATAAACAAATATCAATATTGAGAAGCGTCCGTTCTCAGACGGACACTGGCTAGAAGCGCTTCGATGAAGAGGAACAGGAAGAGGAAGAACACAAGGAGGAATATGAGCAAGCAACATAAAGATCGTGACAACAAAGCTCATAACAGGAGCATGACAAGGAGCCCAGATGAAAGGACAACAAAAAGAGGAACTGAGGAAAGGGAATGATAATATGATCATCAGAGTGAAGAGGAGAAGATGGGGAAGTATGAGGATGCTGAGGAAGGTGATGAGGATGCACATACAGAGGAGCAGGACGAGGAATGTGAGTACTAGTATGAACAGGAGCGGAGAGACTCTTGTTGCTCCTGCTCAACGCTTGCTCTTGTCTGCTTCTCAAAACATTGTTCTCTCGGCAAGAGCAATGCGTTGATACACAGGAAATAGCATGTCCAACGCGTAGAAAAATGAGCAGGACAATGGATTGAGGGGGAGGAGGAGGAGGAGGAGGAGGAGGAGGAGGAGGAGGAGGAGGAGGAGGAGGAGGAGGAGGAGGAGGAAAAGGAGGAGGAGGGTGAGGAGGTTAAGCAGCAGCTTGAGGGAAAGGTGATGGGCAATCGAACCCTTCTTCCTCCAAATCTCCCGACAGCGGGTCGACAAACAAAGGGCACCTCCGCCGGGGCGGCTGGTGACCAGCCAGCCTCTCGGCGCCTCCCGTGCTGGAGCAATTGAGACTGCAGGCCGCGTGAGGCGGGGCTCCTCCTCCTCCTCCTTTCAGCTTCCTCCTCCTCTTCCTCCTCCTCCTCCCCCTCCCCCCCATCTTCTCCTCCTCTTCCTCCTCATCCTCCTCGTGCTCCTCTTCCTCCCTCTGCTTCTCCTCCTCCTCCTCCTCCTCCTCCTTCTCCTCCTCCTCCTCCTCCTCCTCCTCCGCCTCCTCCTCCACCTCAAACTCCTCATCCTCCTCCTCCTCCTCCTCATCCTCCTCCTCCTCCTCCTCCGCCTCTTCCTCCATCTTGTCCGAATTATCCTCGGTCTCCTTCGGAGGTTGCCTGAGCTGGCACCGGCGCAAAGTGGCCCGAGCTCTCCTGGGGGGGCCCAGATGTCCTCCAGAGCGTGCCTCGCCACGCGCGGAAGGCCCCAGGGGCTCCGACGTGGCGATGGCAACGGGGGCCACCCTTGGCCAGGGCCACCTCCGGCAGCACCAGACCTCTCCTCCTCAGATCCTGCCACTGCTCCCCGACGTGCGCGCCCGCGCTGTCTTCCGCCGTCCGAGGAAACTGGGCGTGGCTTAATGGGGGGGTCACAAATGGGGGGTCAGAAAAGGTCCCCTTTCGTGCCCCTTTCGGGCCCCTCCAGAGCCCCAGGGGGCTCGTTTAGGTACCGTTTGGGTACCTGTTCGGACCACGCTCGCCGCCCCCCCATGTATGACCCCCCCATTACGCGGCGCCCAAGGAAACCGCCGGCGTCACTGCCCGGGTGCACAGCGCGTCCCACGCCCACGGGTCCAGAGGTTGTTCTGGTATGTCCTCTGCGATGGCAGCGAGACTGGCTGGATCTGGTCGAAGGTATGGATGTAGGTCTTGTTGTTTGTAGCCAGCACCTCAGTGGAGCAGCCCAGCTGCCGCAATCTAACAGTTCCCCGCTTGGGCTGGGGCCTCTCCAAGCTGGTTGGGTGAAAAATCTGACGAAATACCAAGAACTTCTCCTATGGCACTGAAGGTCAGATCATCACACTGTGCATCGGTAGCAACCACAACTGTGAAGCTCAGGCGTGCAACCGTAATGGAGAACACTGGGAATGGCATGGCGAGCAAACCCAGTACTGCCAAGAGAAACAACAAGGTCTGTACCCAAGCAAGACAGGCAAAGCCAACCACGCCCGGCTGGGTCAAAGAAAAGCAACACGAGTTTCGGCCAGCCGCTCACGGCGTTCGTCTATGAAGGGATCGATTTCCATATGCACATGTACACACATCTATACTGACTTCCTGATCGTCGCCATTCTAATTGGTTCCTCGGTTCGGTATAGGATCAGGTTGGAACGGCTATGGCGCGCGGTCGTTTGCTAGTTGGGAGGTCAGAGCTACTGGGGCCTCTCCGGAGGCCCCTTGGGGCCTCTGGGGGGCCTGCTGGCGGCCTCGGGGGCACCTTTGGGGCTCGAAATCTCAATTCGAAATATCCCCCCCCTTGGACCTTTCTGAGGGCCCTCTGAGGGCCCTCTTCGGCCGTCTTGGGCGCCTCGTGGGCCGTCTTGGGGCCGTCTTTGGGCGTCCCGGGGTTCTCTTGGGGGCCTCTTGGGCCGTCTTTGGGATGATCTGGGAGGCCTCCTTGGCCGTCTTGGGCGCTCTGAGGGCCGAGAAGCCGCAGATGCTAAAAACGCATGTTTTGCAAGGGGAATGGATCGATGCGTGCCTCTTGGAGCTCTTTTGGGAGGGCTCTTGGGGGCATCTTGGGCGCAGAATCGATCGCTTCACAAAGCTGCACAATCGCATCGCTTATATGCTTCGATTTTTGCACAGCAAATTCCTTTGCATGTGATCCTGGTTGACGAACCACTTGCTACAGGGATTGTTTTTTCAAGGGATTGTTACGAAGGACCCCTTACTAAAGGCCTCACTACTAGAAGCGCATCACCAAAATTCGACCGGACTCAGTCTTCCGAACTAGAGGAGTGCGAACGACATATTCCATACTAAAGACATCTGGCGAACGAGTCCTTGCTAAAGGAACCCTTAATACAGAATGCGGAGTACGAAGGGCTCCTCACTGAAGGGGCAGGCCCGCGGTGGCACGAAACGCTGCATATGCATGGGTGCTTTCACCTTGGGGGCTGGGCAGCAGCGAAGTGCGGTGCTGTTTCCTTGGGTTTGGGAAGCTCAGGTGCTTACCGCGGCCTCCCCCATGCACCCCTTTCTCTGAGCTTCCAGACGCAAAAGGACCGCACATACACAGTGTATGGCGCTCTTGCCTTGGCGCCTGGGAAGCAGCGAAGCACTATCCATGTGTGTTGCTTTTCGCGGTTTGGGAAGCAGCGACACACTGTGTATGTTTGTTTTTTCCCGCCCTGGAAGCTCGGAAAAGGGGTGCTAGGAGCCACTGGGGCCTCCTAAACAAAAAACAACAACAAAAAAAAACTAACATGCACCGTGCTGCGCTGCTTCCCAGGCCGAGGCGATCACACGAACCAAGCATACCCACAACGCTTCGTGGCACCGAGGGCGCCGGCCACGTGCAGGTCTGGTTGCTCTGGTCCTGGAAACTCCAGAGGAGGGTGCTGGGGGGGGGGGGCGCGTGAGCACCAGTGCCTCCAGCACCAGAGCACCTAAAGACCGCAGACCTACTTTTTGATCCGCGGGTCGAGAGCGCACCTCTTCCGGTCGAAGCGAAGCGGGCCGCGCGGAGCCTGGACCGCAGACGCACCCAAATCGCTCCGCTGCTGCCCCAAGAAGTCCCCCCAAAAAAAAACACGCCGACCCAGCAGGTGAGAGCGCAGATGGCGCAAGACACTGCAAACACAAGGAAGCCCAGCCCTGCACAGGGCATGGGCGTCCGAGCGATGGCGAGCGGGCCGGGCGACCGCGCTCGGCTGCTGCCCTCCCCCGCAGGGCATCGCAGGAGGGGCCGGGCCGCCCGCGAGGCGCGTCGGAGCGCACCGCCCGCCCCCTCGCCCTCGCAGTGGTCGCAGTGGTTCGCAGTGGTAGCAGTGGTAGTGGTAGTGGTCCGCCCGCGTAGGGCTGGTTCGCAGTGGTAGCAAGTGGTAGTGCAGACACTGTACATACTTTGCCGTTCTGGTCTAACCAGCCTCGAACGTATCCCTATCCCTAAGATGGGCGAGCAAAAAGCGAGGACAATCTTAGGGATAGGCCCTCAGAAACTGAGGGAATCCTGAAGATCGGCATCGAGTTGAGGTGATGTCAAACATAGGGATAGGGATATGTTTCAAACTGGTAATGGTCCTAGAAGCTCAGGGCGGGGAGCTGGAAGGCAGCCGCGGTAAACACTCGATCTTCCAGAGCGGAAAAAATGCGCAGCGCTTCGGTGCTTCCCAGACCCCAGACCAACACAACATCAACAACTACAACAACAACAACCACAACAACCACAACAACAGCAACAGCTACACCATAGACAAAAACATCCACAGCGTTTCGTGTCACTGAGGGCTTGCTCCTCCAGTGAGAAGCCCTTAGTACCCCTATTCCTGTAGTAAGAGCCTCTTCAGTAAGGACTCCTCCGCCAGGATGCCTTCAGTATGGGCTCCTTCGCAAGGGTTCCTCAAGTAAAGGGTACTTAGTGAGGACCAAATATAGCAAGAAGCTTCTAGTAATGGTGCCTCATTCAGAAATCCGTCGTACCGATCCCTTGAAACAAACATAATCCTGAAATGGATGACTGTGACAAGCCGTTCGCCCGCGAGGATTACAGGCTAATGGGTCGATTGTGCGAAAGCCAAATGACGTTTGCGAAGCGACTGTGGCACAGCTTCGTGAAACAACCGATTGTGCGGCTTTGTGTGTTGAACACGTTGGGGGGTCGCTGGGGGGGTGGGCGTCCAAAATTATCTATATATATATATATATATATATATACATGCATGCATGCATGCATTCATACGTACATACAGGTAGACATATAGCTCGAACCACCCCCAGCGCCTACCCAAAGCGCTCAAAACACGAAACCACAAAGCCGATCGTTCCACGAATACATAACCACACAACCACTTCACTCATGTGCTTCCGCTTTTTGATCATGGCAAAGACGGCGGACACACTCATCGGCTCGGCCAATCCGTCTCTGGCACCGTGCGCGCAAGCATCGCAATCGACCGGGAAACTTTACGATGCAGAGAGGTGGAGCTCTGAATGTAAGTGGAAGTGTGGATTGACATGTCGATTTTTAAGTTCACCCGATTTTTACACCTACATTCAATTTTGAATTTAATACTAGATTCGAATACGAACTTAAGTTGGAATTCGCATTTGAAGTTACATGTGTCAACTGATTGTTCAAAGCAAACCGAAACTGATTGTCCATCGCGATCGACGGCGAAACGCATGGTGCGCACAGTTAAATTTACATGCAAATGTAGATTTACAAGCGCATTAAAACATTGAAATTACATCGACAACTGGATCCACATCTCCATCGCAATCGGCAAGGAAACCTCACAAAGCGTCAGAATGTAACTGATAAAAGCGTCTCGCAACAGCAAGGACAAAACGTTTGGCAATTTTCGCGCTCGGGGGCCAGCTTCCGCCACCGCTCCTCACGTCGCTGACTCTCGTCCTGCGCTTTGCTCCCGACGTCGGCTCATCCCGACCGGCGATGACGACGACGACGATGACGACAGCGACGTCGACCACCACGACGGCTGACACAGCGAGAACACGCTGGGGCCACCAGTGGGGGGCACACGTGGGGCCACGGTGGGGCCACCTGTGGAGGCACGACTGAGAGCACTGCGGGGGCACTAGTGGGACACAAGTGAGTGCACTGTGGGGGCACTAGTGGGGGCACTAGTGGGGGCACTAGTGCACTGAGAGCACTGTGGCGCCACTAGTGGGACACAGGGGAGTGCACTGCGGGGCCGCTTGCGAGGCACGTGCGGGGACACCGTGCAGCCACCTCAGAGTCGGGCGCCCACAGTCAGTTTGGGCCAGTTGAGACGAAGCCGAAAAGTAAGGAAAATGCACATGCAGCCCCCCTTTCAAGCTGACCAGGCACCCGCTCAAAAAAAAAAATGGTCGTGGTGTCAATTCTCAAGTTGTGCAGACGGGGAGGCAATGAATCCCCTCATGCTTGAGCGTCTGGCGTGTTGAGACGAAGCCGGAATTGAGGGAACATGCATACGATTTCCCCTCGTTCAGGCTCCCGAGAAAGACCCCCTCAGGGGCGTTTGGTCGTGGTGTCAATTCCCAAAGGGTTCCGACGGGATGAACATGCATTCGTATATGTTTGCACGTTTTGGGCTCGCTAGTGCAAAGCTGAAAGTACATGGATGATGCGCAATTTCCTCCTTTGACGCTCACCAGAGAAAGCTCACTCAAAGGCGTGCGGCCGTGGCGTCAGCTCACAATGGGTTCCGACTGGAAAACAACTCTCGCGCATGATCGCCCGCCCCCCCCCAGCGTCGCCTCCGCTTCCTCCCCCCCCAGGGAGATGCTCCGGCTGGACGCGGAGAGCCAGAAACCAACAACACAAAAACAAATCAACAAAACACAACGAAAAACAGTATTATCAGAGCATCCATGCGACAAAAAACAAGCAAACAAAGTGTCGATTGGTTTTCAACCCAAAAAGAACAAACACAAGGTTTTGTTCAATGCTTCCCTTTGTGTTGACTGGGGGGTCCGATTTGATTGGTTTTCCTTATGTTTTGGTTGATTGTCCTGTTTGAGTTGGCTTTTTGGCGCCCCCTCCCCCCTCCGTCGTCGCCTCGCCCTCGCGGAATATGCGGTCTCCCCAGCACCGGCGGGCTTCTATCGCCGCCGTGCCAGACCACATCCAAGAGGCGCAAGCCATGCTCGTGTAATAGTCGGGCTGTGGTTCAACACGGCCTTCCGTGGCAGTAAGGGTAGGCCCCCCGCTCAAGCGAAGTCCTGGGACAGGTTAGTACTGCCTGGTTTTGCGCTTGATGGACATATTGTGCTGGCTCCTCTTTACCTCCTCTCCCTCCCCCATCCCTCCCCTTCACTACCGTTTGCACACCACTACCACAACCCAAAAGTCTCATGTTCATGTTCATCCTTGCACTCATCCTCCATTACCCCTCTCCGTCCCCTACTCCTCCTCATCAGCAATCATCCGCATTGACAGCATCGTCGCTCTCCTTCTCCTCCTCGTCCGCCTCGTTGTCGCCCATCCCCCGCCGCCCGTGCCGAGGCGAGGACGACAACTCTGGAGTTGGCCTCGATCCGGATGATGAGGGCGCGCGAGTCGTTTTGGCCTCGGCCGTCCGATCGGCCCCCACCGTGTTCCAGGCCCTCCCCAGGGTCGGGGGGCACGCCGTGCACGCTAGATCTGTTGGACCACAGCACGATGGCTCTGATGCCGCTGCACTGTGGCACGCGGAGCGTGCAGGTCAGAATGCCACATCGGCTGTCTGATGGAGCTTCTCAGAGGCGCCTCTCCCTCCCACTGGTAGCGGGGGCTGCTGGGGACCGCACTCCAGAAAACAAGCCACAAGTGGAGGAGGAGGAGGAGGAGGAGGAGGAGGAGGAGGAGGAGGAGCGCCCGTAGCCCAGAGGGGAGGAGGAGGAGGAGGAGGAGGAGGAGGAGGAGGAGGAGGAGGAGGAGGAGGAGGAGGAGGACCAGAAAACAAGCCACAAGTGCCCCAACAGAGCTCCAAGACGGCCCCGCTGGGGGGCCGCCGGGAGGGGTTCGCTGGAGGGGTCCCCCGGGGTCGTGGTCCCTCCTTCCCGGGGGGGCCCCCGGTGCGGACAAGGGGGACAGGGGGGCCGTCCCCCTTTGGACAGAGGGAAGTTAGGACCCCTCCCCCCGCCCCCCCACCTGTTGACAGTGGCGCCCCCCCCCCCCCGCCCCTCCTCCTGAACCCCCTCCCCCCAAGAGGCCTCCTCACTCGTATCTGCTGTGGCGGGGAGCTGCGACTTTTCCCATGTGCCCCCAGGAGGCCCCAGATCCGCTCGGAAGCGGCTCCAAGTGACCACAGAGCCTCCCAAGAAGTCCCCCAAGAGCCCAAAGAAGTCCCCCGGCAGAGCCCAAAGGGGCCCCCAAGAGGGCTCCAAGAAGGGCTCCGGAACGTCGGCGTCGTCGTCGCCGCCGCCGCTGTCGTCGTCGTCGTCATCCCCGCTCAGGGTCGGCGGCACCGGCCACAAGGCCTTCCGAATGAGAAGTTGGCCTGCCAACGGTTGCACCAAGAGAGTTTCTGATCGTCCGATGTGCCCGCAGACACCTGGGATACCTTACGAAGTCCAGGGAAGGGCGTTCTGGCACGATTCAGGGTCGTCAAGACGCAACAATCAGGGTGATCCTTGGCGTTGGAGTCTTAGGAATGGTGCTTCGGCATTGTTCAGGGTCTTCAGACGGCTGTCTCCCAACGAGGCAGTTCCTTCAGTGGAAATGAACCCATGCAGGGGGCTACAGTCGGGTCGCTGAAGAAGGAACCCTTTTCGTTGGGGAGGGGCCCCGTGTTCCTTAATTGTTTCGCAGTTTGCCTTAGGCTGTCCTTAGGTGTTCGATGGGGAATCGAAGTTTGACCCATGGAAAAAAAGGGGCCTCGTTCCTTATTTAGGGTTCCTTAGGTCAACGCCCCAACTGTATGAAGAGGGAGCTTGGGAGGACGGGATTATTCCAAAACGTTAACAAATCTTGCTCCTCCTTCTCCTCCTCCTCCTCCTCCTTCTCCTCCTCCTCCTCCTCGTCAGCCTCCTCCATTCCTTTTCTGTCTGATCAACTCCTCCCTGTCGCACCCCGAGGCCGGTCGAAAGGGCGGGCCAGGAGTTTCGCCGGATATTCCCTTACCATTCATGACCCTGAAACTGAAACATTGGCAAAAACTTCACAGATGGAGGGCGGGCCGTTTTCAAAATGAGGCTCTCGCCTTAACGCCGCGCGCATTCGCTTCTCAAATTTGCTGGAGCTTCACGGATTGAGGGCGGGTCGTTTTAAAAATGTGGTTCTCGCCCCAACGCCACGCACACTCGTCTTAAAACTTGTCAACCACTTGACGGATGAGGGCGCGTGGTTCTGAAAATGTTGCTCTCGCCCTAACGCAGCGCACACTCGTTTTAAACATGTGTGGGGTGTTTCACGGATTGAGGGCTGTTAATTTCAATAGGTGGCTCTCGCCTTAGCGCCGCGCACACGCGTCTTAAATATTTGCAGGAGGTTCACGTATTCCCTTGGTCAACATACTGTTTTAGAATAGCTCTGGATTGCCAGGGCGCAACAATTACGCTGATTCGCGGCGTTGGCGTCCCAGGAACGGTGTTCTGACGCAACTCAGGATCGTCAAAACGTAACAAGCAGGTCCATTCGTGGCGTTAAAACCCCGATATAGCTGCTCTGGCACGTCTCAGGGTCTTCAACCGGCGGCCTCCCAACGGGGCACTGCCTCCAGTGCAGATGAGTCTTCGCAAGGTGCTATGAAAACGGAGCGTTGCAGAAGGGTCGACTCGAACATCGCTGATGCGTCTTGGGTTACACTGGTCCTCCTCCTCCTGCTCCTTTTCCTCCTCTTCCCTCCTCCCCTTTCTCCTCCTCTTCTTCCTCCCTGTCCTCATCCTATTCCCCCTGAACCTGCTCCTCCTCCTCCTCCCTTACCCCTTCTCCTCCTCCACCTCATCATCATCATCGTCATCACGATCGTCACCATCATCATCACCATCAGCATCATCATCCGCATCAACACCAAGATCATCATCACCACCACCACCATCATCATCAGCAGCAGCATCAGCATCATCATCCCCCTCCTTCTGTGGAAGGCCCGGACCATCCAGGCGGACCAGCTGGCCAACCTGGAACTCGTTCTTTTCATCCTGGCGGCCGCTCGGGAGAGATAGCGGGGGAGAAAGGAAAAGCAGGACGAGAATGAGGAGGATCGTCGTGATCGGCAGCGCGGGAACCGCGGGCGCCTTCGGATCCGGCGCGGCTCGCGGGGTGGCCTTCTTCGCTAGCGAAGTCTATATATTCTCTCACCACTGGCGGAAAGCGACAGCGTCTGCACAAATCTCTTCACTGAAATGCAATGTCGAAACCAAATACAGCAAACAGTCCTTTTGTCAAACGGCGCCAGCTGCTGTTGTCTCGTGGCGGCTCCTCGTGCCGCAGAGTATACATTATAATGTAATCTCTCCCTGTAATGTTTGAAAGGACACGAGTGTGGATATGGACCAAATAGGAAACACGTCAATAGATAAATCCTGGAGGGCTGCGAGATGACTGGTTCTAGCTAACACCGGTCATACTTATTCTTAGCTCGCAGCGCTCAAGTGCCTATCTGACAAAATCCTTCGAGCACCCTCCGAAAAGAGGCGTTTATGCACCGTTCCATGTTTGAACTCCCTTTAGGCCTCGCTCCAAAGCCGTACGGTGCATAATGGTTGGCTCTATGGGCCGACAAACTATGCACGGTACCATTCCTGAGTCAAAGGTCGACAACGCCTCGGGAGACGCCAACGCAGCACGGTACATACATGTCGTCCGAAGAAGCTACGTGGCACTGCAATGCGTGGAGCTGCTGGTCACCGTAGCGTCGGCGCAGCAGCGCTGCGTCGGAGATACAGCGCTGCCGCCCAGCGCCGGTGCTGTCACACTGCGTCGGTGCTTTCGCTATGACCGGGTGCTGCTCTGTGGTGGGGCCGCTGGTCAGCGCTGGAGCTGCTGCGCAACACCCGTGCTGTTGGCGCCTCGGTGGTGCTGCTGCGCGGTCGGCGTTCTCTGCCGCGTCCCTGTCGGCCTCACGCCGCCCCTTCCTCCTCGCGCCCGTTCACGGGCACTGTACATATTTGTTCTTCTCTCCTGTGCGCCAGCGACGGTTCACGCAGCCTCCCGAGCGTTCCTCCGTGGAGATCCCGTGCCGCAGTACGCTTCGACAGTCTCCACGCACTTCGGCGGTGTCCCCGGTCGACGGATATCTGTACGTGCCGTATCAAGCGTCCACTATGCTCACTGCCGCGTTCACCAAATCTTACCTTGCCAGTACTGACACTCCGTCTGCCCGTACTTCTGGTAGTGCGCCAGACGAACGGATCGCGCCAATCTCACGGCACCCTGGAACAGGAAAAACGGCACGGCACACCCGAACCTTCGCTCTCGCCGAAATGGCAGCAAGCGCCCCCTTCCCGTCGGAAAACGCGCATGTTTAGCAGAATCCCCCCCTTGGGCTTTCACAGCGTCCACAACGGCCCACAAGGAGGTCACAGTCGCCGCAAGATTGTCCTGCAGGGCCCCAAGGGGAGGGCACGCGAACGAACTGCCCGAACCCTTCGCCGCAAAAAAGGTCCTCAGGCCGCCGGCCAGCGCCCTGCAGGCCCCGACGAGACCCACAGAGGCCCCAAGAGGATGGGCCGGAGGCACGACACTGCTTCACCAGCACGTGCAACGTGGACTGCTTCACCAGCACGTGCAGCGTGGCGCCCGCCCCGCCCAAATCCGAGCAAATCTCAGGGCACACTGCAGCGGTGCGCAGGGGCCGGCGGACGTGGCGGAAGCCTGCAGGATCGCGACGGGTGGCTCGCGCGACACCCCCCCTTCCGCTGAACTTCCCCACTCTGCTCTGCTCAATACGTGGCAACGCCGAGGGATGGCCAAAAATACGACTCCCCATCCTGCCCGTCGCGCGGCATCGGCCTGGGACAGCGGACCAGAAAACCTCCCCTCGACTCTCCGCGTGGCGACGCCCCGGGCGTGGCTGCGCAGCGGAGGGGGAGCAGATCGCACTCCGCTCCGCTCGCCGTGCTGCCACGCCTCTCGGGAGCCGGGCTAAGCGGTGCTCCACTCGATGCGCCGATTCTGAAAACGCCCGCATCCCAATTCTAGGGCAGACCTGCGCGGGCCGATGGGCGCGCGGAGCGGCAGCGCCACAGCGGAAGAAACGGCTCTCTTCGACACGTCGCGCGGCAGCGCACGGAGGGCAGCGCGACACAACTGCTCTACTTTGCTCGTCACGTGGCAACGCCGAGGGCGGAGAAAAAACTACAAATCCACTCCTGCTCGCCACGTGGCAACGCCTGAGACCGCAAAAATAGCACTCCACTCCACTCGCCACGTGGCACCGCCGTGGGAGCGAAAACATATTCCACTCGACTACGGGCGTCGCAACGCCGCGGAGAGGAACATATAGCATTCCACTCGACTCGCCGCGTGGCAGCGTCTCGAAGAGGGGAGTGGAATGCTATATGTTCCTCTCCGCGGCGTTGCGACTAATCCTCCGCGCTATATGTTCCTCTCCGCGGCGTTGCGACAATAATAGATATTCGACTCGCTGCCAGAATCTTGAGATCTTCCGCGCGGATCGGCCGCACTGACACACGCAGAGCTCTCAACTCTGGGGCAGGCCTGTGCGGGCCGATGGGCGCGCGGAGCGACAACGGCGGAACAATTCTTTTATGTGACTCGACTCATCACGTGGCAACGCTGCAAGGCCGACAGAACTACGAATCCACGCCTGCCCGCCACGTGGCAGCGCCTGGATGAGCGGGAGCGCACGCGACCGCGCAAACTTCGGCGCCGTTGTCGTTCGTCGTCGTCCGTCGTCGGCCGTCGTCGCCGCGGGGCGAGCGGAGGGAGAGTACAGAGGGCGAGCGGAGAGAGGGAGAAGAGACAAGAACCCCGGAATGCCCGATCTGACCGATCGGAAAAAAAGTATACAGTATAGTGGATTCGAAGGGTCGCGGAAAAGCTCGGAGAGATCCGCGAGGGTTGTCATGTAGTACAAAAATGTCATCCACGATCGTCCACCTGGCACGACGCACGCAGTCTTTTATTTCGTTTTCGTCTTCGGAGGCCCCCGAAGATTGCGGCCCGAATGGTGCCGCAATATCTCCGTGTCCCCCAGTATCCTTCAGCGGAAAAAGAATGCCAGATCATGCTTTCCATGGTTTTGCGTTTCAGCTGAATTCCTGGTTTCGAGGCGAATTCCGGGGTTCGTGGTCGAAGTCGATTCCTCCTTTCGACCGTTTGGGTTCCGGGTTTGGGGCCGATTCTGGGGTTGGGCTCTCCACAGATAGAGAGCGCCCAGAACATTGACAACTCCCCTCATCAAGCACAATTGATGTCAGGAACCTGTCTTGCGGGGTAGCGGGACGCGGGCAGGGCCGAGGACTTGTGTCAGCAGAAGGAGCAGGAGAAGCAGCAGCAAGCGTGGGAAGAGGAGGAAGGGGAGGCCCAGCGCCACTAACGGACGAAGAGGGGGATGAGAATGAACTGTTGGCGTCGGCCTTGAGGTAGCAGACTGCTGGTGCCAACGGTGAAGACGCTCGCAGATGCGTGCCCAACCAAGAATTATTGTACCATCCCTTCTTACACATTCTTGAGTAAACTAGGAGCCAGCCAGGCTCGCACGCAACGCCCCCAGTGCACGCGAAAGGGAGCGGGGGAGCTAGAAAAGAGGCCAACATCCTGCAAACTGCTGAAGAAAAGCTAGGCCACAACGATGAAACACTCCCACCATATTGAGGCAAACGAGCATCCTGCCGCAAAGAGCCATGAGGAACCTCCCTCCACGAAAGCCTGCTTCCCTTCGGCGGCAATGAAGAGATTATCCTTTCTACCTTCATTCCCGAATCCTCATCCTCCCTCCCTCTTATCCGCTCTAGTTCCCCGTTACTATCTTCCCTTATCGTCATCGTCATCGTCATCCTCATCCTCATCATCCTCATCATCATCATCAGCATCATCATCATCATCATCATCACCATCCTCACCCATCATCCTTCCTCCCGAGCGAGGGTCTCCCGATCGATGCATTCAACGTGGACCCAGCGACGGATGCCGTTGTGCCATGCGGGGCAGAGGGAAGAGAGAAGAGAGGGTCATCCTCCCAAAAGAGGGGCATATTCATGGGGAAGAGACAGGCGGGGCAGGGAGAGGGGGAAGGAGAGTAGGTCCTGTGGGTCCGCGTCCTCGCAAGTCAACTGGAGGTGGTCGACACGAACCTTGGAAGCCCGCGTCGGATTTCGAGAGGAGGGTACTCAAGGACTGATGCGTGGTGGGAGAGCGATTCCTGCAGTCACCTCACTGCGGGCGAGCACTCCCCTCCCAGGGCGTTTCCCACATGGCATCCCTCCCATCACTCTCCTCCCACACTCCCGACCGTGAGAAGCAAAAGGACGAGGAGTCAGCCAGGAGCCGCAGGGCCAAGGCAAGTCACCGAGGCCAAGACACACTGGATCGTTCGGCAAAGAAGGCCTGGACAGATGTCGCTGCACTACCGCACACGTAACGCAGTCAACATGCGCGCGTGCATCGGCCACCGTGCCCTGAGGTACGAGTTGGAGCGTCCGCAAGTCTCTTCGAGATCCCTGTGCCGAGTTCTGCAGCAATTCGATGTCTAAGGGACCAACAACCAGGAGTTCAAGGCGCTCCCGGGGCGCTCTCGGGTGGTCCCCGCGTGACTGCTCGAGGGTCCAAGAGCGCGCTGTTCGGGATATGCATGTTCAGCATGGTTTCGGATGGCCCCGCGGGCCGTCCAGGAGCCGCATTGGCCGCCTCTGAGCCGTCTTAGAGGCCCTGGATGATGGCCCAAGAGGCGACATTCGTCAAAATCTATGAACTGTGCATTCACGCCTTCTCTGTCTCCCGAGCGTCCAGGACGGCCCAAGAGGCGCCGAAGATCGCCCCGAAACTGCCCAGGAGCCCCCGAGGGGGGCCCAAGAGGTTCCCAAAACAGCCCCAAGAGGGGCCCGAGATGGGGAACACGGACTCACATTTTGAGCCCTCCGCCTCGAGATGGCCCCAAGATCCCCCCACAATCCCCCGAGGTGCGCCCAAGATGCCCCAAGAGGCCCTCAAGAGGCCCCGAGGGGCCCAAGAGAGGCCCCGAGAAGCCCCGAAGACGCCCCAAAACACCCCCAAAAACGACTCCACGAGGCATCCGAGAGGCCTCCCAAGAGATCCTCATGGGCATCCGGGAGACCTCTGACCTACAACCCAGGCACGCTGGCGGGATGGGCTGCAGGCCAATAGATAGATGTGTGTGTGTGACAGATAGTGTCCTTTCACAGATGGTGAATCACAATGGCTCGATCCGCAGATGACCGCCTGTCCCGTGAACGACACGCGGGTCTGCATCGCTGACGGGAGCCCCGTGCCCAAGAAATTACACGGGATCGGTGGAGTCGATGAACTGGGGCCCGGTTTGTGCCCAGCCATGCGAGTCCGTATGATCGGATAGCCCTGTGTCCACGTACGTCTGTACTGTGAGCCCCGCGCCCAAGTTAGCACCCGAAATCGTATCGCCGGTGAGCCATTCATCCCACCGATCAAGCGTCGGCATCGCCGTATAGGGGCCTACCCAGCAAGTCATGAGGTGTCTGCCCGACGTGCCAAGGATCGTGATCCATAGTATGGGGGCGTGGGAAAACATTGCTGCACAAGGGAAGAACGGATGGGGTGGAAGAGGAACAGCAGCAGGAGCCTTGAACTCAGAGGAGCAGGTTGGAGATAACACCATCGCCGCAGTGTTGATATCCCATACGCTCTGCTTATTGAAGACCACCTTGACCACGTAGCCCGTGTCGCCCTCATGCTCTCCAGCCAAGACCTTTTAGGGGAGGGGGAGAAGAGAAAGAGGAGTCGGGCAGCTCAGGCCATGGCACTTAAGCCATAAGCGAGACAAGCGCGAGCGAGACACTCGCAAGGATGTTGTGGAGGTATATCGTCGACACGAGTGGGTGAATCCCAAGGGTATCCTCGTCCAGGCAACGCGAGAGACGTGACATGTCTGTTCTATGTGTATATAAATAGTGTGTCGAAACTTGGGCAACTGAACTTACACTTGGACTACATAAGGTTCGCTCGAGGTAGAGGCCCCTGGCATATTATTTGGTCTGGACAAAACCTGGCCAACCAAAACACGGTGCACCAGTGGCTACACGTTCATGAAGTGCTTGAGGGAAAACCTGCGTCTCGGAGCAAGCCTACTTAGAAAAGGGGAAGGGGGGGCAAGGAAGGGGGAATGGGCGAGGGGGTGAAGATAGTGGTAAGGGAAAGGGAGGGAAGGGGATGGGCGATCCACGGTCAGGCTGTATACCGAGGGGAGGACGAGACGAGAGGGCGACGAGTCGGCGCTCAAGCTGCGCTGCCCGCGTGCCCGACGGCGAGCCCACTTCCGAGAGAGGGCGCGGGGAGTTGTTCGAGCCCAGGCGCCTTGACGTAGTCGCCAATTTCGAAGTACTTGCTCAAGATGGCTACCTCGAGGGGAGCATGCAGTCAAGGCACCACCACGAGGTACCATGAGGAATGCAAAAATCCCACCAGCCCTCTGGGCGTGCGTGAGTGGTTCAGAACGCTTCCTCTTCCGACCCCGCCTCCGTCCCCTTCGGGGGGGGATTTATCACAGCTGCTTGTTGATCTACGCCCCCTCCTCCATGCAACCGGCGACAAACCCAGGACCATGCGCCCCGCCGCAATCCGTGCCAAGGAACGATGCCAAGTGCACTTTGCGGCAAAATCTTGGGTCATGATCGGGGACGAGAATTTTGTTTTGTCTTTGGAAGCCTGCTGTGCGCATGGCCACCATCCCTGTCAATAAAATACAACCTGCACGTCGCGGCGAAATCTGTACCATGCGGGAGCACCGCAAGATCACTTTGCATGGTTTTGGTAGGGACGGCGGGGGGGGACTGGCATTTTGCCTGCTGTGTGCAGGCCCACCAGACATCATGATGGCCACTCCGCAGCGAGTGCACACTTGCTTTCGACAAGGATGTTGGGGACCCACATGTTTCCCTATGTGCGAGGGCGCACGTGGACCACGTGGCGCATCTGGCGCACCAGGCGTGTCCGGCACGCTTGGGCCCCAGGGGCGCCTGGCGCGCCTAGTGCACGTGGAGCGCCTGGTATGCGTGGCACACCACATCCCAGCGTCGCGCACCTGGGGTCTGGATTGATTCTCAGTAGCAGCCCATCCAAAGGCGACCGCTAAATATGCTGAGGCTCGGGTACTACTCATGTGTTGGGAGGGGGGATGGGAGTGAGCAGAGCAGCTTGCGTCTGCTAGAGGTATCTTGACCACTCCACCGTATTCGTACGCACCCTCTCACCCATCCGACCAGCACCAAACGTGGGACCATCAAGACCCCCCCATCCGTTGCAACAAAAACAATACCAAGTTCACTTTGCACCAAGATCCGAATCATGCGCGGACGACCCGCGATCACTTTGCATTGGTGTTTGACAAGGACGGCGGGGGGCAGGCATATTGCCTGCTGCGTGCAGTGCCAACACCCCCCAACCACCCCTGTCAACAAACAAAATGAGCCGCACTTTGCGCCAAATCTGGATCATGTGCGGGCACCAAGAGATCACGTTGCACCGTCTTTAACAGGGTTTGCCGTCGCTCGGACGTCCATTTCCCGTGCATGTTTTGGTTTCGTGCGTGTTTTTTTGCTCGATGGTCCAGGATGCTCCTCCAGGGTCCTCGCCGAGGAAAAAATACACACGTCCGAGCGATGCCAGGAGGAACGGAGAGGGTGCCAGCACATTGCCTGCTGCGCGCAAGCCCGTCATCCCTGTAAAGAATCAAACCACTTGCTGGCAGCGGTCATGCGCGGGAGCCCAACGACCACTCTGCACTGTTATTGGAGAGGGGTGACGGGGGGGACCCTGGCACGCACGGCGCACCTCGCGGGCGGCGCGCACCTGGCTGGCGTCTGCAGTGGTTCCCGATCATGGTCGGTGGCATCCCCCTGCCCATGCTGAGACTCGAGTGCTACTTGTGTGGTGGGAGGGCGGGCGGGAGTGGGCGAGATATCCTCCCTTCGGGGGGGGGGGGGAAGCTCGATCACTGCTCCCTATTAATATACACCCCCTCCCCCAGCCGACTGGGGGCCAACCAGGGTCCATGCCGACACCCCCCCACCATCCCTTGTAAAAAACAATACAAAACACAATCTGCCTCCAAACCAGGAACATGCGCAGCCAACCCGATGCGGCCCCCCCCCCACCATCCCTGTCAAACAACAATACAGAGTGCACTTGGCGGCGGCGGCGGCGGCGGCTGCGGCGGCGGTGGCGGCGGCTGCGGCGGCTGCGGCGGCGGCCGCGGCGGCGGCGGCGGCGGTGGCGGTGGCGGCGCGGCTGCGGCGGCGGCGGCGGTTTGGCAGCGGGGGGCGGCGGCGGCGGCGGCGGTGGCGGCGGCGGCGGCGGCGGAGGCGGCGGCGGCGGCGGCGGATTGGCCCCCAGTAGCTGCCCATCCAAAGACGACTGCTGAATATGCTGAGGCTCGGGCCAGGCTCGGGTGCTACGTATGTGTTGGGAGGGCGGGTGGGAGTGAGCGAGACGGCTTGCGGGCGGGGAGGGGGACTCTTGACCCCTCTCCCTAGCCCCTCCCCTGGGTCTTGAGGGGAGGGGCCGCGAGCGGTTAGAGCGTCCAGGATGGCCCAAGCTGGAGAGCCAAAGATGACCTCCAAGATGGCTCCAGGTGGCTCAAGATGTTACAACATGTTCCAAGAGGCCCAAAGACCGCCCCAAGACGATTCCATGTGGCCTCGGAGCTCTCCATGGACGCATCAGAGAGGCCCAAATCCGGTCGAAACTGGACGAAACTCAGCGTTATTTGCCTTCTCCCCTTTCCCGTTTGACGGCCCTCCGAAGCCTCAAGATGGCTCCAAGAGGGCACAAGAGAGCCCCACGAAGATCCCAAACCGGCCCCAAGAGCGCCCTGGAGGGCCCCAAGAGGAGACTGGCAATGCTCCGTAATTGAGGACCCCCCCTTCTTTGATCGATGTCCTCCAAGATGGCCCTACGGGGGCTTCCGAGGCTCCCAGGAGGGCCCCAAGAGGGGCCCAAGAAGCGCCCAGTAGGCTCCAAGAGGCCCCCGAGAGACTCAAGGCCTGCATGTGGCTGGATGCTGGCATCACTGAAGGCGCAAGCGGGGCGCCGCTCCTCACCGCCAGAATGGCGCACATGCGCAGGGTGCCACTGTGCCCAGGTCCTGGAGTCGGGCGCGTCCTCCACAGGGGCAGCACGTTGCTGCTGACGACGCTCAGTCTTCGCGTGCTGCGAGGTGGAGTTGGTGCGAGCCTGCACAATCGTAGTGTCATCTTCGATGAAACGCATGGCGGACTCGCCCGCAGAAAAGTGGAGAGGAAGGACAGAATGGCCACCGCGTATGCTGGCAGCCCGAGCACGCGGGCATGACGACAGTACACTGTCCCACCAGGCAACAAAGGAGCGGCCGAGCGCACGGCAAACACAAATGGAGCTCCAGAACTCCTGGCGCCCGGGATCTGGCAGACGAAAGCCACTGCCATCCGGGGCCAGTCATCTGGCACGGTCGAGAGAGAGAAGACAAACGACGAATATGTTTGACCATGAAACGAGCATGCGCCGTGTTAGGCGAATCGCTTGAAAAAATTGTCCTGGCCTGGACGGTTTCGCTGTTCACACTGACGCATTTTGATAAATTTGCCGCCACCCGCCACAGCCGCGACCGCGATGGCGAGAAACATTGCTGTCGGCATCATCGCCACCCTCGGCACAGACAGCATCGATGAGGAAACTCTCCGCGGCCAAATTCCAAGCCTACTAGCCGGCACCAACAGCAAAGTCGGCAGCAGTGCAGATTGGACTGTTGGAAGTATGGTGTGGGCCGATCGATTCTGTGCGCTCTGAGACGATCTCGGCCTGAAAGGGCCCCAAGTCCCCACGGAAAGTCGGGCCTCGGAGGGGGCGGCCAGGAGGGCCACCACGGTCGAGCCAGCATGACTTGCCTTTCTCGAGGGAGGTGTTGGACAATGGACATACCCTCAGCTTGGGCTCTGGCCGTGGAGAGGCTCCGCGCGTTCAGGGTATCTTCGGCCTGGCGCGCAGCGGAATGCACACCAGGGGACCCTTTTTTTTTTCTGCTCCTGCCCTCACAGACGAGACTTCGCGAGAGCCTGCTCTGCCGCCCGTGGATCGCGGTCGCGGTCGCCTGGCGGCCGCCCGGGGCGGCTCTCCAAGCGCTCGGCGCTGAGACCGTGGTCCTCGTCGCCCTCCAGCCAGATGCGCTCTCGGGCTCCTGCGGGCCCCGGCAGTGAGTGCGACTCGTCGCCCGGCAGCGCCAGGAAGCGGGCCCCGGTGGCCGCTTCTCGCGCCAGCGCCGCCTCCATCGCGGCCGCCCGCCAGATGGAGCCGCGCGGCGCCCACGCGCGGCCCCCCCGCAGCAGGTGCAGCCGGGGCGCCGCCTCGGCGAGCCGGCTCAGGACCAGCCACTGCTGCAGCGACAGCCGCAGCTCTCCCCGGGCGTACGTCGAAGAAGAAACAACGGCACAAGCATAAACGTTTGGCGCTCCGCCGCGCGGATTTCGTGGATCTGCGCTGGACCTCCCTCCCTGGCGCGCGGAGCGCGCCAGGGGCGGCGCCGGAGGCGCCGCCAGGGGTGCCCAGAGCGGAGTCAAGGAATCCGCGCGGAGCGCCGAAAGCTCATGCTGGTGCCGTGCTTTCTGCTTCGAGTACAGCCGCAGCGCCCGCGAGGGCGCGGCCCACAGGATGCCCGAGAAGCGCTCCGCTGGCAGGGCCGCCGTCCAGCACAGCTCCTGCGCCTCTGGCACGCGCGCCAGGAAGACGTGCTCCTCGGGCGGGCTGGTGCCCTCGCCCCAGAGGTCGGGCACGGGCCCCGGGGGCCCTGCGGGGCGGGTGCGCAGCGGACGGGTGCGGCGCCATTGGCTCTCGCGAGGCCCCAGGTCCTCCTCCTCCTCCTCCTCCTCCTCCTCCTCCTCCTCCTCCTCCTCCTCCTCCACCTCCTCCTCCACCCCTCCACCTCCACCTCCACCTCCTCCTCCTCCTCCTCCTCCTCCTCCTCCTCCTCTCCTCCTCGTCCTCCTCCTCCTCCTCGTCCTCGTCCTCCTCCTCCTCCTCTCCTCCTCCTCCTCTCCTCCTCCTCCTCCTCCTCCTCCT
This sequence comes from Prorocentrum cordatum, assembly GCA_963575745.1. Taxonomy (NCBI): domain Eukaryota; class Dinophyceae; order Prorocentrales; family Prorocentraceae; genus Prorocentrum; species Prorocentrum cordatum. The sequence continues at coordinate 124,306 of CAUYUJ010008224.1, read as the reverse complement.
CTCCTCCTCCTCCTCCTCCTCCTCCTCCTCCTCCTCCTCCTCCTCCTCCTCCTCCTCCTCCTCCTCCTCCTCCTCCTCCTCCTCCTCCTCCTCCTCCTCCTCCTCCTCCTCCTCCTGTGGGTACTGCAGAACCCTCCTCCCGCCACATCGGCCACGTCCATTCGGGCATGCAGCTGGCAGCTGGTAGGGGGGGGAGGTGGGGGGCGAATGACGACCATTCAGGGCCGCCGCGGCGGGGCGGCTGGCCGATTGCCGCTCGCCCTCCATGGCGGCTGCGTGCCCGTCTGCTGCGCACCCGTCTGCAGGGCCCTGGAGATGTACAGCCAGGCCAGCTCTTCGACGTCGCCAGGCCGCAGGCTGATGCCCCAGTCATCCAGAAACGCGTGGAAGGCCATCGGCCCTTCTCGCACAAGGATCTTCTGCAGCTCCTGGCGGGCGAAGCTCGGCGGTGGGCTCGCGGCGAGCATCATGCCCGTGCTCTCGAAGGTGCTGCGGATGGCTCCGACACGTAGGCCGAGGAAGACGTCGCCGTCCACGTCATCACCCGGCGCCCAGTTCGCTCGCGCCAGCGCCCGGTCTGCAGATGCCAGCTCGCCACCAGGGAACGACGCGAGCGCTGCATCGAACGAAGACCGCAGCAAGCACACACAGTAGTCCTCATCCGACTCCAGCGTGCCCTGTTCGTCCCAGCACATTCGCCACCCTGCGATCTCATATCACATATGGTCTTCGGGCCCCTGGTCGTCTCACATGATGGCTCACGAGCGTACTGCTCTGAGGCATCACATAACGCGTTTCAGGTGGCATTCCCGCTTTGAGTCGGTTTGGGAAACTACACCTCCACCTGGGGGACGGCCTCAACCCGCTTCCTCTCGCTGGCGCGTGAGGGCAGTATGGGCAGGGCAGAGAATTTTGGGAGGGCGCTCTAGCGGCAGAAAGCAAGGCTGGGCTGGCCTCTGGAGGGAGTTCCAACGGTACCACCTGACCCTGAAAATGACGGCCCTCCCATTCGGCCCAACTAACGCCGGCTGGCTCCCAACGTCCACGATCGGCAGAGAGGCAGAAAAATCTGCGGTCGATGATCACCCAGTGACGGGGCCATCAGTCATTCTCGGCGCGGGTGGGGAATGCCTGCAACAAGCCCTGGTCGCCCAAAGAGTCTGGGCATCCTCGTCCGACTCGCCCTTCACTGCGCCCTCCGACGTTGACGGAAGGGGAGCTCCGGGGCGAACATGTGGGAAGGGGAGGGGTACTGGGTGCGAGCATTCGCCTGCGAGTTGGAGTGAAGGGAAGGAGTCCTCGTGGTTAATTACGCCGTGGACCCCAACGCTTTCCCCAGGATCCGGGCTGCGTCCCGAGGGGATCCCGCTGGACGGCCCTGGGGCCCGAGACAAGGTCTTGGGAAAACCGAAAGTGGCGAAGACGGCCCGGCGGGACCCCCTGTGGCGTGACAGGCACAAACCTCAGCAGCCCCCCCCCCTGTGCCCCAGAGGTTGAGCAGGGACCGACCGTCCCGGCATTCCCATAGTCCTACCACGACATGTTCTCAGAACCCAAGCATGTTCCAAGAGCAAGAGCAATGCTCTCAGAACAGAAGCCCGATGTGTGAAAACGAGACAACCTCCGCCAGACACGTTCTAAGAGACAATTCCGTGGGAACCACAACCGGTCCTTCGAGCATGGCTTGGCAGGGCTACGTCGGCGAGCCGGGACGCCTCGCCACCGCTTGACCCCCGCGGGCCCCCGTGGCGTCCGAGGCGTCGGGGGCCGGCAGCCAGGCGCGGGGGCAGAGCACCGCCAGCCCGGCCCAGGGCGGCCGCGGCGCGCCTCCGCGGCCGGGGCGGCGCCCCAGCGACATGGCCGGGGGGGGGGCCGTCGGCGCTCCGGCTCGGGCCGCTCGAGGGCCTCCCGGACGGGCTCCGCGTGGACGGGGTCGAAGGCTCGCGCCGCAGCGCCGATGCGTCGCCGGTGCGGCTCGCTGCGGGGCCCGTGCGTCCTCGCGGCCGACGCCGCCGAGGCACCGCAGGCGTCGCGGCATGCACCGCCGATGCAGCGGCGATGCCTCGGCGGTGCGGCGCGCTCCTTCGAGCCCGTGTGCGCGGGCCACACCTGGGGGGCCTCTGGCCAAGGGGGGTCGGCTGGCCGACCCTGCCCGAGAGGCCAGCGCCACCACGCGCCACCACGCGCCCACCGCGATCACCACAGAGGCCACAGCCAGGCACGCGCCCATGCGATTTGCAGGGCAGCGCGCACGTGCGTGTGGCCTTGCTTATACATGTGCGTGGTATGTATCTCGTGCGTTCGTACACGTGCATGGGTATGTGCACCTAGATTTGCAAATAGTGTGTCTGCGATGTGCGTACCCGTCGCTGTAAACAGACGACGCGACGCACCGTAAGGGCCCTTACCCCTCCAACAAGCCCGTACAAAAAATGAGCAATCCAATCTTCTTATTTGGTGGGAACGGAGCAAGGAAAACGGAACAAGGATCGCGAGGAGAAACTGGAGGCGGAGGAAAGGGGTGGAAGCATGAGACGGAGGAGCATGAGGGGGGTGAAGGTCGGAGGAGGGGTAGCAGGAGGCGGAACTCGTGAAGAAATGAAAGACATGCAGAAGCTTGAGAGAATAAGCAACAACAAGATAACTGACAGAAACTAAAGACAACTAGACCCGAGCACGACGACGACTGGCAGAGGATTTAGATTTGGCATTATCATGGCGTTTCTTTCTTGAGCGTTTTTCGGTGTCCTGTCTCTTCGTGGTCCGCCTCCTGCTTCCCACCTCTCCTCAAGCTCCACCCTCTTCCGCCTGCTCCAGGGGGACGCAGCGGAGGAGGGAGAGGGAGAGGGAGAGGGAGAGGGAGAGTGAGAGTGAGAGGAGAGGAGGGGAAATCGGAGCAGCGGAGCTGAGCGGAGAGGAGGAAGGAGGAGAGCGGAGCGAAGAGAAGGGAAGGAGGACAAGGAGCGCATCCACGATAGTGTAACTAAATGCGCCTGCAACCAGCTTTGCCAGCTCCCCGAAGCTCGATAGGCGTGGCCACCTGTGAAGAGTTGCATCGAAAACTCGAGATAGCACAATCGGTATGGCGCGCGAAGCGTTTCGGCAAGGGCATATCGCATGATTGCGACACAAAACTGATTCTCCAGTTGAGCCCTCCTGTCTGGCTTCTCTCCCCAAATCCGCCGACCCTGTCGGCGTGTGTGAGACGCGTTTCCGTTTGAGTCGTCGTCGTCGTCGTCGTCGTCGTCGTCGTCGTCGTCGCCTTCGCCTTCGCCGCTTTCCTTTTCCGTTTGAGTCGTCGTCGTCGTCGTCGTCGTCGCCACTCTCCCCCTTTCCCTGGGCCGTCTTCCTTGAGCGATCCGGCCAAACGGAAATCGAACACCGTCGCAATCGAGTCAAAGCGAAGTCCCTTTTCCCCGCTTTCCCCGCCAGGGGGGGAGGAGGAGGAGGGGGAGGAAGAGGAGGAGGAGAGGAGAAGGGGGAGGAGGAGGAGGATGAGGAGGAGGAGGAGAAGGAGGAGGATGAGGTGGTGGGGGGTTCCTGGGGGGGGGGGCCTGGATGGTGGCCTGGGGGGTGGCCCCAGGGGTCGTTGCCCCCCCCCCCCCCCCCTCTCCGACCAAGACGGCCCAAGAGAGCCCCACAGAGCTGCAAGAGGGGGAACATCAATCGAGCCGAAGGGCAGGCCTATCCCTCTGATCCTTTCTCTCCGAGCGGGGGGGGTCCTGGAAGGGGATCGCTGGGGGCGGGCGGTCCCTGGGGGGAGGGGGGCGGCGGGGAAATGGAACAAATTGCAGCCAACGACAACACATTCGAACCACCTTACTACTAATTCCAACCATGTTGGTACGAATTCCAACCACTTCAAGACGAATCCCAACCAACCTACACGAGAAGCCCCACAGGCGTCTTATAGGCGTCTCTGAGAAGCGTCTTACAGGCGGCTCTGAAAGGCGTCTTACAGGCGTCTTTGAAAAAGCGTCTTACAGGCGCCTCTGAGAGGCGGGCTCCGACAGACGTCTTACAGGCGTCTCTCAGAGCCTCCTCCTTCTCCTCCTCCTCCTCCTCCTCCTCCTCCTTCTCCTCCTCCTCCTCCTCCTCCGTCTCTCGAACCATCCTCCTCTTCCCCCTCATCCTCCAGCCGTGGCACCTTGGCTCCCACTTCCGAGGATGCCCTCAAGCCCTTACACCATGTAACCCTTCTACCCTTAAACCCGTGAGCCCTTAAACCCTTAAACCCCGAAAACTTTAAAACGCTTTAACCCGTAACCCTTTCAATGTTTACAACAAAATCTCCGGACCATCCCTAGATCCTTAGGTCCTTAACCAGTGAATTCCTTAGCCCCTGAAGCCCGTAAGCCATCAAGCCTCTAAACCTGTAAGCCTGAAACCCTTAAACATTGAAGACCTTTCTCTCTTCACCCCTTTAAGCCGTTGAGCCCTTGAACCGATAAGCCCTTCTACCATCAAACCCCTAAACCCTGGAACACCTAAAATCAAATTCTGGACAACCCTTGCCCGGGTTGTCCGGGGATTGTACTTTGTTCGCTTATGTTCTAGAATATGTGACCCACTCATTGGCACCAACATCCACATCTACATCTTGAACTCCAAATCCTCACAATCAAGTCTGGCACACATACAACCTAGGGCAATCATGCGCACGCTTCAACGATTAGTTGGTTTGGGCATGTACTAACATCGTTTCACAGGTTCAGTCATACAGTGAGGATAACCGGCCAATTGGAATTCATACCAGTTAGGCTTGCTGTGCTGGTTGGAAAAAATACGAGCTGGTTGGAATTAGTCCCAGACGGTTGGGATGAGTCCGACATGCGATCCCAGGGGGGGGGGTCCCGGGGATGGGTCCCGAGGTCAACAGGGCCCGCCCCCACAAGGGCTCGCGAGCGTCGTCGTCGTCGTCGCCGTCGTCAATGTCGTCCCCCGTCAGGGTCGGCGGCATCGGCCATAAGGCCTTCGCTATACCAGATGTGAACGTCTGCCAGCGCTGCCACTACCACCACCTACAATACATTTGCCGCGCTTGTCCCCTTCTACCTTCTGCGCCCGTGCCTGTTCCATGAAGGTGCGAGCAAGTGCGATCGGAGAAGGAGTTGTGGTGGACCTGATCGGTCTGGTGGAGGTTGGCGCATTCGGTGAAACTTGCACCAAACTACTTGCATCAAGTGCGGTCGGTGTAGCAGATGTGGTAGGCACACTAGAAGGATACACGTGGTAGAGGTGGTGCAGGGTAAGGTACTGTAGATTTCCAGACCACCCACCTCCTCCTCCTCCTCCTCCTCCTCCTTGTCCTCCTCCTCCTCCTCCTCCTCCTCCTCCTCCTCCTCGTCTTCTTTCTCCTCTTCATCCTGGTCTCCTGCTGGCCCTCGTCCTCCTACTCCCTCACCGCGTGTTCCTCTTCATGCTCCTCTTCGTGCTCCTCCTAGTCCCTCCTCCTCCGCCTCCTCCTCCATCTCCTTGTCCTTCTCCCCCATCACCAGCATAATCATCATCCCCATCATCATCATCATCATCATCATCATCATCATCATCATCATCATCATCAGCAGCAGCAGCAGCAGCATCACCATCATCATCAGCACCATCACCATCATCATCAGCATCGTCGTCATCATCACCGCCACCACCATCATCATCATCATCATCAGCAGCAGCAGCATCATCAACACCAGCATCAGCATTACCATCATCATCATCATCATCATCCTCATCATCATCATCATCATCATCAGCATCGTCATCGTCATCGTCGTCGTCATCATCATTATCATCCTCCTCCTCATCATGACCATCATCGTCAGCATCGTCACCACCATAGTCACCATCAGCATGACCATCATCACCACCAGCATCATCGTCGTCACAATCACCGTTATCACAATCATCATCACAAGCAACAGCAACATCATTAAAATCATCAGCAGCATCACCATCAGCATCATCATCAGGCGCATCAACATCAGCATCATCAACACCATCATCACATGCTTCCTCCGCCTCCGCATCCCGCCTCGAGCGACATGCTGATTGAACTCGGCGGAACAGTCGGCTGCACCCACACCGTCTTCGACTGGAACAGGGCCTGCGTTACCACACCTGTCGGCCGCTTTCTGGTTGGCGTGCGGGCCAGGGACCCAGTACGAGAGAGGCAAGTGACAATCCAGAGTAGATAAACAGTAGGATATGCAAACAACAGGGCGACGTCATCAATCCCGTCCACAGGAAACTCGACTGCGACGGCTAAGAAGGAGGTCTGCTTCGGCACGCGCGTGCACACTGGTGAACAGACCTGATTCTGGGCGTCGCCGCCTGCCCCCTTGCCGTGGCGAAGCGGCCCGCTAGGTTAGCCCCCTGGACGGCTAAACCGAGAGCGAATGCAGTAAACCTCGTCTCTCTCTCTCTCTCTCTCTCTCTCTCTCAGAATGGAAAGACAAGACGGAAGAGGAAGACAATAACCCCATGTGGCGGAGTCCACGTCTAAAAAAGCTTCCCTGGCGAAAGACCCAACCATATGCAGTTGTAAATGCCGCATTGTGTGTGCCGATTTCGTTGGCACTTCCTTCGGGGCCACGAAAAGTGTGAAGGGGTGTGCCGAAATGGGCGAAGTAGTGCCATACGATCCCTGCCACTGGGGCCTTCGGAACAGTTCCCTATGGGGCCATGGAAAATGCGAGAGGTGTGCCGAAATGGGGCAGGGGGACGCATGCGAACGTCGCCTCTAGGGCCTTAGGTGGAGCTCCCTCTAGGGCCACGAAGCATGTGAGGGGCGTGCCAGAATGGTCAGGGCGGACGCATGCGAATCCTGCCACTGGGGTCTTCGGAACAGCTCCTTATGTGGCCTTGAAACGTGCGAGGGGTGCGCCGAAATGGCGCGGGGAAACGCATACGAACCCTGCCACTGGGGCCTTCGGAGGAGCGCTCTATGGGGCCGCAAAACGCGTGAGGGGGTGCCGGAATTATGCGGGGGGATGCATGCGAACCATGCCACTGGGGCCTTCGGAGGGGCTCTCTGTGGGGCCAAGAGACGCGTGAGGGGTGTGCCCAAATAACTGGGGCCTTCGGAAGCACTCCGGATCGGACCACGAGAGGCGTAGTCCGAAAAATAATGCGAGGGGCGCATGTGAACCCTGCCACTGCGGCCTTCGGAACAGCTCCCTACGGGGCCACGAAGCGTGCAAGGGGTGTGCCGAAACTGTGATGGGGCGCTGCCACTGGAGCCTCTGGTGGAGCTCCCTCTGGGGCCACGAAAAATGTGAGGGGTGTGCCGGAATTGTGCGGGGGGGGGCACATGCGGACCGTGCCAAGGGGGCCTTCGATGGAGCTGCCCTTTGGGCCACGAAACGTGTGAATGGGTGTGCCGAGATGGGCAGGGGGACGCATGCGAACCCTGCAACTGGAGCCTTCGGAGGAGCTCCCTATGGGGCCACGAAACGTGTGAGGGGTGTGCCGGAATTGTGCGGGGAGCGAACCCTGCCACTTGGGCCTCTGAAGGAGCTCCCTGCAGGGCCACGAGACGTGTGAGGGGTGTGCCGAAGTTGTACGGGCGGACGCATGCGCACCTTGCCACTGCGGCCTTCGGTAGAGCTCCCTCTGGGACCACGAAACGTGTGAAGGGTGCGCCGACATGGAAAGAGGGGACGCATGCGAACGTTGCTTCTGGGGCCTCGGGTGGACCTCCCGATGGGGCCACGAACCGCGTGAGGGGCGTGCCAGAATAGGTGGTGCGGGCGCGTGTGAACCCTGTCATTGGGGCCTTCGGAGCAGCTCCCTATGAGGCCTTGAAACGCGTGAGGGGCGTGTCGAAATGGGACGGGGGAGCATATCCGAACCCTGCCACCTGGGGCCTTCGGAGGAGCTCCCTATGGGGCCACGAAGCGTGTCCCGCATGCGACCCTGCCACTGGGGCCTTCGGAAGAGCTCCAAGAGGGCCGCGAAACGTGTGAGACCCATGCGACTCCTTCCACTGGGGCTGTCGGAGGAGCTCCCGAAGGGGCCATGAAGCGTGCGAAGGGTGTGCCGAAAGGGGGCGGGGGGACGCATGCGAACCCTGTCACTGGGGTCTTCGGAAGACCTCCCGATGTGGCCACGAAGCGTGGCAGGGGTGCATTGGCATGGTGCGGAGAACGATGACGATGAGGACGCGGGATGGAAGGAGCGAGGAGAGGGAGGAGAGGGCAGGAGGAGGAGATGAGGGGCCGCTGTCTCTTCAAAACGATGACCCACCACAAGATGGCAGGGGGAAAAATATCCAGGCGAAACACCCAACCAAATGCAATTGTAAATACGTAAGGATACCGCTTTCGGTGAAGCTCCCTTCGGGGCCACGAAACGTTTGAGGGGTGTGCCTAAGTGGGCGCGGTGGTGCCATGCGAACGCTGCCACTGGAGCCTTTGGTGGAGCTCCTTGGGGCACGAAGCGTGAGAGGGGTGTGCCGAATAGGGGTGAAACCCTGCCAGTGGGGCCTTCGGTGGATCTCCCTATGAGGCCGTAAAGCGGGTGAGGGGTATGCTGACATGGGGCGGGCGGCCGTGGGCAGCATGCGAACGTCGACTCTGCAGCCTTAGGTGGAGCTCCCTCTAGAGCCACGAACCGCGCGAGGGGTGTGCACGAATGGGCGGGGCGGACGCATGCGAACCCTGCCACTGGGGTCTTCGGAACAGCTCCCTATGTGGCCTTGAAACGTGTGAGGGGTGCTCCGAACTGGTGCGGGGAAACGCATACGAACCCTGCCACTGGGGCCTTCGGAGGAGCTCCCTGTGGGGCCCTGAAGCGTGTGAGGGGTGTGCCGACATGGCGCGGGGGGGGGCGCATGCGAACCCTGCCACTGGAGCCATCGGTGGAGCTTCCTACAGGGCCGCGGGATCGAGTGTGCTGAAATTGCGCGGGAAAGCGCATGCGAACCCTGCCGCTGGAGCCTTCGGAGGAGCTTCCTGAGCGGCCTCGAAACGTGTAAGCTGTGTGTGTAAGTGTGTAAGTGTGTAAGTGTGTAAATGTGTAAGTGTGTAAGTGTTTGAGTGTGTACGTGTGTACGTGCGTAAGTGTGTACGTGTGAAAATGTGTAAGTGTGCAAATGTGTAAGCGTGTAAGTGCGTACGCATGTAAGAGTGTAAGTGTATGAATAAGTGTGTAAGTATGTAAATGAGTAAGTATGTAAGTGTGTAAGTGAGTGTGGATGTGTGTAAGTGTGTACGTGTGTAAGTGTGTAAGTGTGTAGGTGTGTAAGTGCGTACGTGTGTAAGTGTGTAGATGCGTAAATGTGTGAATGTGTAAATGTGTAGTGTGTAAGAGTGTACGTTCGTAAGTGTGGAAGTGTGTAAGTGCGTACGTGTGTATGTGTGTAAATGTGTAAGTGCTTAAGTGTGTAAATGTAATTGTGTGTAAGTGCATAAGTGCGAATGTGTGTAAGTGTGTAGGTGTGTAAGTGTGTAAGCGTGTAATTGTGTAAGAGTGTAAGAGTGTAAGAGAGAGAGTGTGTGTGTGCGCGCAAAAATGGTGCGGGGGGATGTATGCGAACCCTGCTACTGGGGCCCTTCAGAGGAGCTACGCACAGGGCCACGACATGTGTAGGAGGTGTGCCGGTATGGGGCCGACGGCCGCATGCGATCATCGCTTCCGGTGCCTTCGAAGGAGCTCCCTGTGGGACCGCGGAACGTGTGAGTGAAGGGGTGTGCCGAAATGGTGCGGGGGACGCATGCGAACCCTGCCACCTGGGCCTTCGGAGGAGCTCCCTACGGTGCCACTAAGCTTGTGAGGGGTGTGCCAACATGGAGCGGGGGGGGGGCGTATGCGAACCCTGCCGGAGGAGCTCCCTGTGGGACCGCGAAACGTGTGAGGGGTGTACTGAAATCGTGCGGGAGGACGCATGCGAATCGTGCCACTGGGGCCTTTCCGTGGAGCTCCCTATGGGGCCACGAAGCGTGTGAAGTGTGCGCCGAAATTTTGCGGGGGACGCGCGCAAACTGTGCCAGTGGGGCCTTCGGTGGACCTCCTTAAAGGGCCGTGAAACGTGTCCCGCATGCGACTGGGGCCTTCGGAGGAACTCCCGATTGGGACGCGAAACGTGTGAGACGCATGCGACCCCTTCCTCTGGAGCATTCGGAGGAGCTCCCTATGGGGCCACATGCGAACGTCGCTTCTGGGGCCTTCGGTGGAGCTCCCTATGGGCCACGAAGCGAGTGAGGGGTGTGCCGAAATGGGACAGGGGGACGCATGTGAACGTCGCCTCTGGGGCCTCAGGTGGAGCTCCCTATGGGGCCACGAGACGTGTGATGGATTTGCCCGCATGATGCATGCGGGGTAAAGCATGTGAACCCTGCAATCGGGGCCTTCGGAACAGCTCCCTATCGGGTCTTGAAGCGTGCAAGGGGTGTGCCGGGATGGTGCAGGGGGCGCATGCGAACCCTGCCACTGGGGCCTTCGGATGAGCTCCCTATGGAGCCATGAGGCGTGCCAGGGGGGTACCGATATGGAGCGGGGGGACGCCTGCGAGGCCTGACACTGTGGCCTTCGGTGGAGCTCCCCAGTGGACCACGAGGCGTGTGAGGGGTGCACGGTAATGGCGCGGGGGCGACGTATGCGAACCCTGCCACTGGGGCCTTCGGAACAGCTCGCTATGGGGCAACGAATCCTGTGATGCGTGTGCCTAGATGGTGCAGGGAGCGCATGTAAACCCTGCCACTGGGGCCTTCGGACGAGCTCCCAGTGGGGCCAGGAAACGTGTGAAAGGTGTGCCTGCTTCTACATGCGTTAAGCGGGGAGCCGCATGTGAACCCTGCTGCTGGGGCCTTCGGTGGATCTCCCATGGGGCCACGAAGCGTGTGAGAGGTGTGCCGGCATGAGAGGAGGAAGGAGGGGGAGAGGAGAGGTGAGACGCGGGGCGCTGTCTCTTCGAAACGACGACCCACCACCACATGATGGCTGAGAATAAAACACAGCACAAGGAGGGTCACGAGAGATCGAGGCAGCGTGGAGAGTCGTAATAACGGCCACAGCGTAAACCAAGAACCCGTGTTTCGGAGGGAAGTAGGAGGAGGAGGAGGAGGAGGAGGAGGAACAGTGCAAGCCCAAGACTCACCAACGATCTTGCAACAAACCCTCCTTCCAAGTTCTCTCTTCATAAGCCATTCAGAGGCCACTGAAGTGCCCCTGGAAGACCACCATTTGAAAATCCTGAACTGCGTTAGAACACAGTTCCTGGGACTTCAACGCCGCGAATCACCGTTACTGTTGTGTCTTGACGATCCTGACTGGTGCCCGAAGACCGTTTCGCAGACTGCAACACCGCGAATCAATGCGACTGTTGCGCCCTGACGATCCGACATCGTGCCAACACACCACTTCTGGGACGTTAGCCATGAGAACCCTGGAGACGGTTGGAACCTCTTGAAATAAAATGCGCGCGGCGCTGAGGCGAGAATCACATGTTGGAAAAAGAACTGACCTCAACACACGAACCCATTACATTAAACAACGAATGCGCGCGGCGCTAAAGGGAGCGCCACATTTTGAAAGCGGCCCGCCCTCCAGCCTGTGAAGTTCTTGCAACTGTTTAGAACGAGTGTGCGCAACGCTGAGGCGAGAACCACATGTTGAAAAGGAACCGACCTCCATCTGCGAGACTCTTGCATGTTTTGAAAAAGACAAATGCGCACGGCGCTAAGGCGAGAGCCACATGTTGAAATCAGACCACCCTCCATCCATGAAGCTGTGAGGAAGCCTCAGGCGAAACGCCCGGCCCGCCCTACCGACGCACCTCGGGGGGCGACGGGGAGGAATTAATGAATAGAAGGAATGGGGGAGGAGGAGGAGGAGGAAGAGGAGGCGGAGGAGGAGGAGGAGGAGCCGCGCTACACAAGCCTACAGCGCGCATGCCCTTGACAGGCGACCGCTCTTCGGAAGCGACTGCACCTGTAGCTCATCCATTCGCGCATCGACTGTCTGCTGCTCGTGCTTGTATTATTAGTCCTCTTGAGACTGCATCGACTGTCGTCGTCGCTGTCTGATATGTCCTCTCTGTTGGCCTTGGCAGCTTGATTGTTGTTAGCGTCTGTCCGTCATGGCTTGATCAACAGCTTGCAGCGAAGCGCTGCCATGGACAAAGTTTCGCAGGCCTCAACTTCGAGCGCTGCTGCACTGCACGCGGAAGCCCCACGGAGGGGCAGCAAGAACAGCAGGGCCTCCCGAGGCCCGCGGAGGTATCCGGGGGCCTTCAAAGGTCCACGGGAGTCTTGGGAGGCCCCCGGAGGCCGCTGGAGCCCCGAGGACGACCAGCAACGTCCCGAGACCATGGCCGTCGATCCTCGGGAGAGGGGGTTCCAAGACGAGGTCCGGGCGCGGCCCGAACGATCGAGGCGTCGGAGGTTTGGGTCCTCCGCCCAGTCCATGCACCGCGCTGGGCGCAGCCTCGCATCATCGTCCCTGCGCCCCCCGGGGGCCGCAAGGGGCTCCTCGGAGGTTCTTCACGTCGCCGCTGGTGACGATCACCTCGGGGCGCGCCACGAGAGGCTCTCCATCCATGAAGGGGCCCTGGAACACACACACACACACACACACACACACACATAAATAGACACAAATAACCGGATTCCCAACATGTTCCCACAATTCTGGGTTTTTTCCTCCCCCCCAATTCCCATATTTTCCCATCTTTACCGGGAGATCGACGACTAATTGTGTCTGTGCTTTTCTTCCCTCCTGAATCCAGCCTGCCGCAGACCCCGCGGAGCGAGGGAGCAGCGGCAGGATGCCCGATCGATGTGTGTGTTCGTCCCTGCCCCTGCTCGCGCCCGAAGCCCCCCAGGGGCCTCGACGGCAAGCGAGGGAGGGCGGAGGAGGAGGAGGAGGAGGAGGAGGAGGAGGAGGAGGAGAAGGAGGAGGAGTGAGAGGGGGCCGGCCTTCTCAGAAGGCTCGGAGGTCCCCGGGCCTTCTGAGGAGCTTCCTGGCCCTTCCCCGAAGACCGAGAAGACTTCTCAGAAGGCGCGAGGGCTTCCCAGAAGTCCCGTCGCCTGCTGAGAAGGCCTTCTCCTTGTCACCTCCCTAGATGCCTCCTAGGTGGGGTCCGAGTAGATGGTGTCGGAGGATTGCGCCGCATGGCCGACACATCGGCGACGCATCGCCGATGCATCGGCCATGCACTGGCGACGTCGGCAATACATCCGCGACGTCGGCGTGGAGAAAAAATTGGGCCCCACATCGAGCCGCGTCGGCGATGCATCACCGATGCGTCGACGATGCGGCACGATTCTCCGGCCCCATTTACTCGGACCCCATCTAGGATTAAGTCGGGCCTGCCCCCCTGCAGAGGGATTTTCGACGAGAAATACGAAATACCCCAAAAATGCATGTCCGCCCCACGGGCCCGGGGAAGAAGAGGAGGAGGAGGAGGAGGAGGAGGAGGAGGAGGAGGAGGAGGAGGAGGAGTAGGAGAAGGAGGGGCGGCAGCAGCAGGGCAGGAACGCGCAGAACTCCGATCGCCGACCGGAGCACCGACCTTTTTCCGTCGGCGGCGAGAGGCAGGGGCAAGCTGCTCCGGCGCGTGGCAATGCGGGGCAGCCGAGTGGCCATCACTGGCTGGCGTGCAAGGAGGGGGGGGGACAGGGGCGAGGACCGCCGCGCCAGGGGAGGGAGAGGAAACGCCGGAGGCCGAGCACGAGGAGCAGGGAGCGAGCGCGAGGCTCACCGCAGCACCGCACGGTGCACGAGCTCCGCGGCGGCGCGCCGGGCCGCTCAGAGCAGAAGCAGTGCTCTTGGGGCTGTCTGGAGGAAGCCGCCGCTGCAAAAGGGACCCGAGGACGAGCGCGAGGGGGAGCGCGAGCGAGCGGGGTGCGCGCCGCAGCACGAGGCACGGCGCAGGCCTCTCGGAGGGAGGACCGCAGGAGATGCGCGCGCCCCGCGCGCTGCCAAGGGCGGCCGCCTCTCCGCTCACCCGCCACGCTGATGCTTCGATGTTTCGCTCGCCCACGGGCCTTTGGCACAGCGGGGGGAGGAGCTGCGGTCCCGCGGCCTCGCCCCCGTCCAGGAGCGGGGGGGGGGGAAGAGAAGAGGGGGACGAAGGAGGCGGGAGAGAGGACGGGAGGGCTGGGAGGGGCGGGGGGCAAAGAAGGCGGACAGAGGAGGCACCAGGGGCGGGACGGGAGGGAACAGCTTTGCCTTACCATGGGCGTGCTCCCAGCGAGGGCCGCCCACGCGAGCTGCAGAACAGAAGGAGGAGGAGGAGGAGGAAGAGGAAGAGGTGAGACGGGGAGGAGGAGGACGTGAGTGGTTTAGCGGGTTTCCTCTTCCACGCCCGTTCTTCCCCTTCGGGGAGGGGCTTATCACTGTTTCGTGTTAGTAAACGCCACCTCCCCCAGGCGACCTTCAGCCCTGGACCAATGAGAACCCCGCCCCCTCCATCCCAAATAAAATCGATGCAACATGCATTGTGCCTCCAAATTTGGAGCATGCGAAGGCGCCCCGCGACCACTTTGCATTAGTTGTTGACAGGAACGGCCGGGGTGCCGCACATTGCTGGTTGTGCGCAGGGCAACCATCCCTGTCAAAAAAAACACTACAAAAGCACTGTGGCTCCAAATCTGGAGCATGTGCACTGCCCTCGCTTCTTCGAGCTCTCATCTGCTTCACGGCTCCTCAAAATGTCACAACGTGTCAATCGATGTCGGTGCTCTGAGCTCCCGGGGAGCAGCCGCCGTTCTCACAGCATGCTCGGCACGTCGCTTCAGGGGTATCCAAGATCCTGAACTCCGTGAGGCCAGGGCTCCAAGCACCCGGGGTCCATAGTGGTTCCCCGTAGCTGGCGCACCTGGCGCAGCTGGAGCACCTGGCACAGCTGGCGCGCGTGGAGCACGTGCCGCACCTGGCACGCCTTGGGCCTCCAGGGTGCCGGGCGCACACCTGGACCCCGTGGCGAACACGGCTTGGGTGTCGTTCCTGGGCGATCTGCGGACACTCGTGTGCTACTTCTGTGCTGGGAGGGCGGGTGGGAGTGAGCTAGACTGCCTGCTATCTAGGAGGGCAGCTCGACCCCTCCCAGGGAAAAGGGTCGTGGGTCGCTACAGCGTCCACGATAGGCCAAGATGGCTCCATTAGGGCCTCGGAGAGTTCAGGATGGCCTCCAAGATGGCTCAAGATAATGCAAACAGATCAAGATGGTGTGCACAATGATGTTCCACGAGGTCCAAAGACTCCTCCAAGACGGGCCCTTGTGGGCTAGGGGCCTCCGCAGGACGCCCCCAAGAGGCCCAGATCCTTCAAAACAGCGAGAAGTTCAGTGATTGTCCTTTCGCGTCCGAGAGCTTTTCCGAGTCATCGAGATGGCTCCAGGAGGGCCCAAGAGGGCCCTACGAGGGGCTCCCAAAAAGCCCCTAAGACGGCCCCAAGAGTGCCCAAGAGCGCCCCGAAAGCGTCCCAGAAAGATCCCAAGAGGCGACCGTGGGGGCTCCAGAAGGAACCATGATTGAGGATCCCCCCCTCTTTGATCAACGAAAACGTTGAAAAAAACACAAGGGTGTTGAAGAAGTGTGGCTGCTCGGGGGCATCGTTGGCAGACCTTTGCCCCGAGAGGGCGCCGAGAGGGCCCCAGATGCTTCGAGATGGCCTCCAAGATGGCACAGGATGGCCCAAGCTGGCTCCAGATGGCTCTAGAGGCCCCTTGATGGTCCCAAGATGATTCCAAGTGGCCGCGAGGAGCCCAAGGAGGCCCACAAGGCGCCGCAAGCCTTACAAAACCTAAGGAAACAAACTGATTGTGGCCGACTGGGCCGTTCGCTTCCGGTAGTTCCCCGAGGCCTCAAGGTGGCTCCAAGGAGGCCCCAAGAGGGGCCCATGACGGCCCCAAGGCGGCCCCAAGAGCGCCCAAGAGTGCCCTAAGAGCGCTCCGAGAGGGCCCCACGATGCGACTTCGGGAGCTCCAGCGGGGCGAAGATACTTAAGGACTCCCTCGTTGATCGACTTCCTCCAGTACGCTCCCACGAAAGCACCCCCCAAGAGGGCCCCAAGATGGCCCCAAGAGGCGCCCAAGCGGCCCCAACAAGCCCCCAAGACGCCCCCAAGAGGCTCCCGAACTGTCCCTCAGAGGCAGCCCAGACGCTCGAAGAGGCCCCCAGGACTGCCCAGAGACCCCCAAGCCGCCTCAAGAGGCCTCCAAGAGGCCTCTGGCCCTTCTGCTCGCCCTCCTCGTTCTCCTCCTCCTTCGCCTCCTCCTCCTCATCCGCCGATTTCTCCTTCTCGCTCCCCCCTCCTCTATCCTCTCCCTCTTGGGATATGACGGAAACATGTCCGCAGGATGAAGAGGAAACGGCGGCGGAAGAATGGGAGATGTTACGTCATATCGTGCTCGGGCTCCAGGAGTGCCTCCATGACCGCTTTAAAATCTGGCCAACAGGGCCTCAAGAGAGCCCCACAAAGAAACTGACATGCTCAGATTGACACACATGAGTCAGACTATCTGACAAAGCACGTGCCCCATTGCCGGGAAAGCAGAGCACGTGAGATACGAGAGCAAGGTCCAACGTGACAGGATTGAGAAGGGAAGCTAGGAAGCAGCGGAGGAGGCAGCAGGGAAAGGAGGGAGGGAGGGAGAACGAGGGAAGGTGGGTGCTTTCGAACAGAACCCAACACAACGGCAAGACATCCGAGAGCACACACATAACATGACATATTGCACACCAAAATCGCTGCAACGGCGTCCACGAGAAAGAACGACGGTGATGAAGACGATGCCAGGCGAATGAATGATGTGTCGCTGTATATTTGTCCTCGTTTTCTTCCTGTCCCCCTCTTCTCCTGACAGACCCATCGGAAAAGCATGTCTGCGCTAAGGCGAAAACGGTCGCATCTACAAACGCAAATCCAATATCGAAGCAACGCACCTGAATGCAGTGTGGACGCCCAACGAGATCCATGGCACGGGCCACGAAGAGTTCTGCGCCGATCACACTACGAGCACGGGCCCTGAAGTGCCCTGCGCTCAAAGTTCATTTACTTGGCACGAGCCCGAAGGGATCTGCACCAACGGAGCGTAAGCTAGGAGCACGAGCCCCGAAGGGTTCTGCGCTCGAAGAGTACCTGGCACGAGCTCTGGAGGGTTCAGCGCCAGCGGCACGAGCCCTGAGAGGTTTACTTAGCGCCAACAACACCTACGCTGGAAGCACGAAGCTCGGAGGGCTCTGCGCTCGAAGGTTACCTGCCACGAGTCCCGAAGGGTTCAGTGCCAGCGGCAAGAGCCACAACGGGTGGAGCACCATAGTGGTACAGAGCACAAGCCCCGAAGGGTTCTGTGCCAGGAGCGCGGATGGCACAAGCCCCGATGGGTTCTGCACCAACAGCGCGTGAGCTAGGAGCACGCGCCCCAACGGGCACTGCACTGGAAGCTGACCTGGCACGAGCCTCGCAGGGTTCAGCGTCAGCGGCCCGAGAGCCGAAAGGAGCAGCGCCAGATTACCACAGGGACGAACCTTCAAGACCCCATACAAGTCAAAAACAAGAAAAACAACCCAGACAGCATCAAACAAAACACGATACCAACTCAGTCAAACTGGTGCGGAAGCGCTGAGTGTCCACGAGGCCCGCCTGTTCCAGGGATACAACACAAATGGGACAAGCCAGTGGCATCACTTTAAAATGTATGGTGGCCAGTGAACGCTATGTGCAATTTCAACGGGATGTTGAGACGAAACACGACAAATTAAACCGACACCTGTGAAAGCACGGAGACCAACTAGTCCTAGTACTGGTTTCATATTGAACAGCCCAATGGAATTCAATGAAAGCAGCATGCTGTTACAATGGAGCATTTGACTTTTTACGTCGATAACACATGAACCCTGTGATCTGATAGAGCGCCCACAATGTTATGACTACATGTTTCGTGTTGCTATCGTTGGTTGGTGTATGATGCGGGATTCCCCATATGTACGTCCCATCCTCCGAAAACTATCAAAGCAAAATAGCAAAGACCAATCACAAAGCAAAATAGCAAAGCCCAATCATTCACACAACTACGGAGAGGCTGTGTGGCCACAGGGATCACCTGTTCCCGACCAAAAAAAAATCAATTGCTCCACTGGGAACGCATGAATTGTTGTTGTTGTGTGCTTCTATGGGTCTTGGATGTTTGATCTGGCATGTCGTATCCCACCCACGGTCCCAACTCCACAAAAACACACACACACACACAAACACATAATGTCACACAGAGCAACGACACGCATTCGCAAAACTACGGAAGTGATGTGTTTTTACAGGGGTCCCCTGCTCCCGGCCTAAACATGTCAAATGTCCCACTGCAAGGGCACAGTGTTCCCATTGAATGTCACCTGTCCTTCCACAGACAGCACAACATTAAACGTCAGTCATCCCGGTGCAAACACGGGGACGCCGAGTGGCATACGCAACTCGTTCTAAACAGGTGGCAGCTATACCCAGGACCGCTCAATACAACCGAACATGTTGGATGGCCCGCAGTGCGCAGGAGAACCCAACGTGAAATCAGAAGAGCGCGACAGAGAGAAAAATGGCTAACACACATAGCGAAAACAACATGGCGTCGAATGGGACACGCCCATAAGGTGGAATGGCACGGTAGCGAGAGCAACGAAAAGCACCAAGCCCCCAGAAGTGGCAGCACAAGGGCAAAGCAACGCCAGCCCCCCCCCCTCCAGGGAGCCGCAAGGTCTCGGCGAGGTGTGCGTCACACACCACTCCGCCCTGCCCCCCAGGAGCCCACGAAGGCGGCGACAGTTGCGCAGCTGTTGCGCAGTTACCAGCCCCGTCACGGAGCCGCGAGGTCTCGGCAAGGTGCGCGTGACACGCCGCTACGCCCTGCCTCCCAGGAGCCCACGAAAGTGGCGACTGCTGCGCAGCTGCCAGCCGCCCCCTTCCCCCCAGGGAGCACAGTTGCCAGCCCCCCCAGGGAGCCGCGAGGTCTCGGCAAGGTGCGCGTGACGCCCCACTCCGCCCTGCCTCCCGGGAGCCCACGAGAATGGCGGCTGTTTCGCAATTGCCAGCCCCCCCAGGGAGCCGCGAGGTCTCGGTGAGGTGTGCGTGGCGCCCCACTCCGCTGGAGCTCCCAGGAGCCCACGCAAGTGGCGACAGTTGCGCAGTTCGCAGCCCCGCAAGGTGACGCGAGGAGGAGGAGGAGGAGGAGGAGGAGGAGGAGGAGGAGGAGGAAGAGGAGGTGGAGGAGGAGGAAGAGGAGAACGAGAAGAGAGGAGAGGAGAGGAGGAGGAGGAGGTGGAGGAGGAGAAGGAGACGCGAGCAGGAGAAAGAGGAGGATAATGATAATGCAGGAGGTGGCGGGAGATTCGCGCAATTTGTGCTCTGGTCTAAGCGAGAACCCATCACAAAAGAGTGAGGAAACATACGAGATCGCATGAACGCCATGTGTTTGCAAACTGAAGCCAGTGACTTCTCTAAGCCGGCATAAAGTGAACCATGCCTTAACCGTGTTCCCGCACACTCATGACTGTTTGTTGCCTGGTGGTTGTGTGTTATTGTTGGTTTGTGTGTGGTTTGTGTTGGGTGCCTCAGATGTGTGACCTAGTTGGGATCCTGAGCCCGGCTTTGCACAAACATGCAAACACTGATCTTCAGAACAGCCCCGAGATCAGAGAGAGCGAGAGAGAGAGAGAAAGGGAAAGAGAGAGAAAGAGATAATGGTATAGACATGTCTACCAAGAAATAGACACACATTGCATGGACGGGCGGGGTGCTGGGGGACAATATATATATATATGTATGTAGGTAAACATACACATACATATGTGCATCTATGTAGTATGCATACATATATGGCGATGCCCGTCCACATATGTACGCATGTGTACATACGTATATATATATGTGTGTGTGTGTGCCCTCCTCCCACTCTGCCTCCCCATCCTCCTCGAACCATCAGCCAGACGGCCTGGTCGCCCACCGCAAGCTGCTGCCTCTCAATGTAGCTCTTCTTGGGCACGGTCGACGGAGGCAGCATCTGGGCGGCGCTCTTCCGGATCCTCCTCCTCCTAAATTGGGCGCCCGAGTTATCCAGGGTAACTCGGGTTCGGATTCCCGAAAAACGAGCCCGAGTGAGCCCTGACCCGAGTTAACCCTGATGACTCGGGGCTCTGACTCAACGTCGTTTGGGTACCACTGGTGCTACTGCTAGTGCAGCTACTGCCCTCCCATTACCACACCGACAAGTGCTGCTACAAATAGTGTTGTGCTGCAGCGTTCCTCACGAAGGTAGGACCAAATAATCACACGCTGTTTTCTGGGCGTGGTGCTGTCTCATCCTTCGCATGGTGCGAAGGTGTCCGGCCATGCGCCCAGCCATGAGGGTCCGACTTCTGCGAGCCGCTCCCGATTCCCGTATGGCTATCCATCCCTCCTCCTTCTCCGCCTTCTCCATCCGTCCCCCTTATTCCGCTCCTCACACTCGTCCTCGTTCCTCCTCCTTCTCCTCCTCATCCTGCACCTCCTCCCTCCTCATCCTCCTGCCCCTCCTTGCTCCTTGTCCTGCTTCTTCTGATCCCCGCGCTCTCTCTCTCTCTCTCTCTCTCGCTCTCTCTCTGTCTCTACCTTTCCTGTTCTACTTTCCCGCCCCCTCCCCCTTCCTTCCTCATTCCTCTCCGCAGCGTCCTCATTCATCTTCCTCTCCTCCTCGTCCTCTTCTTCCCTCCCCTTCTTCGTCCGACCCCTCGTGATCCATTCTCCTCCGCCTCATCTTCCTCATTGTCCCACTCCTCCTCCTCCTCCTCCTCCTCCTCCTCCTCATTCTCCTCCTCCTCCTCCTCCCTCCTCCTGTGTTTCCTCCTCCTCCTCCTCCCAATCGTCCTAAACATTATCTGCCTTCTCCTCGTCGTCGTCCTCCTCCTCCTCCTCCTCCTCCTCTCCTACATGTTCATCCCGCTAGTGCTACTCCGCCTCCTCCGTCTCCTCCTCCCTAATCTACGGTTCCTCCTCATTGCCCATGAACTCACAGAACTGTATTTGCCACCCTCCTGTCCCCCCTTGACACGTTGCAAGCGGTGGCCACACAAAAGACATCAACATCCTTATCAGCATCATCAACAACAACATCATCGTCATCAGCAGCATCATCCGATCAGCATCACCATCCGCATCAGCATCAGCATTAGCATCAGCAGCATCAGCAGCATCATCAGCATCATGATCATGATCATGATCATGATCATCAGCATCATCATCATCATCATCATCATCATCATCATCATCATCATCATCATCATCAGCATGAGCATGATCAGCGTCAACATCATCCGCATCATCATAATCATAGTCATAGTCAGCATCATCAGCATCGTCATCAACAACAGCATATGCATCAACATCAGCATCATCATCATCAGCACCAGCACCACCATCAGCAGCAGCAACAGCATACTCATAATCGTCATTATAATCATCAGCATCAGCAGCACCAGCATCATCATATTCATCGTCATCGGCATCATCATCAGCATCAGCAGCATCATCATCAATAACAGCATCAGCATCAGCATCAGCATCATCATCAGCATCATCATCATCGCAATCAGTATCATCAGCATCGTCAGCAATATCATCGTCGTCGTCATCAGCATCATCATCAGCATAAGCTTCACCATCAGCAGCAGCAACAGTATAGTCATCATCACAATCGTCATCGGCATCATCAGCATCATCAGCAGCAGCATCAGCATCATCACCATCATCATCAGCAGACTCATCATTATCATCAGCATCAGCATCATCACCATCATCATCAGCATAAACATCATCATCGTGTTCGTCAACATCATCATCAACAACATCATCATGGTCGTCGTCATCATCACCACCGTCACCATCGACATCAACCTCAACATCAGCATCAGCAGCAGCATCAGCATCATCATCAGCAGTATCATCATCTGCATCATCATCCTGCGTCTCTTGATCCTGCTTGTGCTCCTTTCTCCGCCACTTCATCCCCCTCCTCCTCCTCCTCCTCCTCCTCCTCCTCCTCCTCCTCCTCCTCCTCCTCTTCCTCCTCGTCCATCCTCCCAGCCACCACGGCGCTGAGGAAAAAATCCACTGTAGGTCCATGTGTCAAGCACCGCTCTTCCTTCCCCTCTCCGATTCCCCCGCTATTCCTTCTCCTGCTGCTACCCCTGTCCTCCCCCCACGGTGTTCCTCGTCCAGACGTGTCGATAGGGCGGGCTGGGCAAACCGCCTGAGACTTCCTTCCTCCCTATGACCCCCGGTCAAAATAGGGCTCTCGCCTTAGCGCTGCGTGCACTCGTCCTAACAGTTCGTAACAGCGCCACTGCTTCACGGATGGATGGAGGGTGTTTTCGAAATGGGCCTCTCGCCTTAGCGCCGCGCACAGTCGTGCACTGCTTGCAACAGCTGCGAGGATGGAGGGCGGTTATGTTTCCAAGTGGGGTTCTCGTCTCAGCGCCGTGCACATTCGTATTTTAACACTTTGCAGTGGGTGCATGGACGGAGGACGGCCCCTTGTCAAAAGTTGGGTTTCGCTCGCGACCTTCTCACCATATAGAGACAAGAAACTGACACAGACGTAACAGCTTCACGGAAGGAGGGCAGTTTTTTCAAATTGTGGCTCTCGTGCGCCGGGGCATGGGAAGCGAGCATGCCCTGTACCAGGCCGGGAGCTATAGCCGCGCAAAAAGTGCCTGCAGCGGCTGCCAGGGCGGCAAACCATCAAAGCCAGCCCAAACCCCTGATGTCGCTGCTGTCGCATCCTCTGGCGCTACTCCACATCCCTTACTATTCCCGTCCATGGGCGAAGCCAACCACGAGTGAACTGTCATTAGAAAGTCCTGAATGTGCCGTAAGTGTATGTGGCGTTCTAGAGCAAAGCTGCCTGTAGATCGCCGTGGACACGCTGTGTGGCAGCCGCCAGAGCCCTAGCAAGGTGCTCCTTGCAAGATACCAGCAAACACGATTTCTATGTCAAGGATCCCCCTGCAGGCGTTAAGTATCGTGATCTGTACTGGCTGCTGCGACTGCTCAGAAGGCCGTCGCACTACTGTGTTGTCCAAGCAATTGTAAGGTAAGTATGGTCCCTCCCCTCACGCCAGCTCCAGTTGAAAATGCTACAGCGAGCGCGTCCACCCAGACCACAAGAAAGGATCGGCCCACGTGCTCTCTAAAGTACTGCTAGCGTCGACTGTCATCATCGACTGGCTGGAGCTTCGTTATGAATGACATCGAGGGGGGGGGAATCTCTGGAGAGGGGGGAATCGGACCGTCTGGAACCCGTTCCCCAGACAGCGCATGACGCGTCCGAGAAGGACAAGTGGTGGCACTTCACGCGCTTTGCCCCAGAGGGCAAGGACTCCCATCGGGGAGCTGAGATGTACGCGCTGCTGTCAATGAGGGAGGGCGAGATCTGTCCGCCCAAGCCTGCCCTCCTAAGTCGCCCGTTAACACACTCAATTGGTTAGCCTCCCGCTCACTTGACACATCATGGTCTCTCTCCTGCTTCTATCGCTCGACCCCGGATTGTAGCATCTCCGTGCTTCACACGGCTTGGCTGTCTGCAGCGCTGACGTCCCCGTATCTTCGTCCCCCCATCCCGCCCCGCGGGCGCCCGGCTGCGCCCGTCCTTGGGCTCCTCCCTCTTCGGCCGGAGGTCCGCCGCGGGCCGCGTGTTCTCGTTGACGGGCGGCGCGGAGCGCTTGTCCTGGCGCCGGGCGGTGGCTGCCCGGCGGGTCGTCGCCACCCTTCGTCGCAGAGGCTCTCCTCCTCGTCCCCGTCCCGAGGAGGACGGGAGGCGGGGGGGGGGTGAGGGGCAAGGACAAGGAGGACGGAGAGCAGGACGAGGAGAAGGACTGGGACGAGGGGGAAGAGGAGAAGGAGGGCCTCCTCATGCCCGTCCTCCTCGACTTCGTCGCCGAGGTTCGGGCATCGAGGCTCGAAGGTCGAGGTCTTCTGGAGCTCCTGGCCCCATTGCGGGCCTCTAGGGGGGGTGCCCCTGCCACCACGGCCAGCTCCGCCTCGAAACTCTAGCCAGAACGCGCTCCAGGGATAGGTCTGGGGGTGGCGGTGAGAGCAGGACGGGGAGGCGAGGAGCAGGACTTTGAAGGGGCCCCAGGACACACAAATAAATACACACAAATAAAAACATTCCTCATATTTTCCCATATTTTCTAGCTTCCTGTCTCCCCCCCACTTCCCATATTTTCCCATGTTTTCTGGGGGAGTCGACGATTGATTGTGTCTGTGTGCTTTTTCCCCTCCTTAGACTCGGGCGACGTGGCGAGTGGACCCGGGACGAGCAGGCGCCTCCCGCGGAATCGCCGGCTGCGAGCGGCCTCGCGCGGCCTCGCGCATTAGCTGCCGACACTGCCGACCTTCTCGGCGCTCGCCACGCCTGGCCGGGTCAGTGGACGTCGGTGAAGTGATACTGGTCCGCGGCCCCCCTCTCTAGAGGGCCACCGGCGCACCCCGGGCGGCCACCCTGGAGGCGCCAGGGCCAGGAGATTGCCCCGAGGATTCCCGCGAAGTGCGCCCAGGGGGGGGAGACCCCCCACGAGTGCCCCGAGGCGGCCCAGAGGCGTGGCCCGAAGACGGCCCGGAGTGCGCCTGGGGGGCGAGGCCCCCCCCACGAGTGCCCCCAGACGGCCTGCAGGCGTGGCCCAACGACGGCCCAGACTTGGGGGGGGGCAAGGGCAGGGAGCGCAGCCTTCCCAGATACTTGTCGTACAGCCGTGAACGCCAGTGGCCCATGGATAGGGAAACAAAAAGTGACATAAACCTAAAAATTCGGAGGTCCGCGCGGATTTCTCGGATCGGCGCTGGACCCCCCTCCCTGGCGCGCGGAGCGCGCCAGGGGCGGCGCCAGAGGCGCCGCCGGGGGGGCCCAGTTCCGATGCGAGAAATCCGCGACAAACTCCGAGTTTTTTTATGTTTATGTTACCTTTTGTTCCCCTAATGGAGTCGTCGATCATCTTGTCCACCCACTCCCTGAAGCCCTCGTCCGAGTCCACGGCCGCTGCGCCGCCGCTGCCTCCCTGGCGCCGACCCGCGCAGCTGGGCAGCCCCAGGCGCCCGCACACGTCCTCCAGCACCGCCTCGGGGTAGCCGCGCGGATGAGTGAAGCACCTCTCAGAGGAAAGATAAGTGCACGTACATACACCGGCCCTGGACTAGGGGAACAAAAAGTTACATAAACATAAAAACTCTGAGGTCCGCGCGGATTTCTCGGATCCGCGCAGGGGCCCCCCGGCGGCGCCTCTGGCGCCGCCCCTGGCGCGCTTCGCGCGCCAGGGAGGGGGGTCCAGCGCGGATCCGAGAAATCCGCGCGGACCTCCGAATTTGCATGTTTATGTCACTTTTTGTTCCCCGATGGACTGGTCCATCCCGGGCCCAAAATCGGTGCCTACGCCTCCTGGCTCGGACAGCTGGGCATATGCTCAAGGGCGGCAAAGAGGAGGGTGTCCAAGAGGGGGGGTGCAAATCATGACCGGCAGCATGTGCGCGGCCCAGAGGGGGGGGGGGCAAGGACGTAATGAAATAAGAAGAGGCGCCATGAAATCTGGGGAAATATCATGGCCCCCGCCTTGATATCCACACACCCCTAGTCATCACCCCCTCCTTTCCGTCCCCGATATGCATCGACCCTGGGCCCAGCCTGGGCGTGGCCAGGATCGGTGCATGTGCACGCTTCTGATCGCCCGACCTCTGGCTGCTGTTCTCGGCGCCCAGGGTGCTGAGCTGCAGCAGGGCCAGGAGCTCGTCGGCGTGCGCCCGCACGGCCAGCAGTCCATCCGCCATGGCCTGCCGGAAGACCTGGACCGGGTGCCTGCTGCTCCTCCTTACGTTCATCCTCCTGCTCCTTCTCCTGCTCCTCCTCCTCCTCCTGCTCCTCCTCCTCCTCCTCTTCCTCCTCCTCCTCCTCCTCCTCCTCCTCCTCTTCCTCTTCTCTCTCTCTCTCTCTCTCTCTCTTTCTCAACTCCTCCTCCTCCTCCGCCTCCTCCTTCTCCTCCTCCTCCTCCTCGTCTTCCGCTTCCTCCTCCTCCTCCTCCTCCTCCTCTTCCTCCTCCTCCTCCGTTCCTTTCCCGTATCGTTCCTCCCTGTCGCACCCCGAGGCCGGTCGCAAGGGCGGGCCGGGCGTTTCGCCTGAGACTTCCGTACCACTTATAGTGCTGATACTTCAAATGCGCAATAGTTGCACGAACGGAAGGCGGACGGCTTTCAAAATCAGGCCCTCACCTTCGCCTTAGTGCTGCGCACACTCGTCTGACAAAATTGCAGGGGTTTCGCGGATGGAGGGCGAGTGGTTTTCAAAATGTGGCTCTCGCCATGGCGCCGCGCACATTCACCTTAGCAAATTGAAGAGAACTCCGCGGATGGAGGGCGGGCCGCTTTCAAAATGTGGCTCTCGTCTTCGCGCGGCGCACATCTGCTTAAGACGTTACAGCAGTTTCAAAAATTCTCACGGTTAACGTCCCAGAAAAGGCGCTGTGGCCCGACGCCGGAATGTCAGGGCGCAACAGTTACGTTCATTCGCGGTGTTGAAATCCCAAGAACGGTGTTCTGGCGCAGCCCAGAATCGTCAAGACGCAACAGTTACGATGATGAGTCGCGGCGTCGAAATCCGAAGAATGGCGTTCTGACACAATTCGGGATGTTCAAGCGGTTGTCTTCCAACGGGGCACTTCCCGCAGTGAATCTGAATCCTTGTACGTAGGGCCCTGTGAAGAGGGAGCATGTAGGAAGGGTGTATTACAATATCGATGATGAGTCTTGGATTTACACTGGTCCGCATCCTCCTTCTGACTCTCCTCACCCTCCTTCGCCT
>CAUYUJ010008224.1:85000-92500 GCA_963575745.1 Prorocentrum cordatum | reverse complement strand
AATCCCCCTGTAGGGGGACACGCCCGACTTAAAGGAAGCAGCGGCGCAGCTGCCGACCGCGCCGAGCGGAAGGGTGCAGTGGAGCGACCCCCGGGCCCCGGATGTGGCCCCTCTCGTCGATGAGGATGTTGCCGTTGTGCCGGTCCCGGATCGCCAGCACGTAGCAGACGATGGAGTACGCTGCCATGGACCAGATGAAGTTCATGATCGCCTCGCTGCGCGAGGGGTGGCCTCCGGCGCCCTGGTCCGCCAGCGGGAACGCCGTCTCGAAGTACGACTTCAAAGAGTGCCAGCTGCTGCCGTAGCTCTTCTTCAGATCGCTCAGGCTGATGGCGTTGGCCACCGTCTCCAGGACGCCACCGTCGTAGGTGGTGGCCACGATCAGGAAGGGCTGCAGCCACAGCCTGAGCTTGTGCCTGTGGAAGACGTGCTGGAACCACCTTAGGAGCCTGTAGGCCAGCTCCTCCTGCCTCACGTCGTCCGCGTTGCTCTTCACGATCATGGAGACCACGTGCCAGCCTGGCTTCGAGCCATGCTGGCTGGACCCCTGCACCCTCGTGACCACCTGAGGCCAGTCCTCCTTCTTGAAGATGCCCTTCGGCCGCAGGTCGTGCTCCAGCAACTTGCCCGTCACCGCCTCCCTGTGCTCGCAACTGGACATCCGGATCAGGCTCACCTCCTCGTCGCCGTCAACCTCGGCGCCCTTCGCGTGACCGCTCGTGACCTCGGCGTCGCGCGGGCGGGCCCTGCGGCAGCAGCCCACCCCCTTCCGGAGCCCGAAGGGCCCGAAGCTGCCAATCCGATGGGTCTCCACCTCGAGGAGCACCAGGTACGGGGCGCGCTCCTTCGAGGACAGCACGCGGGCCTCGCTCGTGGGCAGCTGCAGCACTGAGGCAGGCACCTGGTCGCGGTACCTGAACGAGTGGGGCGCGAGCATCAGTGCTGGGACCGGGGCCATGCCCACTGTCCGGTCGTTGATCTCCTGGATGAGGCTCCGCAGCCTCGCCAGGCGCGACTCCTTGTCCTTCACCTTGACAATTTCTATACCTATGCCGTTCAACCTGCTGGTGGGGAGCGGAAAGAGTGCACCTATACCTATACCCTCGCCCCCATGGCGGGAAGGGATGGGGGCAGGAGGAGAGAGGGGAAGCAGGGGCAGGGGGGACGAGTACGGGATGCGCTACACACCGCCACCTGCCACCGTGCCTTGCCAGGGCCATTCTGGGCCCAGGGGCCCTGCAGTCACTAGGTTGTCGTATACAACCCCGTGGCCTCGGCCAGGAACGCGCACAAACCGTGCCAGGGCCGGGCACAGCCCTGGTCAGGCACGCTGGCGGTGTGCACCGTGCCCTCTGCGGAGGGGGGAAGGCATGGACAGGTGCACGCTTTGCTGCTCTCCGGCTGAGGAGGTCGATGAGCGGGGTCACCTGGTCAGGGTCCATCGCGACAGCCCTGGGCTGCGTCCGGCCGAGCCTCGCCGCGTCGTTCGCGGACTCCAGGAGCACCTGCAGCCCCAGTGACAGCGCCTTGGCGCGCAGGAGACATGCGACCTCGGCGCACTTGGCCTCGGCGTCCTCTCGGACGCCGCCCTCTGCGTCCGGCGAGTCTGCCACGCACCTGAAGGCCCAGTAGAAGAGGTGCCCCAGCGTCCAGTCCTCCTGCGCCTGAGCCAGGACGAAGCGGCTCCACAGGCTGGTCCGCACCGCGCGGCAGGGCGCGTGCAGCACCATGTTGGCCACGGGCACCACGTAGTCCTGCAGCTTGTCGCCGTGCAGCACCTTCATCTGCTCCAGCGCGGAGCAGCACCTGCGGAGCGCCGCGTCCGCCTCGCCGGGCCTGCCTGGCCCCACCCACAGCAGCTCCGACAGCGCCCGGATCGCTTGGGCCTCGTGGTCGGCCACGGGCCCCCGGAACTCCACGCGGTACTGGAACGGGCCCCCGACGTCGTTGTCGGCGGCCTTCAAGCACCACCGCGGCGCCTTCGCGAGGCGCTCGTGCGGCGGGCCTGCGCCCCCGCCGTCGGCGCCTGCGCCTCCAGCGTCTGGGCCCGCGGGGCGTGCCGCGCACTCCCCCATGGCTGCTGCGGCGACCCCGCTTCCTGGCCCCGGCCTCCGGAGAGCGCCCGCCGCGCCGGTCTTGGACCGCTGCTCTCCGCCGCCGCGGCTGCCGCCGCGCGGCGAGGCGCCGCCCCTCGGGGCTGCCCGGCCGCACCGGGCCTCCCTTACCAGCACGCCATGGGCGCCTGCGTGGCGGCCGCGCAGCGCCGGTGGGCGGCGCGGCCGAGCCGAGCGGTCCGACGACCCTCGCCAGCGGGCAGCGAGCAGGCTCGTCGGAGCTCGGGGCCAAGACGGTTTCGGAGTGAACGGCTGGCTGGTCGATGGCCCGTCCATCGCCGAGAAAGACCTCGTGCTGAGAGGAAGGGATTGGGAAGATGCAGGGTATGAGTGTGTGAGAAGCACCTTCAACATACTCGATAACATGGATGATCTGATCAGTTCTCCCCACCCCATCCTCCCAACCCGATAGTTGTCTTCCTGGAACGCGCGTCTAGCCGCCTCCCCAACTTGAATCCAGAACTACAGTCCAGCTGGGCGAGACTGCAAGCCGCCCCGGGACAATCCAACCAGAATGTGCATCTCACGGGCGGCGCAGGGGCCCTGACTGACAGACACCTTGCGCATGCGATTGTTGGGACGGGCGGCTGGACTCGCTGCCGAGTTCGCTGCCCATCGCTCGGTGACTCGCCTGGCACGCGATGCACGACCCTCAGAATGCCCCAGCTCAAGCATCAGTATGAGCGCTCGAAGGCAACTCTTGAGCCAAAGCTTCTGAACAGCTTACGTCTCCTCTGGGCGGCGCGTGAACATGAAAGAACCCACACATCATGTATGTCGCGAACCAAGGGTGCCCTCATCGAGGCCCCAGTGGTAAGACTCGCCCTGAGTCGCACTCGCCGCTGAAACGCTACCAATCAAGGACATCATGACGAGGTCGTACTCCCTACAGTGGTCAGGGTCGACTGTTAACATGCGCCGGCCCAGCGCAGCGGAGTCCGACCTCTGGTCGCCGCGGATCTTCTAGAGGCGTCGTCGCAACCCACCGATCTGCGCTGCATGCGTCAGGATAACGAGAGCGACTCGCCGCCCCCCCATCAGCGGCTCTCCCGCCCGCCCAGGTCCGCTCGAGATCGGTCAGCTCACCCACCCCGGGGTCAATCGTGACCTGCTTTTCGATTTGGATACGTTGGAGGATTAGGAATGGGCACCGACACCAAAACAAGGGATTGCCACCACTGGGGCAAGATGGTCCTTTGACTTTGGCGTTGGTGGTAATCTCTCGGTCGCCCAGGAAGTCCGAATATTACCATCATCACCGAGATCGGGATCATCTTTCTTCGGTGGACGTACACCGACGATGTTGGTGCTGGTGTCTACCATTAGGCCTAGAATCCTGTTAGAGCAGCGTGCAGCTCTAATAAAATCCTACTAGAGCTGCGTACAGCTCTAATATAATCCTACTAGAACTGCGTGCAGCTCTAACATACTCATATTAGAGCTGCGTACAGCTCCCATAGAATCCCACTAAAGCTGCGTGCAGCTCTAAGAGAAGCCGACTAGAGCGGCGTGCAGCTCCAATACAATCATACTAGAGCTGCGTGCAGCTCCGATCGAATCCTACTAGAACTGCGTGCACCTCTAATAGAATCCTACTAGAGCTGCGTGCAGCTCTAACAGAGTCCTACGAGAACTGCGTGCAGCTCTGAATAGAAACCTACTAAAGCTCCGCGCAGCTCTCAGAGAATCCTACTAGAGCTGCGTGCATCTCTAATAGAATCGTACTACAGGTACGTGCAGCTCTAATAGAATCCCATGAGAGCTGCGTGCAGCTCCAATTGAATTCTACTCGAATTGCGCGCAGCTGGGAGCGCCCCCAGGGCGCCCGTCAGCACGCTCCCAGGGCGCCCGAAGTGGGGCCCCAGGGCGTCCCAGGGAGCGTGCCCAGGGCGCACGCGGAGCGCTCGCAAGGAGCGTTCGCAGGGCGCCCCCAGCGAATCCCCGGGAAACGTGCCCAGGAGCGCCCCCGCTCCACGGAGCGCACCCAACGCGATCCCAGTGAGCCCCCAGTGCGCTCCAGCATGGCGCACTCGAGGGATCGCTCTCAGAGCGCTCACAGACCGCTCCCAGGGAAATCGAGCGCCCACAGGGCGCTGCCAATGAGCTCCCAGCAAACGTGCCCAGAGCGCTGCCAGGGCGCTTTCACGGCGTTCCCAGGGAGCGTTCCCGGTGCGCTCCAGCGCTTCCAGGGCGGCCACAAGGAGCGCTCCAAGGGCGCTCCAACGCTCCCAGGGCGCCCCTATGGCACATGGCACCCTGAAGGGCGCTCCCAATGCACCCCAAGGAGCGCCCCCAGTGTGACCCCAGGGCCCCCCCCCCCCAGCGCGATCCCAATGTACCCCAGGGAGCGCTCCCAGTACGCCCCCAGCGCCTCCCCCAGCGCGATCCAAATGCGCTCCATGCCGAGGGCGCACAGGGAGCGCCCCCAGAACGCTTGCAGGGAGCGTGCCCAGTGCGCCCCCAAGGGTAGAATGGCATGCGCCTTCCCCTGCCCTTGTTGCGCCTTCCCTCCCCCGCCCACTTGCGCCGTTGGTTGCGCGTCCCTCCGCCCTGTTGCGCCCTCCCCCCGGCGCTACCGCTCGAGCGTTGCGCGGTTGCGGTTGCGACCCCCCCTGCAACTCCTCCCGGGGTAGCAGAATCACGGCCTCGCCTGCAAGTACAACAACAACAACAACAACAACAACAACAATCATTTTACCCGAACGCTCAGTGTTCTCCCCAGTGCCAGGGTTTTCTTGCGACACCAGCCAATACCCCCACTTCGTGGGGGGGCCGTTCAAGCTCTACCAAATATCCAAACGACTCTTCGAGACCACCCACACCCAGCTTCCCGCCCTATGACGTTGGGACACTTCACTTCGTGGCGTGCGGACGACCCTGGCTACTACACTGGCGTGGGGTACACACCCACAGAGGTTGATCACATCTGTTACATATGATGTGGTACACGGTACACGTGAGATGGTACGCAGTGCCAAGATAGTTGGTCACATTTTTGGGGCAAATTCGTGGGGATGCGATTACAGAAGTACACGTGTTACACTGATGTTATACAGTCCCAAGGATGACGCATGCATTGCTCATAGACTCATGGCGCTATGATTGAGTCGAAGACGCTCGCCCATACATTCCTCCACAGCTTGGGCAGTGTTCAATGCCCCCTTGGCGCCCCACTCCGTGCTGAGCCACTTCTGGCATACCCTGGCGTTAGCAGGTACAGATAAATGTCCCAGGAGCCACTGCTTCAAGACGGCCCCGTCAGTGGTCCCCTCGGGCATGTTTTTGCGAATACGTTCTCCATACCAGGTCTCCAAGTGGCCAGCGTTCTGCACTTGGACAAGCGTGTCTTTGGATGAATACTGCAGTAGCCACGCCGTTGCGACCCTATCTGGCACATACAGTGGTGGATCCAACTGTCGGAGCGCCCGGCATAATTTGAAAGCGGTATTATACTCAATGCCCAGGTGGCGGATGGCAGAGCCGTGCTGCTCCTCCAGCTCCTTGGCGCTAGAAATACTGACCGTGCCAGTCACAACCCGATACTTGGCCCACCAAGTCTTGCACGCCTGGTGACTAGCATTGATACCCTTTGCCCGGAGCGCCTGATGCAAATAATACGCACTCTCGCAGTCGGCCAAGGGAGGCCGGGACAGCTCTGCGCCATACTGCTCGTGAAGGTCTTTCGCCGTCAAAGCCATGATCCAAGAACACAGGCGATACCTTGATCCGAGATGGCTACGGATATGAGCGTGAGAGGAAGGGGGGAAGCCTCCTGGGGCCGCTGGGGGTCCTCTTGGGGAAGGGGGGAAGCCTCCTGGCGCCGCATGGGGTCCTCTTGAGAGGCTTTGGGGGGCTTCTTGAAAGCATGTTGGGGCCTCTTGGGGGCTTATTGGATCCTCCCGGAGGACTCTTGGAGCCGCTTGGACGCCTCCTGGGGCCATCTTGGGGGCCTCTTGGAGCCAACTTGGAGCCTCTTTGGAACCTCTTGGGGGCCTCTTGGAGTCCTCTTGGGGCCTCTTGGGACCATCTTGGGCGCCTCTTGCGGCCTCATGGGCGCCTCTTGGGGCCATCTTGAGCGCCTCTTGGGGCCATCTTGGGTTTTAAAGATTCATGAAGAGCCCGCGGGTGGATTTTGATATTTTTCGGATGAGAAAGTCTTGCGTTTGCATATGTTTTCGGAACATCGCATCTTGAAATTATTGAAATCACATTATGTTTGGCAGGATTTCGGCACGCGCGCGCGGCGGCCGCGCGCATGTGCACTTCGTGTCATTTTTTGCAAGGGATGGTGGCCCTCGTAGGCTCGCAACCGTTGTTGCAGAAGGTCGAAGCACCTGAAAAGGTTCCTCGCAAAGGCCCTTTTAACAGAAATGTTTAAAATCTGGTGGGTTTCCTAGGAATCCGCAAGAGCGCGCGGAAGGACATTTT
The DNA here is from genome assembly GCA_963575745.1 of Prorocentrum cordatum. Taxonomy (NCBI): domain Eukaryota; class Dinophyceae; order Prorocentrales; family Prorocentraceae; genus Prorocentrum; species Prorocentrum cordatum. The sequence continues at coordinate 85,958 of CAUYUJ010008224.1, read as the reverse complement.
GACAATTTTTTCTGAGAAAACCATTGGGTTTTTGATGTTTTTATGTTAAAATCGCTACGAAACCTAAGGTTTTGGAAGGATTTCGTCTTGCGCGCACGAATGTCCACTTTACCTTATTTTTTGCAAGGGATTCTTGCAATTTGATCAAGTAAAAACAAGAATTTTCATTTTCTATTGTTTTTTGCAAGGGAAAACGAGCGTCAACAAAAAACCGGATCCGGAGCTCATCCACTTTTCTGAAGCTTTCGCGAAAAAATGATGAAAATGTAGCTGCGGCCTAGGCGCGGCGCAGAGGTCGCGCACCAGGGGTCCCAACAATAATAATTCTTTAGAAGGAATAATGTTCAACAACGAACACGACAACGACAACGACAACGACAAAGACAAAGACAACGACAACGACAACGACAACGACAACAACAACAACAACGACGACAACAACAACAACGACAACAACAACAACAACAACAACCATTTTAAGGCTGTACGCTCTTACTTGCCCGCGAGTCATTCAACACGTATACCCTACACCCTCGAAACCCGCCCTCTTCGTCTTCGATCACACCCCTTTCGGGGGGATTATTTCTCTTTGCTGGGGCCGGCGGGCTTAGACGTACGGGCAAACCGGAACGGGCGGACAATCCTTCGGGGGCGTACATCTCTCTGCCCGCCATTGGAATTGGCGCGGGCCCTGCAAGAGGAGGAGGGGAAGAACGAGGGAGAGTGGGAGGAAGGGGAGGGGGAAGGACGAAGGAAGAGGGAAGATACCACGTTGTGAAGGCGTCCTTGGCGCGCGCGTGGTTCCTGAGCGCCGAAACGCAATTCCAGAATAATTTGTGAGGACGTCGCACGCGAGAGCGCAGTCCTGAGTACATTGTGAGGAAATCTCGGGCGGGAGCGGGGGCCCTGACTAAGTTGCGAGGAAGTCTCAAGCGGGAGCGCCGTTCCTGAGCAAATT
>CAUYUJ010008224.1:62500-80000 GCA_963575745.1 Prorocentrum cordatum | reverse complement strand
ATGTATGTATGCATGTGTGCATGTATGTATGTATGTATGTATGTATGTATGTATGTATGTATGTATGTATGTACATGTGTATGTATTTATATATATATACCACAGAGAGAGCAAGGATGGATACGCAAAGGATACGAATATCCGTACACGTGTATATACACATGTGCGTACAGCACTTACACACCTATACATTTACAAATGTATACATATGTATACATATCAGTCCATCCAATGATTGGTTTTTTCGTTGCCCAAGTTGTTTTAGAAGTTTGCGACAATGCCGCGCAGGGCCCGCGAAAAAGCAATACCGTCGGCTGACGCCTCGCCGCTGATCAGCACCTCCACAATTACACAATATGACTACTACTCCTCCTCTCTCCCCTGATGACGTCTGGGAGATGTTCGGACCCCCTCCGCGGATTCCTTTTTTGCCCACAGGATTCCCGGCATCATCACCATCATCATCATCATCACCATCATCATCATCGTCAGCATCATCATCATCATCATCATCATCATCATCATCATCATCATCATCGTCATCGTCATCGTCATCGTCATCATCGTCATCATCGTCATCATCGTCATCATCGTCATCATCGTCATCATCATTATCACCCCTGACACGTTTCGTGACCCCATGGGGGGCCCCACCGACGGCCCAAGTGTCAGCATTTGCATGCGCCCACCGCACCCATTTTGACACGACCCTCACACGTTTCGTCGCGCCATAGGGAGCCCCACCGAAGGCCCAAATGGCAGCGTTCGCATGCGCCCACCGCGCCCATCATGGCATACCCCTCACACGTTTCGTGGCCCCCCAGAGAGCTCCACCGAAGGCCCAAATGCCAGCGTTCGCACGCGCCCACCGCACCCATTTTGGTACACCCCTCACACGTTTCGTGGCCCCACGAGGAGCCCCACCGAAGGCCCAAATGCCAGCGTTCGCATGCGCCCGCCGCACCCATTTTGGCATGCCCCTCGCACGCTTCGTGACCCCATTGGGAGCCCCACCGGATGCCGAAATGCCAGCGTTCGCATGCGCCCACCGCGCCCATCATGGCATACCCCTTTACACGTTTCGTGGCCCCACAGGGGGCCCCACCGAAGGCCCACATGCCAGCGTTCGCATGCACCCGCCGCACCCATTTTGGTGCACCCCTCACGCGTTTCGTGGCCCCACAAGGAGCTCCACCGAAGGCCCACATGCCAGCGCTCGCATGCGCCCGCCGCACCCATTTTGGCATGCCCCTCGCACGCTTCGTGACCACATAGGGAGCCCCACCGAATGCCGAAATGCCAGCGTTCGCATGCGCCCACCGCGCCCATTTGGCACTCCCTTTATACGGCTCGTGCCCCCCCAGGGAGCCCCACCGAAGGCCCAAATGCCAGCGTTCGCATGCACCCGCCGCACCCATTTTGGTACACCCCTCACACGTTTCGTGGCCCCACAAGGAACTCCACCGAAAGCCCACATGCCAGCGTTCGAATGCGCCCGCCGCACCCATTTTGGCATGCACCTCGCACGCTTCGTGACCTCATAGGGAGCCCCACCGAATGCCGAAATGCCAGCGTTCGCCTGCGCCCACCGCGCTCATTTTGACACACCCCTCACACGCTTCGCGGCCTCATAAGGAGCAACATCGATGGCCCAAATGCCAGCGTTCGCACGCGCGGCCGCCGCACAAATTTTTGCGCACCCCCACACGCTTCGTGACCCATGTTTGGGCACCCCTCATAGGGAGCTCCACCGAATGCCCAAATGCCAGCGTTCGTATGCGCTCACCGCACTCATTTTGGCATACTCCTTACACGCTTCGTGGCCCCCGCTCCACCGAATGCCCAAATGCCAGCGTTCGCATGCGCCCACCGCACACATTTTGGCATGCCCCTCGCACGCTTCGTGGCCCCACAGGGAGCCCCACCGAAGGCCCAAATGCCAGCGTTCGCGTGCGCCCACCGCACCCATTTTGGCACACCCTTCACACGTTTCGTGGCCCCACAGGGAGCCCCACCGAAAGCCCAAATGCCAGCGATCGCACGCGCCCATCCCACCGCGCACACGCGGGAGACGGTCGAGGCGCTCAACAGAATAGACCCACGAAGCACTTCCACAGGGGAGGGCTTCGGCGCCGCGATTCCTTCTGCCCTTACCGCCACGTTTCGTGGCCCCACAGGTAGCCTCACCGAAAGCCCAAACGCCAGCAGTCGCATGCGCCCACCGAGCCCACTTTGGCACACCCGTCACATGCTTCGCGGCCTCATAGGGAGCCCTTCCGAATGATGTGCATACAACGGCTGTACCCACACCTGCATATGGTTGGGTTCTTCCCCAGGCGAAGTTTCCAAAATGTTGCTCCCACTGAAACGCTGACCTTCTTTCCGCGCTTCCGCTCGTTCCAAATCGTGCTCCCGCTGCAACGCTGGCCTCATTTCCGCGCTTCCGCTCGTTCCCAATCGTGCTCCCGCTGCAGCGCTCGCGTCATTATTGCCAGTGCCATGCCACGGCATTCAATGAAATGCTATGTGGTGTTCCGCTGTGTGCGATGCCATGCCTTCAGCTGCAATGCTAGGATATGCAGTGCTTGAGTACGCAGTGCCACGCCATGCTATGCCATGCTGCGCTTTGATCTTCAACGCCATGTTTTGGCATGTTATGTTCTGTGCCGCTGTGCGATGCCACTATTTGCGTTGCGATGCTTTGTGATGCAATTCGTCACTACGCAACGCCACGCCGTGCTATGACATACTACGCTCTGCCGTGCTGTTCTACGCCCTGCTATGCCGTGCTCTACGATGCATCGCACACCCTCTCGGGATCACTGCCCTGCTCGACATCTGACTGCGCGAATAGAGAGGAGATCTACCCCATGGTATCGGGAGCGGCCAAGAGGGGGGTGTCCAAGAGGGGGGGGTGCAAATCATGACCGGCGGCATGTGCGCGGCCCAGCGGGGGGGCCAGGGACGTAAAGAAATAAGAAGAGGCGCAATGAGATCTGGGGAAATATCATGGCCCACGCCATGATACCCACCCACCCCTAGTCATCACCCCCTCTTTTCCGCCCCCCATGGTAAGGGATGGGAGGGCGTGGCAGGACGTCAGATATGGCGCGTGCGCACCTATAGCTTGCCTTCCGCCCTCCCCCTCCTCTACCCTCCCCCCCCTGCCTCTCGATGGCGGTGCCCTCTCTGCAACGCCCCGGGTGGCATGCGACCACATTGCCTTGCGGGGGGCCACCGGGGACCCAGAAGGCGTGCCACCCCCCAGACCCCCGACGGTGTCACTTACTTGGTCGCCAGGAGGACCACCAGAGGTCGCGACCCCTTCCCCCCTACCGACGCTTCATCCTGAGCCACTTTTGACAGCCCTGGGGCCGGGCAAGGGCCCCCGGATGCCTCAAGTGGAAAAAAAGAGAGAGAGAGAGAGAGAGAGAGAGAGAGCAACAAACAGCAAGAAACGTCGCTACTTATCACGACGGGAGGGCCTCTGGGGAGAAGAGAAGAGGATCAGGGTCGACTTCCCGACCTGCCCAGGGGTGCGGGCTGACCAGACTTCCGACGTAAATCCAGCAGGGACGACGAGGGCGCCCCAGGAGGCCTCGAAAGAACGAGGAACGCCCAAAGACTCGGCCATTGAATCGCGAACGCCTTCCCTGCCCAGGCCTTGTGCGATCGGACGCACGCAGGTGTAGCGGCTTGCGTGCCCCGGGCTGGCCCCCCCCGAAAGGCGCGCACTGGATGTCGCTCTGGCGAGGGCCACTCTTACAGCAGAGTTTTGACCACAAGAAACCTTACCTTCCGCAGAGACCCGACCCTGGGACCCCCGGACCTCCACTGATTTTTGGTGGGGGAGCGCCACGCTTTCCGTGGCAAAACCCGCCGAAGCCCAAGAAACCCGGGGCACCCTGGAGGCAGCAAGCAGGGCGTTGATTGGCATGGCTTCCCCTGTAGGCGCAGGTCGCCGACAGGGTTCGCGGCAGGACGGCGGCGCGGCCGGGCCGCCCCCCCCCCCCGCCCGTTCTCACTCTCCTGCAGCTCTGCCTGCTGGGGCCTCACCTTCTCGCCCGCGTCGAAGAAGGAGGACTTGAACTCCTGGCGGGTGCCCGCTCTGCTGGCGGGGCTCCCGAGGAGGGGGGGGGAGGGGAGGAGGAGTGGCGACGTTCATGACGACAACGGGGCTTACGATGAGGCTTACGATGATGATGATGATGATGATGATGATGATGATGATGATGATGATGATGATGATGATGATGATGATGATGATGATGATGATGATGATGGTGGTGATGGTGGTGATGATGATGATGGGTGGTGGTGATGATGATGATGATGATGATGGTGGTGATGATGATGCAGATGATGGTGATGATGCAGATGGTGATGATGATGATGATGATGATGCAGGTGATGATGATGATGATGCAGATGGTGATGATGATGATGATGACGATGACGATGATGATGCAGATGATGATGATGATGATGATGATGATGATGATGATGATGATGATGATGATGATGATGATGATGGTGGTGATGATGATGATGATGATGATGGGTGGTGGTGATGGTGACGGTGACTGTGCTGGTGATGGTGGTTCTGATCCCTCAACTCTGGCGACAAGGAGTGTTCAAGGCGGCGGATGAAGGATGGAGGAGGGTGGAGGAGCATGCAGGATGGAGGCCAAAGGAGGGGTACAACGGCGACGTCAACAACTACGACGACGATTATCACGCCGACGTCGACGACGACGACGACGACCACTACCACGACGATGACGGTGACGGTAAACTTGACGACAACGACGACGACGACGACAACGACGACGACGACGACGACGATGACGATGACGACGGATAAGAGCAGGCATAAGAGGCTGCGGAGAGGGCCGCGCCCCGCCAGGGTCCTTGTACAGGAACCCGTCCCTGTAGAACTCCTTCCGGGGGGCAGCGGCTGACCGCCTCACCAATCCTGGCCGGGCCCGTCCCGGGCCCCGAGAGGGCCCCCAAAGGCCCCCAAGATACCCCCTCCTCCTCCTCCTCTCCCTCCTCCTCCTCCTCCACCTCCTCCTCCTCCACCTCCTCCTCCTCCTCCTCCTGGATCGGTGCATACGCGCCCCCTGCGCTCGGCCAGGGAGGCGGCAGACGCGCATCCTGGTCGGGGGACCGGCCTGGCCAGGATCTGTGAGGCGGTCTCAGCTGACGGCCCCCGATCCTTCTCCACGGTGTAGAAGTGCTCCAGTCCTCGCGGGGTCATGCGCCGATCCACGTTGACGAGCGCAGTGCCGTCTGCCTCCACGTCCATCTTGTTGAACCACCGGGGAGGCGGCCGCTGCTTTGCTGGGGGCGGCTTGATCGGCACGGCAGCACGCCAACCTCGAATGAGCGACGGAACGACCTGCCGCGTATGCGAATCGCAGGCGCGAGCAGCGGTGGCGGAGGACGAGGAGGAGGAGGAGGAGGAGGAGGAAGGGAGGAGGGAGGAGGCAGGGAAGGAACAGGGAACAGGGAGGAGGAGGAAGGGAGGAGGGAGAAGGCGGAGATGGAGAACGAGGGAGAAGGAGTGGAAAGGAGGGAGAAGTCATCATTGCTCTTCCTCGTCCCCCATCCTTCCTTCCCCGCTCTTCCTCACCCCCCTTTTCCCTTGCCTTTCTTTCCCTATTGAACGCTCTCCTCTGCCCCCCGCCCCCCTCTCCCTCCTGACCGTTGCTTCTCTCTCTTCTTTCATCTCTTCCCTGCTCCTCCATCTCAGGTCCGCATCCCGCTGATGTATTGGGCATCATGGAGCCCGAGAGCCCTAGCACATCAACCCTGCAAGGCAATCCAACTTGCGAACCGCGTTCAGAATCGAAGGAAATGTAGGAAAGTGTCCAGGTGCATTGCACGTGTATTCTGATATACATTGGCAGTCACGTTTGCCCGAACTTGTCTACACCTGTATTTCGCACCGACTTCGGCCTTTTCCCCGCAGCTTTCCCCTGTCAAGCGAAGGGAAGAAAAATGAGGGAGAAGGGGCGATGGAGGAGAACGGGGAACGAGGAAGAGGAGGAATGAGCAGGGAGATTACAAGGTACAGGGAATAGGGAGGAAGGAGGTAGGAAAGATGAACATCGCTGGAGGAGGGGACGGAAAGGACTGATGAGAGAGGATCGAGGAGAGAAGGGCGAGGAAAAGGAGCGACGAGAGATGAGCGGTGATCGGGGAGCGAGGAGGAACGAGGGTAAGAAGATGGTGTGGCACCGCTGAACGGGCTACAGGCAGAAGGAATGAAGATAAACCGCCAGCGCAGGGGATGCGAATCATGTGATCGTGTGATCGCCCTCTCGTGAGTCGCCCTGGCGGCTTCGTGGCCCCACGGAATCTTCGCAGGAACCCCTCCCGGAGGAGGACGCGAGGGGGCAGCAGCGAGGCAGCCCCTGGCGGAGAGAACCTGCGATGCCGAGCATCCGGAGGCACAGGGCCCGCCGAGCATGCTTCCGCCACTGCGCCCCGGTCCGGTCCGCAGCAATGAGGGCACGCTGGGCCTCTGTGGGGGGAGGGGGGCGGGGGGGGGGCGAAGGGGATGCGGCATGTTCGTGTCGTGGCGACTTCGGTTTGGGCTTCTGTCACCGCGTGGGTCGTTCCATGTTGAACGATCGCGGCTTCAGGACAGCATCACCACCTGGGCGCGGATGGCAGAGAGGTGCCGCTCCACGCGACGCTGGACCTCCCAAGCGGGGACGTAGCACGAGCTCGTAAGACGGGAGAACACCTGCCGAACGACGGTGGTAGAGTGGTAAGTGTAGTAAAACGCTGCGCAACGCACGAGGACTGGAAATCCCTGCGCGGAGAGACGGCACCATAAGGGGGGAAGGGGGGGGCCACGGCAGGCCGGCAGGAAGCGCAGAAAGGGAAGGGCAAAGTGCTCGGAGAGACGAAACCAGGGCGAAGCGACTCGTGAAAGCGCGCGGAATGGCTACGCACTGGACTGCCCGCAGGGTGGCGGCACGAGAAGGTGGAGAAAAGCAAAAGAGCAGAAGAGAGGAACACACACGCACACACAAACACACACACACAGTCACACTCACTCACACACACACAGTGACCATGTTTTCTTTTTCCCAGGTAACGGCCGTTACCCCCTGGGGGGGGAAGGGGGAGGGCGGGAGGGTAACGGCAACGGCGGCCGCGGCGTGCGCCCGCCACCGGCGCAATCAATCGCCCGTGTACACGACACTGCCCAATGCCTGCGCGCAAAGCAGCGCCACCTGTGCACACGTCACAGTGCCCCCGTACCCCACAACAGCCGCGTGCACTGCAACGCCGTCGCCCATGCACACCGCAATGCCCGTGCATACTGCAGCAACCGTCGTTGATAATAAGACTCTACAGACGACCCTTGTTCATCATAGGAATATTGAAAGATGCCCGATGGAAAACAGAGCGGGTCTGGATTCTACAAGACCCAACTTTTATATAGAAATCGTAGTGGTCGAGCCTTGCGCTCGAACGGCGCACTGGCAAATACAAAAAAAGAACAGCGCAGTGTCGCGAGACAGTTGATGCGATACGAAATTCCGTGAAAACGTATCGGCTTCACCTGTGAGGACAAGCGGGAAGGAGGAGGAGGAGGAGGACGACGAGGAGGAGAAGGAGGAGGAGGAGGGAGGAGGGACGAGGAGAGGAGGGAGAGCGCCGAAGACAATCAGAGCACGCCTGCTGGCAAAAGCGAATAGAGGCTGGAAGCCCATTGCTGTTTGGGTCTCCCTCTCTTCCTTTTGTGCGCCCATCGCCTAGGCAACCTTGCGCCGGGCTCACACGTAATGAACTTGAGGGGATTATCTTCCGGGAGTGCCGAAATCTTCCTATACACATTCATGTCGATCACGGAGCGTCTCGCTCAGCGGCGGCTCCTGCGAGCGTTCTAGGACTTCCTTGTTAGAAACTCTGGGCACGTACGCAGACGGAATTCTGAAAATACTTCGCAGACATTGCACATGGAAGCTGTCTAATCGGGCTCTGTCAGCTTGCAAGGACCAAACAGCTTCTAAATTATACTGCAGCTTGGGCAAGACAACTGCTTGATACAGTTGGATTTTCCAGTCGCGGCATATAGGGGGGTTCCGCGACGCGTTGGAGCGTCCAAAACGGCTTCGGCGAGGAAGCCAAAATCATTGGTGTCACTGGGGTTGTGGTTCCATTTTGGCCTCTCGGGGGGGGGGCTAATTCAGCCCCCCCCCCCCCCTCCTGTGATCGCCCTCCTCCAAGATGGCCCCAAGAGGCCCCCGGGATGCCCCCAAGAGGCTCCCCCAAGAGACCCCCAAGAGGCCCCAAGAGGCCCCCTAGAGGCACCCAAGACGCTCCAAGAGGCCTCGGCGAGACTGCCAAAATCACTGATGTGACCAAGGTTTTGGCCACATTTGGGCCTCCTGGGGGGGGGGGGGGGGGGGGCACTGCTTCAGATGGCTCCAAGAGCGCCTGGGAGAGCCCAAGATGACCTCCAAGATGGCTCAAGATATCCCTAGATGCCTTCAGATGGCTCCCACGAGGCGCCAAGAGGCCCCAAGACCGCTTCAAGACGGCTCCAAGTGGCCAAAGAGGTCCCCCAGGAGGCCCTGGACAAGCCAAAATCCTTCAAAAACCTTGGCGGGATCAATGTTTTGGGCTTTCTCGCCTTTTCACTTCCGATGGCCATCCGAGGCTTCACGATGACTCCTAGATGGCCCAAGAGGGCTCCAAGAGCGCTCCCAAGGCTCCCAGGAGCGTTTCAAGAGGGCCCCAAGAGGCGCCCAGGAGGGCCCAACAGGCGCCCCAGAGGCCTCCAAGAGGCCCCCAAGAGACCCCCAAGAGGCCCCATGGAACTGTCCAAAGCACCCAAGACGCTTTAAGAAGCGTCCGGGACCGCCAAGAGGCCCCCAACACGCTCCAAGAGGACTCCACTGGGGGACCCTTCCTTTGTGTGCTGCCCACTTCCCTGATCGAGGCACTTCCTCTGGGCATCCTTTCTGAATGGGTCGTGGGGTTACGCGAAACGTCTAGAATTTGTATTTGTTTCTTGGGGGGTCTTTTCCCGACGGCCCGTACAGCTGCCCATTTTCCACCAACCAAGTGTGAATCCAAGCATTTATTCTTGTCTCTCCTCACAGATGCCTTGATAAGTCTTGTGAGTCTGTGTTATTCCAACAAGTTGCCCTTTGATTGGGTAACATCCCTCTCGGTCAACAAATCCAGCGTAGCTTGGGAGATCCATGGTCGTCTGGGTTCCCTCCCACGTTCCTTGATTGTTTCTGCAGCATATACCATTGCGTCGACGATGTGCTTGGCATGCGAATCTAAAATATTGGGAGTCGTTGGCACCACCGCTGCCTCGACGAAGCGGCAACAAAAATATCCAGCAGCGCTGCCGTCCACCATCAGCGTGTTCAGGCGGTATATGTTTCTGCAATGCTTCTTGTGTGTAGTATCGAATTGGAGATCCAAAAGCATACGTAGTAGAAAATGTCACGAACCCAATATGATTGTCCGACCTGCCCATATGTTTGTCATTTCCCCCAATCGTGCTGTGGTCAGCCAGGCAGTAGTCAATGTGAGCAAGACCTTCTCCTGTTGGACTCGTCCTGTCCACCTCCATCCCATAATATGTAGCAAGGTTTTCCCAGGACGGTTCAAAATATTTGTTGGCGATTGCGGTAGATGTCGCCTGGCAGGGTTCCAACGACGAGTCCCTATTCAAGTATGCTCTTTGTCGTGGCCACCTGCTTTTCAGGAAGAACTCGCCTATGATATCTTCGTCCCCAGGTTCCCGGTCGTATAACCTCGCACTGAAGTCACCGCATGCGATAGTGGTGGTGTGCTTGTTCGGCGCTGGCCAGGCCTTCGTGAGCTGGTCGGAAACTCGCGCCTCTCTTCGCAATCGTAACCTCCATGAGGCGTGCAAGCTGTAAGGATATTGAGTATGCAGCCAAGGATCTTGAGCTTCAGGACCACTTGCCTGTCTGAAAGCAATGTGTAGCTGATGATGGACTTGATGGCCCAAGGTGCTATCAAGAATCCGACTCCAAAGTAAAACCGGCCCTCACCATGTGGCTTTGACGTCCTGGATAGTATAAACATGTAGTTGGAATCGATGTTCTCAGTATGCGTTGTGATCCCCGTTTCTTGCATACATGAAACTGCAATATTGTGCTTCGCAATATAATGTTGTACCTATGGTCGTTTTGCCGCGTCTTTTACCAAACCTTCCACGTTCCAGGTCCTCAGGTCCCGATCGATTGTTCCAGGAGTGGGGAACAACTACGTTTTGATGCGAAGGCTCGCGGGGTGCTGGTAGGCCTCGCACTGGTGCTACCCACCGTTCGCCTCTCAACACAGCTCCGGAATGGCAAACAAGAACAGAATGCGGGAGATAACTGTGAAAGACAATGCGAAGGAGTAGATAAGGAAGTACGTACTTCAGGTATTGTAGCGTTGCCCAATTATGTAACACGATGTTCTTGTAGTGCAGGCGGGCGTACACGAAGCGGACCACTGCTAGATTCTACGGTAGCTTTGCCCGGAATATCCTCTGCCCCAAAATTTGTGTTCTGCGTAATATATACGTATATATCTATATATATATATATATATGTAACGGTATGGATAGCGGAGCTCCTCTGGATTTTACACAACAGCTTTTTGATAAAAGAATCCCTCCGGAAATCGGGGTTCCTCTGGATTCCACAGAAAACGAACGTTATATATATATACGTTTTGTAAGAATCCCTGTGGAAATTGGAACGCCTGAGGATTCTACACGCGTGCGCCACAACGCCTGCGTACACCAAAACGCCTGTGTACACCACAGCAGCCGCGTGCAACACAGCGTCGGTGTACACCACAATTCCTGCGTGCACCACAGCGCTTGCGTACTCCACAGCGCCTGCGCACACCGCTGCAACCGTGTGCAACGCAGCGCCGGTGTGCACCCCGCTGCCTGCGTGAACCACAGCGCCTGCGCGCACCACAGCGCCCGCGGGAGAAGGCGCGGGGCCGCCCAGTTTTCATCTTCTCAATGGCGCTGGGTCTACAATTTCTTCATGCATTAAGGACGAATGGTAAGGACGCAGGACCCTTGGAAGCCGAAGTTGGGATTTTGTTTTGCAAACGCTGGCCACTGAAAGCGGTAAAGCACAGGCCCCCGAGGCAAGGACACAAGGGTACCCTGGAGAAGGCGCGCGTCCTTTTTAGGCGCGTAGACTGTATCGCACTGCGCACCGGCCAGAAGGAAGAGAGAGAACCACCGCATTTTGCAATTGCGGTAGCTCGAACCAGCCTGCGGTAGCTGAGCCATCGCCAGCTGCATTGGACGACGACGACGACGACGACGACGACGACGAAGACGAATACGACGACGACGACGACGACGACGACGACGAAGGCGACGATGACGGCGACGACGACGACGACGACTTCGAACGCCACAACACGTTTGTGAGCACCAATGCGTGCCGTTCAGACCACGCCATGCCTGTGAGCACAGCAACATACCTCAGGGGAGCAGGCCAGGCCCCCCCTCCCCCACCAGCGCGATCGCTAGCGCTACCCGGGGGGGAGGGGGGAGGCCTGGCCCGGGTAGCGAGCGCTACGCCGGAGACCAAAAACGCTCACACGCGTACTCATCCTAGCAGTGTTCCAAGGCATACGATGGCATACGAATCCTCGCGTGCCTCCGAAACCTGACCTGGCAAGAACGGGAAGCGAATGTTCGAACGTTCGTTGCAGGTGTGGCATCACACGGGGACGTCAAAACTGGAACGCTTGTGCAAACACATACGATGGCATCCGGATCCTCGCGTACCTCCGAAATCCGCCGACCCCTTGGGGTCACGGCGTGTGAGATGCTTCCCCCTCCCCAAACCCCCCCCCGGGGGCGTGGTCCGGCCGGTTTGGAAGGGGGGTGGGTGGGAGGCAAATCCATCATCCGCACACTCGGAGCCTCAGGAGACCCCAAAACAGGCCAAAAAGGTTCCAAAGGTTCCCGGAACGGTCCAAGAGAGCTACGAATCGACGAAAGATCGCCCCAAAACGCCGAAGATTGCCTCAACGCGGCTCCATAAGTCCCCGAGACGCTTGAAACAATAGTACGAGGCGCCCCAAAGAGGCCCTCCAGAAGCAAAAATCGTCCCATTTCTTGAAGGAAAACTAACATTTTGACCACGTTCGCCCATTTGGCCTCCACGCGGCGCAAAACGGCCCAAGAAGCCTCCAAGATCGACCCTCGCCAGCCCAAGAGGCTCCCAAAAAGGCTCCAAGACGGCGTCCGGGCGATCCGCGTAGGCCCCAGAAACCATAACAACGGCTTAGAAAAGCCGCAGGACGGTCCCAAGAGGGCTCCAAAACGGGGCAACAGTTCCCCCAAAGGCTGTCAGGACGGCCCACGCGGGGGACGATTCGGTCCAAACCGCACAAGGTCGCCGCCAGACGGCTCCATGGGTGTCCAAGACGTTTGAAAACGCGACCACGAGGCGCACCAACAAGGCCTCCAAAAGCAGAAACCGTCCCCTTCCTCCGGTAAAACGTACATTTTCACCACATTCGCTTCTTGGGCTTTCACGAGGCCCACAACGGCCCAATAAACTTCAAAGATCGACCCCTGTCACCCGAAGAGGCTCCCAAAAAGCCTCCAAGACGGCTTCTGGGCGATCCACGAAGGCTCCCGAAACTATAGCAACGGCCGAGAAAATCCGCAGGACGGCCCCAAGAGGGGCCCACAACGGGCCAAGAGGGCTCCCAAAGGCTGTCCGGACGGCCCACGCAAGGGACGATTCGGTCCAAACCGCCCAAGATGCCTCCAGACAGCCCCATGGGCGTCCAAGACGTTTGCATACGCGACCACGAGGCGCTCCAAGCAGGCCTCCAGAAGCAAAAACCGCCCCAGTCCCTTGGGAAAGCGTACATTTTCACCATGTTCCCTTCTTGGGCTTCCACGAGGCCCACAACGGCCCAGTAAACCTACAAGATAAGATCCACTTCTGGCACCCCAAGAGACTCTCCAAATGGCTCCACGACGGCCTCCGGGCGCCCCACGAAGGCCCCAGAAACCATAGCAACGGCCCAGGGGAACAGCAAGACGGTCCTAAGGGGGATCCAAAACGTGTCTAGAGGGGCCTCACAGGCTATCGGGACAGGCCACGCGGGGGACGATTGCTGCCGCCCCAAAGAGTCGGCGGTGCGGCGTAAGCCAATGAATCGCAAATTCGCAGATTCGGCCTGCCGCCGGGGAGGGGGGGAGCGCCGCGACAGGGAACGCATGCCGAGACCGCGCCCATGCTGAGCCCGCGCCCCCAGAAAGCGCTCGCCTGCTCTGTCCTGCTTCCCCTGCGCCATCTGGGGAGCGGCTGTTTGCCGCGCGCCTCCTTCCCATCCTACCCCTCCTCCTCCCTTCCTTGTCCCATTATCCTCGCTTCTTCCTCCTCTTCCTCCTCCTCCCTCCTCGCTCCTCCTCATGCGCCCCCTCCTCGCGTCCATGGTGGGCCGCGACCGCACAGCACGGAAGCCCGAAAATGGAGGAGTAAGGAAGGACCTTGCCCTCCTCCTCCTCCTCCTCCTCCTCCTCCTCCTCCTCCTCCTCATCATCATCATCATCATCCTCCTCCCCATTATCATCATCATCATCATCATCATCATCATCATCATCATCATCATCATCATCATCAGCAGCAGCAGCAGCATCATCAGCAGCATCATCATCAGCATCATCATTATCACCATCACCATCACCATCACCATCACCATCACCATCACCATCATCATCATCATCATCATCATCATCATCATCATCATCATCATCATCCTCATCATCATCATCATCATCATCATCATCATCATCATCCTTCTCCTCCTCCTGCTCCTCCTCCTCCTCTTCCTCTTCCTCCTGCTCCTCCTCCTCCTGCTCCTCCTGCTCCTCGTCGTGCTCCGCCGTCCCATGTCTTCCCATGCGCCGTGTGGGCGCCTAATCAAGCGCGTTCAGCTACTCGCAAAATCACTACTCACAAATGGCCCGGATCAGCCGCGGCGGACTTACGATGCACTACATCGAGGAAAACGTGTTTTTGTCGACCGTTTGCAAGTAGATACTTTGTGAGCAGTGGAACGCGCTCGGTGAGTACCGCATGCTTTCTGCACGCCATTACCCCGCTCACCGCATCCCCGGTGCTCCCCTGCCCACCCCGCGAGGCGTCCCCAGCGGGAGGCGCTCGAAAACATCTCCCGACTGCCCCCACAAGTCTTCGGGTGCCTGGTAATGCCAAGGGATGCCTTCAATCACTTCAGGTCCTGAGGACAAGTGCTTCGGTCCCGGGTCGTCACTAACGGTCCCTGGGCCCGAAACGGACATCCAGGGGCCAAAACACTTTGAGCAAACCTTCTGCCGTCTCGACTTGCCCGTGGCGAAGGAGGGACTGGAGTCTGAGTTTCGGGCACCCTGAGAAGAAGCGCCATCCTTTGACATGGTCGGAGCGCTCGGGAGCCGGGGCTTCAGCTTCACGATATAGCTCTGATCCTTCACCTCGTCGATCTGGCCGAGATCGCCCTCGGCGGCCGAAAGCGATACGGTCGGCTGTGTTTCCCTCTGCTCCGATCCTCTTCAACATCCTCTTTATCGTGCCCCCTCCGACTCCCACCCACATTCCTCTACCTGTTCCCTCCGCCCAGATCCCTCCTTCTTTCTCCCTCTACCTTCCTGCCCCCCTCGTCCCTCCGCCCTACCAGATCCCTGCTCTCTCCTCCCTCACCTGCCTCCCCCATCTCTCCCCCCCCTTCCCCTCTCATTTCGCCTCTCCCATCCCCCCTGTATCCTCCCTCCTCACGCCTCCTTCCTCATTCGCCCCTCATCATCCCTTCTGTCTCCTCCTTCTACCATAAGCCTGCCTCCTCCCGTCTTCCTCCTCCTCCCCTTGGCCTCCTGCCTCCCTCCCGTCTCCTCCTCGCCACATACATTCTCCCTCTCGGCTCCATTTTCCTACTCCCTCTCCCTTCTCCCTCCTCCTGCTCCTCTTCCTCCTCCTGCTCCTCATCCTTCTCCTCCTCCTGCTCCTCCTCCTCTTACTCCTCATCCTCATCATCAATCTCCGTCTCTTCCAATTTATATATCCCTCCTTCCTCATCATGGTTATCCTCCTGCTCCTGCTGCTGCTGCTCCTCATCCTTCAGCTCCTCCTCGTTCTGAACCTCCTCCTCCTCCTCTTTGTCCCTCCCACTCCTCATCGTCATAATAATGCTCCTCCTCCTCCTCCTCCTCCTCCTCCTCCTCCTCCTCCTCCGCCTCCTCCTCCTCCTCCTCTTCCTACTTCTCCTCCTCCTCCTACTCCTCCTACTCCCCTTCCTCCTTCTGAGTTAGTATCAAGTGTTCGTCGCCGTTCCCTCCTCCTCATCATCATCATCACTATCCTCCTCAACGTCCTAGCTATCATTATGGTGTTGTCCGCCTTGTCCTTGTACTCCGGCGGCTCCGCCCACTCCTCGTCCTCGTAAGTTGTCTCATCTGCCTCGTTCTCCGTCTCCCGTGTGCAGCTAAGGAACGCCGTGGGGGGCTCGCCTTCGCAGAAGGAAGGGACCGATCCATTGTCCAGTCCAAGTGCGGATTCCTTTCCCACTCCAGCCCGAGGAGCTTGACTAATTACACCAGTGGCCAGTGGCATGAAAACAAACTTGATGACATCAAGCAATTTCACAACAAAATGAATGATGACCCAACCATGCGCTTTTTAAATCCATAATTGCACGTAGTATGACACGGAAAACAGCAGTCGACCAGATGCGTTGTTTGCCCCAAGACGTACTTTGTGCTGTCCCCAAAGCACACAATAGGTCCCCAGGCAATGTTGCCCAGAATGATCCAAGGCAACCCAAGATGGACAACTGAGCCAGGCGGCCTGAACACAGAGGAACGTCTCAAATCGCCCGCTTCAAAGCCACGGGTCCATTTGATGAAGGACAGAGCGTTATGGCTGCAGGCATCTCGGCTGGTATTCCACGGGCCTTGATCCGCGCACGTGGCCCTCTATGACTCTATGATCATGACGCGTGGCGTGCACGTTCACTTACCTTCCAGTTTGCCTGAGCCATGCCGTATTCCCCTTCACGCGGATGTGCATGACAATCCCTCCAGCGACTGTGCGAATTGCAAGCGGCAAGCTCGTCATGGCTCCTCCACGAAGGGCCACCCGGCAAAAAGGGGCTCCCTCGCCGCGGTGGAACGACGCTGCGGGGCCGCGCCGCGCTGGGGCTGTATATAGAAGCCAACGGTGTCGATGGCGGCACGAGGGAGCGGGCCGACGGCGGAGGAGAAACGGGGCCGGGAGGGCCAGAGCAGGCCGCGGCGGAGTGGGGCCGAGGAGACCCACCGAGCCGCGAGGCAGCGACGCGACAACATGGTCGACCTCCAGACGCGGGAGGCGAGGGAGGGACGAGGTCGAGGTCGGCAAAGGCGCTCTGGCTGCCGACGGCGGCAGGGGTGCGCTGCCTGCCGGGGGAGGGGCGAAGCGGGGCCGGCTGCGGGGGAGGGGGGGGCCGGCCTGCCTGCCGGGGGAGGGCGAGCGGGGCTGCGGAGGGGGGCCGCGGCGCCGCGCGCCGTGCCGACGTGCGCGCCGAGTTCCTGCCGGGAGCGGGCCTGGTGCGGGAGGCGGAGCGGGCCTGGCCGCGGTGGGGCGGGGGAGGGGGCTGCGGTGCAGGCGCCGTGCCGGAGCAAGAGGTTGGGGCGGAAGGGGCGCTGAGCCTGCTGGAGGCGGGAAGCGCCGCGCAGGCACGGCTCGCGGGCCCGTTTGGCCCAGGACCTCGACCTGCTCGGGGACCCGCAGACAGCCAGACCCTGGCTTTCCCCCCCCCCCAATCAAAGAAATACTTCTTGCAGCTGGAGACTCCAATCCTTTCCTCCACCCTTCTGTCCGCTGCGCCAGGCAGCGGCTTGGGCCTGGTACAACCCCCGCCTGATCCGCACGAAGTCGCCAACCTTGACCGCCCTCTTTTTGGCGGCGTCGAGAACCGAGGCCTCGAAGACCTCGCAAACGGTGCGGGAAGACGAGGAAGGGGAGGAAATGGTGCAGAGAGAGAGGGGCTTGGGGTGAGCAGAGTGCCAGACGCTTTCAACAAGGCCCCGCTTGCACGCGAGGTCCCGCCAGGCTGACCCTCCACCATGGCCCTGCCAGTCAGCACCCATCTAACATTGAGAAGCCGTCGATTCACAAGGATCATTATGATGATGAGGGTCGAGGATCAGTGAGGAGCGGGAGGAGGGTTGATGAGGAGCGGTTATGGCTTTCGAGCACGAGCAAGAGGGATGACGAATGGGGGAGATGGAGGGGGAATCGTTGACTTAAACTTACGGGGTTGGATGACGCTCTTGCAGTCTAGAAATAGGTGATCGTACCGTTTGCGTGTTACTTTCATTCGTCAACTCTTTCGATCTTGGCTTGGTGGTGTGCAGCGAGGGCCACTGGAGAAGGAGTGCAGGCCTGGACTTTGCCGCAACGCTTGGGACGCG
>CAUYUJ010008224.1:0-57500 GCA_963575745.1 Prorocentrum cordatum | reverse complement strand
GCAGTAGTAGTAGTAGTAGCAGTAGCAGTAGCAGTAGTAGTAGTAGTAGTAGTAGTAGTAGTAGTAGCAGTAGTTGTAGTAGTAGTAGTAGTAGTAGTGGTAATAGTAGTCGTAGTCGTAGAAGAAGTAGTAGTAGTAGTAGCAGTAGTAGTAGTAGCATCAGTAGTAGTAGTAGTAGTAGTAGTAGTAGTAGTAGTAGTAGTAGTAGTAGTCGTAGTAGTCGTAGTAGTAATAATAATAAGAGTAATAGCGGTAGGAGGAGGAGGAGGAAGTGGAGGAAGAGGAGGAGGAAGAGGAGGAGGTGTAGTCGTGATATTAGCCTCACTCCTTCTCCGTGTCCTTCACGTCTTCGTGCCCCTCCTCCTCGTCCGCATTTCCCTTCTTCGCTTCCTCGTTCTCCTCCTCATCGGCATGCCCGCTCTCCTTATTCTTCTCCGCCACTTCTCCTCCTCCTCCTGCTCCTCCTCCTCCTGCTCCTCCTTCTCCACGCCCTCATCCGTACTGCTCCTCTGTCTCCGCTTCCTCTGTGTCCACATCCTCTCTATCCTGGACACTCCCGCTCCACCCCCCTCCCAACACATGTGTGGCATCATGGATCTTATCATAATCCGCCTCCTTCTCCCGCCTCTCCCCTGATCCACCGTCTTCTTCCCCCACCCCCCTTTCCCCACCCCCCCTCCCGTCCTCCCCGTGCACCACATCTTCCGCCTCCTTATCCTCGTACTCCCTCTCTTCACGCTCCTCTCTGCCACTAATCCTCGTCGTCCACGCTCCACCTCCTCCTCATCCTGCTCCTCCTCCTCCTCCTCCCATTCCTCCTCCTGTCCTCATCATCATCACCATCAGCAGCAGCATCATCACCACCATCATAATCATCGTCATCATCAGCATCACCGGCAGCATCAGCGGCAGCATCACTACCATCATCATCATCCTTGTTATCGTCATCACCGTTGTCGTCGTCATCCACATCGTCGCGAGCATCATCATCATCAGCATCGACATTACCATCATCATCATCAGCGTCATCATCAGCAGCCTGATCATCATCAGCATCATCATCATCAACATCAACATCACCAGTATCATGTTCAGCATCATCATCATCGCAATCGTCGTCATCATACTCATCATACTCATCATCCTCTTCATGGTCCCTGCTCTACGCGAGCTCGATTACTCATCGTCTCATACTCATCATCCTCCCTGGCCACCCCACCTCCCTTCGTCTACCTTCAAATCGATCGTCCCAATCTTCCCTCCTATCTCATCCTCCCCCGTCCCCGCTCCAATGGCCGAATCCCCCCTCGTCGCTCCGCCTCCCCCCTCCCCCATCCACCTCTCCTCGCCCTCCCCGCGACCTGCGGCATCTGGTTCGTGGGGACGAGCGAGATGCCCGAAACGGAGAAGCCGCGCACGCCCTGGGTGAAGCCGCGGATCTGAACCTCGTTCGCCGCCTCAATGTAGACATAACCTGCTCCCACGGGCCGCCCTGGTGGTGCACATCACGAGGGTGAACAGCAAAACTCGCACGGTTGACCTCTGGCTGCCTTGCTCGTGCGAGGCAGGGCATCAGCGCACAAATACCGCAGCCGATGTTGGCGCAGAAGAGGACCTACATCCCGAAGCGGGTCGCCGTCAACAAAAAATAGCTCGGATCGGGACTGCACCCAGGCCGCTAAGAAAAACCTGCCCCCAGGCCACTTCAATCGCAGACATCAAGAGGAGGAAGTTGGGACTCTGGGAGCAAGATAGCGACAATAGGGGCGCAGCCAGGGGCGACGATGGTGAAAACGACGGTGGCGGCGACGACCACGACGACGACGGCCACGGATACATGGCTGCACGAATGAGCTGTGGCATCCGCGGGCAGGAAGCTCACAGAAGACCTGCAAAGAGTCAGCAGATAGAAGACCGAACCTCAGGCAAGCGGAGGATTCTGAGAAGGCTAACCCGATCAGGTTTCACTGGCCAGCACCGCGACAATATCTTACGAATTCGATGGCCCGCTCTGCGCGTGCGATCCAGTATACGCGCAAGTGCGCTGGAACCTGGGCTACAACCCCAAGACTGCCAACGAGGTGCCGGATCATACCAAAGAGGGGGGTCGCATCCACCAGCATGGCTACTCACGGGACAGCTCGTCGCCTGGGCCCCACCGACAGCCCAAACGGCGAGCACACATCGGGCGGAGCCCTGTGGAAATTGTCCGGGGGATCGCAGCCGCCACCCACGGTGTGCGAGGAGGAGGAAGAAGAGGAGCAGGATCCCAGATCCAGATGATTGTATGTTCGCTGCCTCTGGGGGTGCCCTCATCTCCAAAGCTGGGTGCGCCTTGGAGTTCTTATCAGAACGGTCTCCTGAACAGGCCAGGGGGGAGAAGAAGGGGGAGGGGGGGAGTATTGAGGGAGGAAGACGAGGAAGAGGATGATGACGACGACGATGACGACGACGACGACGACGACAACGACGACGTCGAAGACGCGGAGAAATCAGCAAAACACCCGCAGACCTATCCTACCTTCCTGCATCTCCCTGATGTACCTCTATCTGCCTCTCTCTCTCTGCCACTCACTGCCCATCATCCCGCATCGAGGAGAACGCGTGCCTCCGCTCCTTCCTGGTTTCCATCCTGCGTTCCCGGCCTCGAAGATGAGGCGAAAAGAACACGGTGGAGATCGGGATCTGCTTGCCAGCCTCCAAGGTCTGCACCGCCTTCACCATCATCGATATGCACAGCTCCACCTTGGAGGGACCAGAAGCAGTAAGGCAAAAAGGGAAACACCAGACATGCCTCTTCACCTGGGAAACGACAGGAACGATACTTACCCTTGCTGCTACACGTTCTCCACCTCCTTCTCCTCCTCCACCTCGTCCTCCTCCTCCTCCTCCTCCTCCTCCTCTTCCTCCTCCTCTCCTTCTCCTCCTCCTCCTCCTCCTGCTCCTCCTCCCTTTCCTCCTCCATCCTCCCCCATCCCCCCTCCTCATCATCCTTACTAGTCTCCACCCTCTCCTCCTGCCTCACAGTATGAACGATGAGGAGGAGGAGGAGGAGGAGGAACAGGAGGAGGAGGAGGAGGAGGAGGGAGTATGGAGGACGGGGGATGGAGGCGGAGAAAGAAAAGGGAAGGGTGTGTTGCAGAAGATCCAGCGTATCTGAAGGCAGCGTGATAACGATGGAGGAGTATGGAGCAAGGACGATGGAGGAGGATGCAGGAGAAGGACGATGGAGGATGGAGGATAATTGAGCCAGGAGGATGGAGAGAAGCAGGATAGAGCAAGGACAACGACGGGGGAGGATGGAGCAAGCAGGATGAAGGAGCACGAAGAAGGAGAGGGATGGATGAGGAGGATGGAGGGAAGACGGAGAAGATTGAGGGAGGATGGAGCCGGAGGGATAAGGATGAAGAGCGAAGGAGGAGGAGGAGGAGGAGGAGGAGGAAGAGGAGGACGGAGGAGGAGGAGGAGGAGGAGGAAGAGGAGGACGGAGGAGGATGTAGGAGTATCGCAGCAGACTCGCCCGCCTCCGGCGCAAACGTCTTGTTGCACCACAGCTTCGGGTCCTGCCGACAAGCGGCGTCCCGAGGCGAGGGGGCGAGGCGTCCGGGTGCCCTCCGAGCGCAGCGCCGACCGTTCCGCTGGCCCTTCAGCTGCAGCTGCTTGTTGAGGCTTTCAAGGAGATATTAGGAAATGTGGGATATGATGAGATATGAGGAGGACCCTGATACCTTGATCCTGATACCTCGGTCCTCACTCCTCGAACCTCGATGCAGGATCCTCGTGGGAGGAGGAAAAGGAAAAGGAGGAATGGGAGCTATGAGGAGTGAGGAGGGCAAGGTGGATTTGAAGAGGACGAGAAGAGGATTGTATGCCTTCGAGCACAAGGAGGCTGAGGAGGAGGAATGAGGAAGAAAGAGGAGAAGTAGGGGAGATTAGGAAGGAGGAGGAGGAGGAGGTAGGATGAGGAAGGAGGAGGAGGAGGAGGAGGTAGGATGAGGAAGGAGGAGGAGGAGGAGGAGGAGCAGGAGCAAGGCGGGAAGGGAAGTGAGAAGCGAGGAGGATGCCAGGGCTGGACCCTCGCATATCAATTGTCGTCATCTGCATGCTGTGAGGGATAGGAGGAGCGAGGAGCGAGGAGCGAGAAGTGAGGAGCGAGGAGTGAGAGGAAGGAGGCGCGAGGGGGACGTGGGGAGGGAGGCATGGAGTCCTCTTATGCATGCCTCCAGAGGCTTTCCAGGATTGTTTCACGACAGGAATGCCTTCATGAATGCTTGTTCACGCAGCTTGGACGCACTCCGAATAACCCCCAGATTCTCCAGGATTCCTGGCCCTGGGCCGTGAGGCCCAAGGCCAGGGCCGATGAGCGAGGGGCGAGGTGAAGAGCAGGGAGATCCTAACCAGACCCAGGGGGGGAGATCGATCGAGACTTGGTCAGGAGAGCCCTCGAGGGAGACGTCCCTGCGCGACTCAACCTAGGGAACCCACATCGTTCTTGCTCTGGTCGAGGCGCTCCCTGCCTCCCTGCGAGGGGCGCAGCGCGAGGAACGTGTCTCGAAGACGCTCTCCTCTCCTGGCCGAGGCGAGCCATCCCGGCCCCCGCCAAGGAAAAATTCTGGCCCCGCCGGCCGATCCCCACCCCCCAGTGGGTGGGGAGGGGTGCTGCCGCCTCCGCTGGGGCTTCGCGGCGCCCGTCCCCACCCAGGACGGGGGGGGGCACGCTGAGAGAGCTGACCTACCGGGATGCCAGGAGTCCCACGGCGGTGCCATGAGAAAAACCTTGCGGTGAGAAGCCGTGCGGTGACATCGAAAAATCTCCAAAGACCTCACCGCACGGTCCAAAGACCTCACCGCACGGTCTGTCACCGCACGGTTCGGGAGCCCTGGCCCTTGAGGCCCGTCGCCCGAGACATCCTCGGAGACCGGCCCGAGCCCCAAAACCTTGTAATCACCCCGAATCCCGACTGGCTCACCATACGGTGTGGTCACCGCACCGTTCGGGGGCCCCTGGGGATAGCTCTGACGACGATGGTCCTTGGGACGCACGGGGACATACTAGTGCTTTATGTCCTCCTTCGCGTCCGGCCCGAACAGATAGTATACCCATCTTGCAGCATATTGTTTCCCGAGCGGTGTGGCCAGGAAACGCCCGCCACGACGCATGCACCAGAAGACCTCTCGGTGCGTGCGTCGCCCCTGGGTGGGCGACGCGCACTCGGCAGAGCATGCCGGGGTGTCGCCGAGTCCTTCTCCATGTCGGGCACCACGAAGGCGTTCCTCGGGGCCAGCGGCTCCGACGCGCGCGGGGCCGCGGCGTCCGGGATCAGCCCGGCTGCGGCGTCCTGCGGGGGGGGCGTCGTCGTCGTCGCGGGCCGCCCTCGGAGGCCCTCGGCGGCTCGAGACGGGCCACGGGCGCCTCTGGAGGCCTCCCTAGGCGGCGGTCGTCGTCGCCGCCGCTGCCGCCGCCGCCGCCGCCGTCGTCGTCCTCCTCCTCCTCGTCCTCCTCCTCCTCCCCCTCCACCTCCTTCTCCTCCTCCTCCTCCTCCTCCTCCTCCTCCTCCTCCTCCTCCTCCTCCTCTTCCGCCGCCTCCATCCCTCTTCCTTATTACCAACTCCTCCCTCTCGCACTCCGAGGCTGGTCGAAAGGGCGGGCCGGGCGCTTAGCCTGAGACCTCCTCACCATGTACGATCCTGGAGCTTCAGATTTGTAACAACTGCACGGATGGAGGGCGGGTGGTTTTTCACAATGTGCCTCTCGCCTAAGCGCCGCGCACACTCGTCTTAAAAATGTGCGAGAGCTTCACGGACGACATTGATTCGCGGTATTGGAGTCCAAAAAAACGACGTTCTGGCACAGTTCCAGATGTTCAAACGGTTGTCTTCTCACGGGGCACCTCCCTCAACGATTTGAATTATGTAGCGGCCTATGAACATGGAACTTGGAGGGAGGGTCGACTGCAATATTGTTGATAAGCCTTAGGTTTACACTGGTCCTCCTCCTCCTCCTCCTCCTCCTCCTCCTCCCCTTCCTCCTCCTTCTTACAAGTACGCCTCCGCCGCCTCCATATCCTGTAGCCTCCTCATCCTTAGCCTTATTCTTCTTCTTCTTCTTCTTCTTCCAAGTACAACTCCTCCTCCTCCTCCTCCTTTTCCTCCTCCTCCCCTTCCTCCTCACCCTCTTCCTCCCGCCTCCTCCTCCTCCTCCTCCTCATCCTCATGATCCTGTTGCTCCTCCTAATCATCATCATCATCATCATCATCATCATCATCATCATCATCATCATCATCATCATCATCATCATCATCATCATCATCATCATCATCATCATCATCGTCATCGTCATCGTCATCGTCATCATCATCAGCAGCAGCAGCATCAGCAGCATCAGCATCAGCATCAGCATCAGCATCATCATCATCATCATCATCGCAACCACCACTACCACGACCATCATCACCGTCAGCATCATCGTCATCGTCATCGACCTCGACATCGTCATCGTCATCAGTCAGCAGTCGTCATCATCATCAGCATTGCCATCATCGTCATCATCATAATCACTATCATCATCAGCATCATCATTACAATCACCACTGTCATCACCATCGTCACCATCGCCCTCGCCATTATCAAGGTAATAATCCTCATCATCATCGTCAGCATCAGGAGCAACATTAACATTATCATCATCACCACCATCAGCACCATCACCACCATCACCATGACCACCATCACCATCATCAACAACAATAGCATCAGCATCATCCCCATCAGCATCATCACCATAAGCAGCATCATCATCGTCAGCACCACGACAATATGAATCATCATCATGATCAACTTCATCATCAGCAGCATCATCATCATCAACATCATCATCAACATCACCACCATCATCATCGTCATCATCATCAGCATCGTTACCATTATCATCACCATCACCATCATGAGCACCATTACCATCATCAGCATGTTCAACATCAGCATCAACATCATAGACAGTACCATTGTCATCCGCACCATCATCATGTTCATCACCATTCACCTTCAACGCCATCAGCATCACCAACATCACCACTGCCATCGCGATCAGCAGCGCCATCATCGCCACCATCACCATCCTGATCATCATCATCATCATCATCATCATCATCATCATCATCATCAGCATCATCATCATCATCAGCATCATCATCATCATCATCATCATCGTCATCGTCATCACCGTCGTCATCGGCATCGGAATATTCATCATCATCAGCAGCATCAGCAGCCTCCTCATTATCCTCGTCATCAGCATCGTCATCATCATCCTCATCAGCATTATCAGTATCATAATCATCGTCATCATCAGCATCATCACCATCATCATCATCAGCATCATCATCGTCAGCATCATCATCAGCAACATCATCATACTTATCTCACACATTTCTCATTCTCGTCCGCCTCCTCCTCCTTGACAACCGCTGGTCCCTACACAACACAAACTCGAGAAATGAAGGCGAGGAGGAGAAGGAGAGAGGGGGAGGAACGAGGGGGAGAAGGAGGAGGAGGAGGAGGAGAAGGAGGGGGAACGGCATGGAGATGGGAGGGAGATGGGAGGGGAGAAGAGGATGATGGGGGGCGGAGACGGATTACAAGGAGGAGGCCAGGGGGGGCAGGAGGGAGAGGGGAGCTACTTATCCTTTTGCTCCCCACCCTCCTCCCACCTCCCTCCATGTCCCCTGGCCATCGTCGTTCTCCTCCTACTCCCTCCTCGTCCCCCCCCCCTCTTCCTCCTCCTCCCCTTCCTTCTCTTCCTCCTTCTCCTCCTCCTCTTTCTCCTCCTCCTCCACCTCCCCCTTCTCGCCCTCTTCCTTCTCCTCCTACTCCTCCTCCTCATCCTCCTCATCCTCCTCCTCTTCTCCTTCTCCTCCTCCCTCTCATGCTCCATCCGCAGCCGCCTTTTCCTTATCATCCTCTCTGCGCCTTCTAGTCATCCTCTCTGCGCCTCGCTCCGCCTGTTCCTCCTGCTGTCCTTCCTCATCCTCGTCATCCTTTCTATGGCTCCTCAGTGGGGGGAAAAAGGGTGAGGCCTGCTCCATCTTCTCGTACTTCTCCTGCATCCTGTCGAGATAGCCGGATCCGTACCTTAGGCTACGAGATATCGGCCGTCCCTGCGCGCGAGCACTTTGCGCGACCAGCTATCGCGAGCGTAATGTTGAACTATAGAAGAGGAGGCGGCAGCGGAGGAGGGGGGGCAGATGGGGCAGGGAGAGCGAGGAAAAGGAGGAGGAAGTGGAGTATGAGTACGATTGCCAGGCGGTGTCTGACTAAAAAACGCAATTCTACACATGCGAAGTGCATAGGACGGTCACGCATACCTATCCCGCTGGCACGTCCAACCTTCGTTCACGTACCTCTGGAAACCCGATCTAAATACTCTGCTATTGTGGGGGGCGATCGAGCAGGTGCACATCTTGCCGAATGCCCGCAACTGAGCACCAGCCCAACACCCGAAGCCTATACAGCACAACAGACGGATCGTACTATGAAGCTGCAACTTGTGAGATTTGCGAGCCCACCCACCAGCTATGTGGAACGTAGCGAATGGGGACGTCCGAGAGATCGTGCCATCATCGGGAGCGGCAAAGAGGGGGGTGTCCAAGAGGGGGGGGTGCAAATCATGACCTGCGGCATGTGCGCGGCCCAGCGGGGGGGCCAGGGACGTAATGAAATAAGAAGAGGCGCCATAAGATCTGGGGAAATATCATGGCCCCCGCCATGATATCCACCCCCCCCTAGTCATCACCCCCCTCTTTTCCGCCCCCGACATCAGAGTTAACCACCTTGAAACACGGGAACATGCGGCAGTCAGTGAGACGATGCTTAGCAACAGAGCCTCCACAGACGACCAAGTGTCGCGGCGGCGAGGCGCCAGTATTTTCTGTGACAACTTGGTATTGTGAAGGTGATGGAAGAGTGGGGGAGCCTCCACACTATGGACCAGAACGCAGCGCTCGCCCTCCCACCCGTAACGATCGCGAATCCCCAGACGCACAAGCGGGTCCGCGTGAGCTACTGCCGTCGGCTGGCATACAGCCCACCAAGCGCGTGGGCAGGCCACATGGTGAGCGGTCTCGTCTGGCAGACCTGGGCACCCGTACGCACAGGTGCCTCGGCGCGGGCTCGCGTGCATCCAAGCAGGAGTGGCCCACCCCCCACTGAGGACGTGAAGGCTGGCCCACCGAGGGCCAGGCCCCAACGACGCCAGCAGCTGCCCGAAGCGAATCCAGCGGTCGACGGGGTCCTGCGAAACCGGCGAGGGTGCTTCCAGACGTTTGACGAGATCCTTACGTGAACGCTTCGGGAAATGGGCGGGCGGCGAGAGCGCGAGCGAAGCTCCGCTGCGCAGGCAGCCGTGCCCCGGGAGTCTCGGCACGGTACCGGGCGACGCTGGCAGCGGCCTCGGCCCTCGGCTATCGCGGCCTCGCGACTGCGGCGAGGGCGCTGCGGAGGGTGCGGCAGCACAGCTTCGGTGATATAGATATCTATATATATATATATATACATCGTATGTCTCGGACTATGCCGCCAGGCATCTGTGAGAAGCCTGGGCTCCACAGCTTGCGTGCGCAAGCCGCAAGTCCTACCGACTCCGACACCACCTAACCCGGGTCCTTCAGTAATGGCGCCTTCCAGCCAGGAATCGTGAACATGGCTGCACGCCATCTGCTGGCCAGGGACAGGCAATCGATCGAGCTCAAGGCGGCGCTGGGCGCCCATCTTCGCGTTGTCAAACGATCCACCCTCGCGAGAGCATCCGGTGTCGAGCGGATCGCCACGTGCATGAGGTCTTGCTTACGCTGCAGCAGCGCTGAGGGTAAAGGGTGGAATCGTGCCATGTACAACAGGCGTGAGACGGCAAGCGCGTTGCATAGACGGGCAAACTATCTGCCGAAACACCTGGCAGGCCAATGTCACGGACACGGCTGATATACTTGGCAACCAGGGCCGATTGTTCGAGGGAGTCGGTAGCACAAGGCCCCAGCTGCATTCCTGAGTGCTTGCAGCACCCAGTTACAGAAAAATCTCCCATTCAGAGAGCGTGGAGCCCAGGAAGGCGCTCACCTCGGCCTCACAAGAGGCATCCACTGAACCCCGCTGAGAATCGGCCGTGCATCTTTTGGAGCTGGAGACTCGGACACGCGGGCGAGCGCATGGCGTCAAAGGCCTCGCCACAGATGGCCACCGAAGAGATTTTTTACGTATGACCCAGCCGATGCCGTCCGCAGAGGCTTGCGGGCATGCCATCATGAGCCATCCGAGAAAGCTCGCGCTCGTGAAAGACACGCAGGTGCGTGAGAGGAGGAGGAGCAGGAGGAGGCGGAGGAGGCGAGTGAACGGGGACGAGGAGGGAAAGAAGAGTAGGGTCGGGAAGGCAGAGGGAGAGGCGCAGGAGGAGACAGGGCAGGGGAGAAGGGGTGGGTGGGGGGGGGGGGGGAGTGGAGGGAAGGCGGAGAAGGGGAAAGACCAGGAGGGATCAGGAGGAAGATGGCGAGTACGTGGAAGAGGGGAACGAGTCAAGGGAGAAGGAAGACGAAATGGCGGGGAGGGGAAGAAGGGTACGGAGGAAGGAGACGCGGAGCAGAAAAGGAGAGAAGACGAGAGGAGGGGAGGAGTAGAAGGAGAGGGAGAGAGAGAGAGAGAGAGAACAAACAAAAATAGTAAAGGAGGAGCAGTGCGAAGACGACGACGATTATGATGGTGAGAAGGAGGACGTAGCATAAACACAATTCAGAAGACCACGGAGGCGGCAGAGGCCCTGAGCTGATCTTACCCCCTCCTCCTCCTCGTCCTGCGCCTCGTCCTCTTCAGGGGGGCTGGTTGTCCTCACTAGCCCTCAAGGGAGGTGAAAGCAGGGGTACAGATGGGATCGCTTGTTGGTGGAAGGCTCCTGGAGGTTGCTGGACGTGGTCTTGTGTTATTACACAGGCATTATTTGCCCCTAGGATCGGGCCTTGGCAGAACCGGGTTTAGTGGGACCTGGTTTAGTGATGTGTACTGGGGGACGCCCCCCCCCGCCCCGTTCCACTAACCGGAACTGCCGTAGCCCGAAAAAACACCAGCTACGGCAAACCTGGTTTGGCGATTCTGGCCAATTCAGGGGCTCCCGGGCCCTACCACTAACCGGGTCCCCTTACCCGGGGTCCTGGCTATACCCGAAGCTGGGCCTGGCTGGCGATCCTGCCGGTTCGTCGCCGCCCCCTCCCGTCGCCGCCGCCCCCTTGGGCCTGGCTGGCGGTCCGGCGGGCCGCCCGAAGCTGCCGCCCACTTGGGCCTTGCTGGCGGTCTGGCGAGCTCGCCGCCGCCCGTCGCCGCCCGTCGCCGCCGCCCGCTTCGCACTGCTTCGCACTGCGTCGCACTGCGTCGCACTGCGTCGCACTGCTTCGCACTGCTTCGCACTGCTTCGCACTGCTTCGCACTGCGTCGCATTGCTTCGCATTGCTTCGTACTGCTTTGCATTGCCCTGCATTGCTACTGCTTTGAACTGCCTTGCGTTGCTTTGCATCGCATTGCACTGCACTGTGGTGCTCTGGTTTCCACTGCTTTGGGTTATGTTGCAGTACCTTGGATCGCACCGATTGCACTGTTTTGCGCTGATTTGCACTGCTTTGCACTACTTTGATATGATGTGCTTTGTCTTGCGTTGCACTGCTTTGCACCGATGCGTATTGCTTTCCATTGCTGTGCACTGCATTGCGCCCCATGAGAACTCCTGGAGATTGTCGAGCAGAGTGGCGTAAAGGGCCCGAAGCGTTTATTTGAAAGCGGCGAAGGCGGCGACGACGGCGGCAGCGAACGGGGAACGGCGCCGGAGAACGCAGACCGACGACGGCGACGACGAAGACGACGACAACGACCGTCGCATCGGAGGGTCCCCGAGGGCCCTCGAGGGCCTCCTTCGACCGCCGTGGGCCGCCGAGGTCCCCCCCCCGTCGGCGGCGAGCGGCGAGCGGCGAACGGGGTGTGGCCGAGCCAGGCCCGAGCTCCGCGCACTCTCCTGACGCCGCTCTCGGGCCCCGCGGCGGCCGCCTGCCGCTTGGCCTCCGAGGGAGGAGGGGCGGATGATCGAGAATCGTCGTCCTCGTCGTCGTCCTCCTCCTCCTCCTCCTCCTCCTCCTCCTCCTCCTCCTCCTCCTCCTCCTCCTCCTCCTCCTCCTCCCCCGTTCAGCCGTTCAGCCTTGAACTACATGATCCCACGGCGTGAGACCAGCAGCAGAGAATGGAAGAATACTCGGGGACAACATGGACAAGCACAGTGCCTCATTCCCCAATCAGTGCTTGCACTGAAGGGGTCCTAGTGGATATTGAAGGATTTGGCGAAAGCTCAGGGCCGATTTCGGTAGGCGGCCGGATTCCTAGGTTCCCCGTTCCAGGTTCCCGGGTTCCCGGGTTCCCGGGTTCCAGGCCGATTTCGGTGGACGGCGGGGTTCCCGGGTGCCCGGGTTCCTGGTCGATCTTCTTTATCGATCGGTCTCACCATCGATCTCATTACCCACCTCTCCATCGAGCTTACCATCGATCTCAATATCGACCTCACAAGCGATGTCACCATAGATCGCACGACCGATCTCACTGCATCGCCTTCACTCTCGGTCTCACGATCGACATTACAATCGTCCTCACTATCGATTCCACGATCGATCTCACAATCGATCTCACTATGGATCCCAATATCCATATCACTGATGTATCCAGTTATTGGGGTTTCTCTGGTGTAATATGCCGCATCTCCCCTTGATACAGATAATGCGGCCAAGGTATTTCTTGGTACTGGGGTCCCCACCTCGCTCTAGAAGGCTGAGAGATCGAGTCGCGTGATTATTTGGGGGGCGTCCAGGGCAAACCTCAAAAAAACCTGCTGAAGGACTTTGGCTCGACCTTAACTCCCGCACCAGGCGCACTAGCACAGGAGAGTATCCTGAACCATGCCGAGCCATCCCCAAAGCTTACGCGTGGGGTGGACCTTCTTTACTACCGCAGGCACACCAAAACAAGGCGTTGAGGCGAGGGCAGCGTGAGCACGTCCCGCGCGACAGGCAGATCGTACGGGCAAGCCGCCTCCCACCGTGCTTGAACCTCGTGCCCGTTCGGGCTCGGCATTTCTGAGGCTCGCTGGGCTTAGCCCCAGCTCTGGCCTTCAGAAACTCGGCATCGGGACAGCGGAGCTCCGACCACGTCCCCGACACCCTGGCGGCGTAGAGGGCCAGAGCTGAAAGCCTCTCGCGCGTGGCCTCCAGGTCCTGGAGATACTCTGAGTGACGACCCTCGCTGGCCGCCTGACGAGTCAAAAAAAAGTCGACTGCGCGATCGCCCTGCCACGCCCAAGACTGGACACTCCTGAGCCTCGACGCGCCACCTGCTCCACGCCACGAAAATGTGTACACAGGCACCCTCCGACGAACTTTACACATACCTTCAGGGAGCGGACGGTGTATAAAACTCCCAGCGGTGGCTTATACACCGCCACCCTCCCCGGAGGCCCAGGGACAGTCCAGTGGAGGGTGCCTGTGTGTACTTTGTTTTTGTGGCGGAGGCTCTTGTGAGCAGGAACCCTGGACAGCGAAAGAGTTGGTCCTCCTCCTCCTCCTCCTCCTCCTCCTCCTCCTCCGCCTCCTCCTCCTCCTCCTCCTCCTCCTCCTCCTCCTCCACCGTCTCCTTTTTTGTTTCATCCTCCTCCTCCTCCTTCTCCTCCTCTTCCCTTGCGAATCTCAGGCATCTCAGAGATATCAATTGGCTGCCTCCTCCTCACTCCGCGCGCGGCCAGCCATCCCTCGGCTTGGACGTCGGAGGGCTGGCCATTCCCCCTCCTTCCCCCCTTCCCTGGCCCTTTGCCCACGGGCCACCAGCCTGTGCCTTTCATACCCGTGGCCCCCACGCCTCGTCGTCACCGACGTCCTCATCTTTTCACCCTTCTTCTGATTCCCAGCTCCTCACCCTCCTCCCCGTACATCCACAGCATGATTGTCGTCATCATCGCCACCACCGCACTCAGCATCATCATAATCATAATCATCATCATCATCATCATCATCATCATCATCATCATCATCATCAGCAGCAGCATCAGCATCATCAGCAGCAACATCATCATCAGCATCATCATCAACAGCATCACCATCATCAGCATCAGCATCAGCATCAGCATCGTCATAATCAGCAGCAGCATCATCACCACCAGCAGCATCATCAGCAGCAGCATCCTGATCATCATCAGCATTAGCATCATCGTCATCGGCGGCGGCATCAGCTTTAACACGAGCAGCATCGTCAGCATCAGCATCATCAGCAGCATCATCAGCATCCTCATCAACATCCTCAACATCATCATAAGTATCCTAATCCTCAGCATCCTCAGCATCATCAGCATCACCAACATCATCAGCAGCATCAGTATCATCAGCATCATCATCAGCATCATCAGCATCATTATTACCATCAACTACAACATCATCATCAGCAGCAGCATCATCGGCAGCATCATCATTATCATCATCATCATCAGACTCATTGTCAGAATCATCATCACCAACAGCAGCATCATCAGCATCATATCGTCACCAGCATGAGCATCAGCATCAGCATCAGCATCAGCAGCAACATCAACATCATCGTCATCATCATCATCAACAGCAGCAGCATCAGCATCAGCATCAGCATCAGCATCAGCATCAGCATCAGCATCAGCATCATCATCATCATCATCATCATCATCATCATCATCATCATCATCATCAGTAGCAGCAGCAGCATCAGCATCATCATCAGTATCACAATCGTCACCACCACCACCACCATCACAATCATCCTTTCATGCGTGTTGGGAAGACCTTACGGCCAGCGCCGCAGACCCTGAAGGGGTGCGACGACCATGATGGCGGCGTTGGCGGCGACGACGACGCTGACGTGGGGCAGAGTCCTTTAGCGATGCGTCGTGGGGCCTCTTCGGAGCGCGCTCGTATGCCTCTGGGGGGTGGGCAGCTTGGGGATCTCGTGGGAGCATTCGGGGGCCTCTTGCAGCCTCTTGGAGGTCCCTTCGGGCTTCCTGTGGGCCTCTTGGGGGCCTCTTGGAGGCCTCGTGGGGGCCTCTTCGGGGCCTCTGGGGCCTCCCGGGAGCTTCTCGGGGCCGAGGGCTCGACATGTTCGCTCGGGCCTCCGAATGGACACCCTCTTGGAGCTGTTATTGGTGGACTCTGGGGCCGTCCGGAGGACCTCCACAGCCGTCTTGGGGCCCTCTTGGGTCGTGCTGGAGCCGTCTTGGAGACCTCTTGGGGGCCCCGTGTGCCGATCCTGGGGGGCATCTTGGGGTGCTCTGGGGCGTCGGGAAGCCGAAAAAGCGAGAACGCCAGAATCTCTCAAAGTCCAAAAAGGAAAAGCTTTTATTTTGCCCGTTGGGGCCCTGTTGGTGTGCTCCTGGAGGCCCCTTCGAGCGTCTTGGAAGCCGCTTGGGCTGTCAGGAGGCCCTCTTTGACTTATTGGACCACTTGCTCGGCGACCGTCTGGCGGCCTCTTGGGCTGTCTTGGGGCCTCTTTGAGCCCCAAGACCCCCGAGGGGGGATGGTACCCTGACCCGGACCCCCCCCGCGGACACCCCCCGGGAACCCCCCCCAGGACCCTCCCACCACCACCCACCCCCAGCGGGGGAAGGGATCAAAGGAAATGGGTTTCCCATCGACTCATGTCGGATTGGTTTCGCCTTTGCTGGCTCGCCTGAGGAGGAGGGCCCAGTGAAAGGGGGGGGAGCGGCGACGAGGAGGGCCCAGTGAAAGGAAGGGGAGCGGCGACGGGCCCAGGGAAAAGGGGGTCAAACGCTGGCAAACACGACGACGACGACGACGACGACGACGACGACGACGACGACCATGTCGAGTCAAACAGAACAGTGCCTTCGTCACCAAAACCAATCGCATCTTCTGATGCGTATTAGTATTGGTCTTGTTCTTCATCACCATCAGCAACAACATCGGAATCATCATCGTTACCACCATCACCATTATTGCAGTAAACAACCACCGTGGATTGGCACGTAGTCGAGTGTCCTCGGGTCCCTTTGAGCCCTCCGTGTCGAACACGGCGTATTGCAAATACTACTTGTTTCTCCATGCGCGACCAAACCGGTCTTAGCTCGCGCGCCTGCCGTTCGCATCACGAGCCAAGATGACAATACATCACGAAGGATGCATTGCAAATAACAATGAGGGGCCCTACGGCCCGGAGTTGCGGGCGCTCTCAGGCGCTACTGGGCGCTCCAAGGGGATCCTCGCTTGACTTTCTACAGGCAAGAGCACGCAAAGACAGCCCGAGGGCGTCCTCTGAGGCCCTCAAGACGCCCCAAGAGGGTCACAAGTAGAAGGGCCAACAGCGTTCAAACACGCCCAAGATGGTCTCAGGACGGCCCACGAGGCCTCCAAGACGCACCAAGAGGGCACCAAGAGGCACGAACCATTTAAAATTGCCCTGAACTTGTTGAAAAGTGTGCGAGTGCTCGCCTTGTCGGACTTCATGCGATCCAAGATGGCCCAAGACGACACCCAACTCGCCCCAAGACAGCCGTACAGGCCCCCCAAAAGAGGACCCCAGGATGTCCAGAAGAGGGCCCCAAGAAGACGGCCAAAGAGGCCCCCACAGGGCGGCCCCGGACGAGCCCAAGAGGAGGGAGAGCACGAACCGTCACGTCGAGCCCACCGCCCGAGGATGACCCCCGAGGCCGCCCGCAGGCCCCCAAAGAGGCGCCCGAGAAGCCCCAGGGGCCCTCCGAAAGGCCCAAGAAGGCCCAAGAGGAACCCGAGAAGCCCCAGGAGGCACCCAAGAAGCCCCAGGAAGCCCCACTTTGAGGGGGCCCCCGAGGGGCCCTCGCGAGGCCCCTCTGACGCCCCGAGGCTGCATCCGAGAGGCTCCCGAGAGGTCTCCCGAGAGAGCCCGACAGGCATCCGAGGGGCCTCTGGCCTGCAGCCAGGGACGCGGTGGCGGGGTGGACCGAAGGCCACGAGCTCTCCACCGCCCCTCGGTGCTTGGAAGAGAAGCGGGCGGTGCGCCAGGCTTGTGAGTCTCCTTTTGAGCAGAGACCGACCGTCCCGGCATTCCTATAGTCCTACCAGGAACTGTTCTTGGAACCCAACAATGTTCTAAGAACAAAAACAATGCTCTTCGAACATAAGCCCAACGTGATAAAACAAGACAGTCCCAGCCAGAAATGTTCTAAGAAAATTTTGTGGGAACCACAAAAGGTTCTTAGAACATTGTTTGGTGGGGCTATAGGCACGCCAGGACGCTTCGCCACTGCTTGATCCTTGGCCTTACGACGGGGTGCTCAACAGGGTCTGGGCTGATCCCGCTGGCCACCTGGAAAACCCCCGGCAGGGTGGCCCTAATCGGCGCTGCCGCCCAAGATGGTCCCAAGAGGGCCTCCAAGACGGCAAATCTGGCTTCCATGACGGTCCCAATACGCCTCCGAGATGGCAAAGATGGCGCCAAGAGGGCCCAAGATGCCACCAAGACGGCCCAAGATGACTCCAAGACGGCATACGATACCCTCCAGACGGCCCCACAGGCCCCCATGACGCCCTAAAATGGCTCCAAGAGAAACAAAAAGGCCCTGTAGAGGGCCCGGGAGGCCCCGAAGAGGCCTCGCAGATGCCCTCAAGAGGCTCCTAGGAAGCCCCAAGGAGGCCCAAGAGGACCTCAGGCATCATCGTCGTCCTCCTCCTCCTCCTCCTCCTCCTCCTCCTCCTCCTCCTCCTCCTCCTCCTCCTCCCCCTCCTCCTCCATCTCCTCCTCTCCAGCATCATCATTAGCATCATCATCATCATCATCACCACCACCACCATCATCATCAGCATCATCATCATCACCATCACCATCACCATCACCTTCATCATCATCACCATCAGCATCCTCATCATCATCATCATCATCATCATCATCATCATCATCATCATCATCATCACCATCATCACCATCATCATCATCATCATCATCATCATCATCATCGTCATCATCTGCATCACCATCATCGTCATCACCAACAGCATCAGCAGCATCAGCATCATCTCAGCATCAGCACCTTCTCATTAATCTCCCCCTCTGCAGCACCAGCACCAGCAGCATCATCAGCATCAGCATCATCATCATCAGCAGCAGCAGCATCGTGATCGGCATCATCATCACCAGCGTCAGCATCACAACGACCATTATCATCATCATCATCATCAGATTATCATCCACAGCAGCAATATACTCATCGTCGTCATCAGCAGCAGCGGACGCATCGCTAGTCTCATCGCCATCGTCGTCATAATCATTATCAGCATCGTCAGCGCCATCGGCATCATCATCAGCATCATCTTCGTCATCATCAGCATAATCAGCACAAGGTTCATCATCATCAACATCATTGGTGCAATCCTAATCATCAAATACATCCATACGTTCATAAACGACATTATCATCTTTATTATTCTCACCCTCCTCCTCCTCATCGCTCGTTCTCTCTCTCTCTCTCTGTCTCTCCGTCTCCCTCTCTCTCTCTCTCTCTCTAGGTGCATTGCTATCTCTCTCGTGTATATGTACAAGTGGCACGTGTGTGCCCAGGCTCATACAACAAGCTGAAGGGGCGTTTGAAGCAGGAGTGACATGCAACAGCGAAGTCGCACTCGAGCGCAAGTGGGGTTGCCACACCTTGCGATGTGTGTACCAGGGCCCCCCAGGAAGCCTCAGGAGGCCCGACTTGGATACCAGAAGAGGCTCCAGGAGGCCCCAGGATTGTGAGTGTTGTGTGTGTGTGATGTGTGCTTTGTGTGGTGCGTGCTTTTTGCGTGTTGTCGGTGTTGTGTGTGTATGTTATGTTTGTCTAGCGTGTGATGTGTTGGGCGTGATTTGTGTCTCTGTGTGTGCATGTAGTTCTGAAGCCCCAGGAGGCCCCAGGAGGCCCCAGGCGGCCTCAGCAGGCCCAGGAGAACTCCAGGAGGCTCCGAGGCGGGGTCTGGGGTACCAGAAGGTCCAGAAAGCCCCAGGAGGCCCCAGGAGGTTCCAGGAGGCCCCCAGGAGGCTCCGAGGAGGGGTCTGGGGCTCGATTTTGGGAGGATGTCTCAGGCGAAACCGCCATTCTCTGAGAATCGGAGTCAAAATCATTGAAATTACCATGTGTTTTTGAAGGTTTTATGATAAAATGTTGGAAATCCTATGTGTTTTTGGACCCTGACGTCACGATCTGCGTGAGGGGTGCCACCGATTTTCAGAATTTCGAAGATGTCCCGAGCGAAACGGCCAGAAAAATCGCTAACGACGGACGCATTAATCGCCTCTGAGCTCTACTCCCTCGGAGAGGTGCGTATGAGAATATATATATATATATGTACATATATATATATATATATATATATATATATGTGTGTGTGTGTGTATGTGTACACACTAGACGCACGCGTGCGCTTCGCGCGCGCGCTTAGGTTCTAACACGCCCCAAGACAAGATGACGCGCACGGTTCTTGGGGGGTATCTCGGGGGCCTTGTGGGCGCTATCGGAAGGTTCTCATGGTTCCTTAATTTGAAAGCCTGTGTCATAGAGTTCAGCGGCGGAATGGGTGGGGCTTCCTGGGAGCGTTCTGGGGGCCTCTTAGGGCCTCTTTGGGGTCTCTGGGGGCCTCTTGGGACCCCTTGGAGAGCATCTTGGGGGCCTCTTGGGGACTCCTGGGGACCTCTAGGGGCGGAGAGCCTCAAATGTACCTTCAGGGGCCCCCGCTGGGCCCCTTCTTGGGGGCGTCCTGGGGCTCTCTTCGGCCGCCTGCGGGCCCTCTTGGAGCCCTCTTGGAGCCCTCTTGGGAGCCTCTTGGGGTCCTCTTGTGGGCCTCCCGGGGCCTTCCGGGGGCCTCCTGGGGCTTCTTGGGGGCGAGGGCCAGAACGAGTCCGGTCGGTTCCCCCGTCTAGGCCCCTCCTCAGAGCTGTCTTGGGGGCCTCTTGGGCCGTCTTGGGGGCCTCTTGGGCCGTCTTGGGGCCCTCTTGGGCCATCTTGGGGCCGTCTTGGGGGCCCCTTCGGCCGTCTTGGGGCGACCTTGAGGGCTTCTTGGGCCGTCTTGCGGCATCGGGAAGCCGAAAAGGCGAGAACCACAAAACACCTTCAAAAGCCATAGAACAACAACAATGTGTGTCTCTGTCTGCCCTCGCGGTGAGCCTCTTTGAGGCCTCTTGGGGCGTCTTGGAGGACTCTTGGAGCCTCTTGGGCGCCTTGAGGCCCATTGGAGACGCCAGGGAGGGGGTATCAAAAAGGGGGCCCGATGTCACGGGGGTGGGCTGGGCGTTTCTCGGGGGGGCGGTATATGTTTATATATACACGAATATACATAACCGTAAATCTGTACATATGTTATAAGCAGATATGTGTATCAATCTCTCTCTCTCTCTCTCCCGCTCTCTCTCTCTCTCTCTGTCTGTCTGTCTCCCTCTCTCTCTCGCGGGTTCCCTTCTCCAAGGCTTGTCACCATGGCTGGGGGAGCACCTGTTCCAACAGCTTGGCCACATCCCGAAAGGCAGAGGGAGCAGCGTGAGGGAGGAGGGGGGAGGGGGGAGGGCGAGGTGAGGATGGAAGGAAGGAGGAAGGGAGTGGGGGAGGGCGAGACAGGGGGGACTAAGGATGCGGCGGTAGAAACAAGAGCAATGGAGGAGAGGAGGAGGGAGCTGAGGGGAAAGGGAGGAGAGGGAGCAGCAGCAGCAGCAGCAGCAGCAGCAGCAGCAGGAGCAGACGGGAAGCAAGAGCAAGGCTGAGGGAGGAGGAAGGAGGGACGAGGAAGGGAGGGGGGAGGGAGGGATGCGAGGTGGGAAAGGAAGAGCGAAGGAGGAAGGGAGTGAGGGAGCGCGAGAAAAGCGGAAATGATGATGGAAGCAAGCGAAACAACTAGCGAATGGAGCAAGCAGAAGGGGGAGGTGAGGGGAAGGGCGCAGAGGGAGCAGCAACAGTAGCACGAGCAGACGGGAAGCGACATCAAGGAGGAGGGGGGGAGAAGGAGAAACGAGGGAGGGAGGACAGCGAGGTGGGTAAAGAAGACGGAAGGACATAGGGGGTGGAGGAGGACGGGAACATGGACATCAGGATGGAAGCGGAAGGAAACATATCTGAATGAAGGAGGAAGGCGAGGGGGAGTGCGGAGAAGGGAGGAAAAGGCAGCAGCAACAACAGCAGCACGAGAAGACGGGAAGCAACAGTAAGGACGAGGGGGAGGAAGGAGGGGTAAGGAGGGAGGAGGGAGGGAGGGAAGAGCGAGAGGTAGAGGGGGGGGGGAAAGGAGGAGGAGCAGCAGCAGCAGCCGCAGCACCAGCGTGAAGCGAGGAGGGGAAGAGAGTGGACGAGGAGACGGGATGGAGGGAAAGGAGGGAGTAATGATGAGGGGGAGGCCTGAGGCGGAGCCTCTATCCCCGAGGAGGAGGGGGAGGGGGAGGAGGAGGAGGAGGAGGAGGAGGAGGAGGAGGAGGAGGAGGATCAGGAAGAGGAGGAGGAGGAGGAGGAGGAGGAGGAGGAGAACGACGAGAAGACGAAGACGAAGAAGAAGAAGAAGAAGGAGAAAGGAAGCAAGAGGACAGGAGCGGAGAGGAGCCCCCCGCGTGCCTCCTCGAGCTCCACCGACTGTTGCTGCATGTGCCTCCGCAGCTCGGCCTGGCCCCTCGCCCCCACCTGCGCGGCGGAGGCGCATCGCGACTGGCGAAGCCCCTCCTCTCCTCCTCTCCCCTCTCCTCTCCTCCCCCCTCCTGCATTTCTTCACCCTCCCTCTCTCCTCCGTCCTCCCCCGTCCCCTCCATCCTCCCCCATCGCCTCTCTCCCCTCTCCTCTCCTCCGTAGCCAGTTTGGCTCGAGTCTCGGCTCGGCAGCACCTGTGCCCATGGCCCATGGCGAAGGCACGATACGTAACCTCCCACGCCCACCAGCCTCGAAAAGGTCCTCGCCGCGCGCCCCCTGCACCACTGCAGCCCAAGCCACCAGGCAAGGGCAGCCCAACGGCTACCTTCAAGGACCGACAGGACACCAACTTCTGTCGCAAGGACGCCTGCACCGCCGTATTCCAGGGTAGTGGCGGCGCCGACCGAGCAATGGCTACCTACAACGACCGCACTCACAAGCAGAAAGGCGACACTGGCAACGTGTACCGACAACACCGCTCCGACCAGCGCAAGCTAAGGGGAGAGAGCTGCTGAAACTGTGCGGGAACAATCAGCTACGCAAGCTGGGTTATTCCCTAACGCACAGGACGGGCTCCAGCCGCGAGGCACCAGGGTCCACGGCTCCCGCCGACGCCCACCAGGGCAACGACATCGCCCAAACCATCAGCCTCGATGCGCCCGTCGCGCTCGCACCGAAAAGATCTGACGCCGGACATCAGACACCAACAACATCTCAACCAACACGCCAGAGGAGGACAATCGACTCCTGCAAAAGATCCTCACCATCCTGGTCGTCATTATCATCACCTTTATCCTCATAGCCATCGTCATCGTGACCGCCACCATCACAGCAAGCATTATTATCATCGTCATCACCAGCACAATCATCACCACCAGCATCCCCGTCTCGTGCTGTCCTCTTCCTCCTCCTCTTCCTTATCATCCTCTTCCTCATCTTCCTCGTCATCGTCCTCGTCCTTGCCCTCATCACCCTCATCATGATGATAGATCGAATCCATCACCACCACCACCACCACCACCACCATTGCCATCATACATACCGTTATCATTATCATCCTCATCATCATCAGCAGCATCAGCATCAGCATCATCAGCATCATCACCATCATCAGCATCATCAGCATCACCAGCATCATCAGCATCATCATTAGCGTCAGCAGCATCATCATCAGCATCATAGGCAGCATCATCGTCCTCCTCCTCCTCATCAACATCATCGTCATCATCATCATCACCATCATCATCATCATCATCATCCTCCTCGTCATCATCATCATCATCATCATCAGCAGCAGCAGCATCATCATCATCATCATCCGTATCATCATCACTATCATCATCACCACTCAACAACAGCAGCATCACCACTGTCAGCATCACCATCATCATCCTCATCCTCGTCATCATCATCAGCAGCAGCATCATCATCATCCGTATCATCATCACCATCATCATCACCACCACTATCACCGTCATCATCATCCATTGCCCGCCACCCTCCAGGAGGCGCCCGCCCCCACCCCCACCGCGCCCGCCCGCCCTCTGGAGGCCCCGCCTCCGGCACGGCGCCGGCGTCGATGAGGTCGTCGAGATCGTCCTCCTCGGCCTCGTCGCCGCTGTCGCCGTCGGCCTGGCGCAACAGCGCACCGGGGGGCGCGCGGGGGCGCTCGGGGCACGGCCCCCCCAGCCCCGAGAGGAGGCAAGCAAGCAAGCACGCGAGGTTGGTCCGACTGGACCTGCGCAGAGAGAGAGTAGCGCGGGCTCAGGGGGTCGCCCTGGGAGTTGGAGGCCGAAAATTGGGGGGGGGCCTGAGGCGGGAGGGGGTGCAGAGAGAGGGGGGAGGTTGGTCGCACGCTGGGGTAGACGCTCGGTCACACTCGCGCGATGGCTCCCTCTATGGGGCTTTGGGACCGGCCGGAAGGAGTCTCCAGCGGCGCCCTGCCAACCAGAGAGGAGAGAAGAAGGGGTATAGGGGCAGGGAGGGAGAGCAGGGAGGGAGGGAGGGAACGTAACTCATTTTCAGCGTACATAACTTACCCAGCGATGTCAACCATCAGATCGCGGGGGCAGAACAGTCATTCATTGTCCCTCGCGGCAGACGTGGCGTTTCGTCAGGCGGTTTCTGCTTGTTGTGTTGGTGTGGTTGTTGTTGTTGTTGGTGTTTTTGTTGTTGTTGTTGTTGTTGTTGTTGTTGTTGTTCTGGTTGTGGTTGTTGTTGAACTCTCACTTCTGAAGAATAATTATGGCTGGTCCCCCCTCACCAGTGCATATTGTTTTTTCCATCAAAGTGTTCCCCTCGATGCTCGCACCCTGTTTTTGACATGGAAAGTCTTGATGTTCAAACTGTGCCCCTGGCCCCCGGGTTACAACAACAACAACAACAACAACAACAACAACAACAACAACAACAACGACGACGACGACGACGACGACGACGACGACGACGACGACGACGACAA
Source organism: Prorocentrum cordatum (assembly GCA_963575745.1). Lineage (NCBI taxonomy): Eukaryota > Dinophyceae > Prorocentrales > Prorocentraceae > Prorocentrum > Prorocentrum cordatum. The sequence goes on along the minus strand of CAUYUJ010008224.1, from coordinate 33,329 downwards.
CAACAACAACAACAACGGCTCCCGCGTAAGACTTCCTCACACTTTAGCCAGGACTCTCGCTCCCGCCCGAGACTTCCTCGGATTGTATTCAGGAATCGCGCTCTCGCTTGGGACTTGCTTACAATCTATTCAGCGGGGCGCCCACGAGGAGTCCGCGGGCGGGCTGCGGGCGACACCTCGGCGGACCCACCCGCGGCACGGGGCGCCCGCGAGCGCCCACGCGGCACCCGTGGGCGGCCACTGGCGGGAGCGCGGCGAAACCCCCCAGCCCGCGAGGCGGCCACGCGGCGGCCACGGGCGGCAGCGTGGCGAGACCTCGCCAGATCCACACGGCGTGCGAGGCGGCCACGGGCGGAAACTTGGAAAACCCTCGGCGGACCCATCGAATGCCTCAGCGCAGGAAGCAAGGACCCCGAAGTGCAGGCACAGTCTGGGGAACAGCACAGAGCCAGGTCGCGGAGCTTGGCATGCTCCCGCGGAAGCTTCTGCTCCGCGATGTGCGCCAGGACATCCACAGGGCCAGCCCTTGAAGAGACCTGGCCCAGGCGGCGCCCTTGACCCGAAGGCCCGGGGGCTCCCCTGCGCGGCAAGGGTGGGATCCCGCTCGGGTGGGGGTGGGAGGGCGTGGGGAAGGGGGCCGAGAGAAGAGGGGCCGAGGGGAGGGAGAGGGGGACCTCCTCCCCTCCTCCTCCCTTCGAGAGGGGAGCGAGGGGCAACCGCCCCCCACCCCCCTCCCTGGGAGCGGGCGGCTTGAGCCCAAAGGGGTACGGAGGAGATGAGGTTCACCCCCCTAACCACCTACAGTCGGACTCGATTGGACAGGACACGCGAGAGGACAAGACCCTTCCGAGGGCCACATTGCCACAGGAATGTAGGAAGCATGGGTCGCGAAACACAGGAGACACAAGGGCACCCTGGACTTGGCAGGGTCGACCTACTGATCTGGGCCGACTGTGCGGCGGCGGGAGGGGGAAATGGGGGGGGGAAAGGGAGTCGGGAGCGGCCAAGAGGGGGGTGTCCAAGAGGGGGGGGTGCAAATCATGACCGGCGGCATGTGCGCGGCCCAGCGGGGGGGCCAGGGACGTAATGAAATGAGAAGAGGCGCCATGACATCTGGGGAAATATCATGGCCCACGCCATGATATCCACCCCCCCTAGCCATCACCCCCCTCTTTGCCGCCCCCGAGGGGGGGCGCGGGGCGGGAGGGAGACAAGGGGGCAGGTCCACCGGGAACCGAGGCGAGGCGGGCCGCGGGTGCGGCGGCGGAGGCCGCGTCGTGCTCGCGGCCGCGCGCGGGAGCCCGCGCGCGGCCGTGAGCACACGAGAGGACGGCATCTGCGGCTGGAGGCCGACGACGCTGGGCCGGCGGAGGGGGAGGGAGGAAGTAAGGGGGGAAGGGAGGGGGGAGGGAGGGAGGGGGGGGGAAGGGAGGGGGGGGGGGGGGGAAGGGGGGGGAGGGGGGAGGGGGGGAGGGAAGGGAGGGGGGAGGGGGAAGGGAGGGGGGAAGGGAGGGGGAAGGAAGGGAGGGGGGAAGGGAGGGGGGAAGGGAGGGGGAGGAAGGAAGGGAGGGCGGGGGGGGAAGGGAGGAGGGAGGGCTTGGGGGGACGGGGGGGGGGCAGCATCTCTCCCTGGGCGCCCCGGGTCCCAGACGCAGCAGCTTTTACCTGGGCGTCCGCGGGGCCTCCTCCGCCTCCAGGTCGGCGAACTTGGCGAGGTCGGTCCGCCGCTTCTTCTTGGGGCGCCGCGACGGCGCCGGCGCCTGCGCCGCCTGCCCCGGGGCCCGCCAGACAGAACGATTCGTCTGCCCGACCTGCCGGACAGGTCGATTCAACTGCCTAGGCCCGGCAGGCTCAGGTCGGGCATGTCCTCCTACAGGAGGATCTGTTTCGAACGAAAAATAAAAAAATAGTCAACAAACAACTTTGAACAATAGTCAAGCCTGTGTCTGAACAAAACCCCCAAAAACGTCTCGAGACTAGTTCTGGACTGTTGTTGGAGATTCCTCCTGTAGAGCGATAGGCCCGACTTAACGCCAGGCAGTTCGACATGATCGACCTTCTTCCCTCGAGAGCAACGGCCTGGCACGGTGAGCGCTTCGGGGGGGCCCTCGTGGCCATGGCTGTTCGCAGCTCCAGAAACAGAGCCGGATGGCGCATGGCAGGGGTCCGAGGATCGATGTTGAGCGACAGTGGCCGCCTGCCTCCGCCGAGCGACGACTCGACAAAAGTGTAGGTCACAGACCTTGTTCATCAGCGGCGTTGGGAGGCCGGAGCTGGGCCCCGGGAGCTTCAAACACGGCTCGGGGTGAAAAGCGGAACTGGGGGGGAAGGGGTCTAGAGGTCCAGCCCAGCGACCCAAACAACATCGAGGCGTCGGAGGTATGGGCCCTCCTATCTTGAGCTGTTCATTCCCTCCCCTCCTGCATTCCCTTCTGCCTGCCTTCCATATCCCCCTCCCTCCCTCCCGCCGTCCCTCCTTCTCTATCCTCTGTCCTGGCCAGGCCTGCTCATCCCTTCCTGCTCTGCCTCTGGCACTTGCTCCCCCTCTTGCTGGTCTGGCCTCCCAGCAAAAGGCGATACAGACGATACCCTACTGAAACAGGAACAGAGTCGTGAAATGTGAGTTCGCAACTTCTGCGGGCCTTGGCTCAAGTAGCACGCCCACAAGGCGCAAGCCGACTTCACTGCCACCTTCATTCGGCAAGGTTAGAGGAGGGACGAGGAGGGAAGAAGAGGTCGGAGGAGGAGGAGGAGGAGGAGGAGGAGGAGGAGGAGGAGGAGGACCAGTGCAAACCCAAGACTCATCAACAATATGTCAACAGACCCTCCATCCAAATTCCCTCTTCATAGGCTCCTACACGGCTCATCTCCACTGAGGGAAACGCCCCGTTGGAAGACAACCGTTGAAAATCCGGAAATGCGCAGGACACCATTCCTGTGACTTCAACGCCGCGAATCACCATCACTGCTTCGTCTCGACGGCCCTCAACCATGACAGAGCACCCTTTCCTGGGGTATCAACAACGCGAATCAACGTGACTGTTGCGCCCTGACATTCCGACATCGTGCAAAAAAAAAAAAAAAAAACATTTCCGGGACGCTCACCATGAGAATCCTTGGAACTGCTGCAAACTCTTGAGACGAATGTGCGCGGCGCCAAGGCGAGAACCACGTTTTGAACAGGAACCGCCCTCCATCCGTGAAACTCTTGCAAACGTTGAAGACGAATATGCGCGGCGCCAAGTCGAGAGCCACATGTAAAGAACGGACCGCCCTCCATCCGTGAAGCTCTTGCACATGTTTAGAATGTACGCGGCGCCAAATCGGGGGCGCGCAAACAGGAATTAGCGATCCATGGATTTGGCGAGCGGTCGTCCGATCCAAGGATCGGGGGAGGTGCCCTCCCCAAAATGCGGCCGGTGCCGCCTCGTTCGGCGGCGGAAATCCGCGACTCCCATGGAAGCGGGACCCGTCGCTAATCCACGCCCCCTGGATCCATGTTTGCGATCGCCTGACCAAAGCGACAGCCACATTTTGAATGCGAACCGCAATCCATCGGTGAACCTGTTACTAATTCCAAGTTTCAAGATCATAAATTGTGTGGAAATCTCAGGCGAAACCCCAGCCCGCCCTTTCGACCGGACTCGGGGCGAAAACGGAGGAGTTATCTGCAAGCAAAAAGAATGGGGAGGATGAACAAGATCCCCGTCTCCTACAGGGCCAATACATCATGAGAAGGGCCAGCTTCCCAACTGATGATGCAACAGCTGACTAATGAGAAAGAGGATAAGGATAGGAGGTGGTGAGGAGAGGTCATGTCAAGGCCGCGTGGAGCAATGTCCGAACGATCGATGCTAGATTTTGCTGCTCCCTGCGCAGAGCAATGAAGCAGAGGCCCCCTCCCAATCCTCCTCGTCGTCCCCCTCCTTTCCCTCCTCCTCCCCCTCCACGTCTCCCTCCTCCCCCTCCTCCGCCTCCTCCTCCCCTCCTCCTCCCCTCGTCCTCCTCCTGCGCCTCCTCCAGCGTCGTCCTCCTCCTGCCCCCCTCCTCCTGCCCCCTCCCCCCCCCTCCTCCTCTCTGATCCTCCCTCCTCTCCTCCCCCTCCCTCCGCGTCCCCTCCCTCCCCGTCCCCTCCCCCCCTCCCCCTCCTCTGTCTTCCCCCCCCCCCCCCGCCCCGCGGCGCCCCCGCCCCCCGCGGGGACCTCCGCGCCTGCCGCCTCCGCCTGCGCCCGCTTGAGCCGCCCTCCGGCGGGCGGCGGCGCGGACGGGGGCGCCTGGCGGGCTCCAGCCGGGCACCCGCCCGCTTCCAGGGGGGAGCGATGATGGTGGTGGTGGTCATGGTGGTGATGATTGTGGTGGTGATGGTGGTGGTGACGGTGTTGGTGTTGGTGTTGGCATTGGTGGTGGTGGTGGTGGTGGTGTTGGTGATGCTGGTGGTGGTGGTGGTGGTGGTGGTGGTGGTGGTGGTGGTGGTGGTGGTGGCGATGGTGGCGATGGTGGCGATGGTGGCGATGGTGGCGATGGTGGCGATGGTGATGGTGATGACAGGGGGAGGCGCAGGAGGAACACAGTCATCGTGCTGCCGGGAGGAGCGCCGAACAAAGAACGAAGGGCTGATTGCTGACAACGGCCAGCCCTGGCCAAGAACAGATTCCTGGACCCAGGAGCGCGTTTCTTTATCATCGGCGATGACGGGCGTCATGGAGGGGGGCGCGGCGGAGAGGGGTATCCCCCCTCCCGTGCGGCTCCGGCACCACAGCCGCGCCCGCGCGCACGACGACGATGAGCGACGAGCGACGAGCGACGAGCGACGGGCGACGAGCGACGAGCGACAACGACGACGACGACGACGACGACGACGACGACGACGACGACGCGAGCAGCATGTAGGTGGCGATCTGCCCCACAGCGCCTGTGTACACCACAGTGCTCGCGTGCACCACAGCGCTTTTGGACACCACAGCGCCTGCGTACACCGTAACAGCCGTGTGCAACGCAGCGCCTGTGTACACCACAGTGCTTGCGTGTACCACAGCGCCGGTGTACACCACAGCAAATGTGTACACCGCAGCAGCCGTGTGCAACACAGCGCCTGTCGACACCATACGTGCACCGCAGCGCCTGTGCACACCACAGCGCCTGTCTACACCACAGCATCCGCATGCAACGCAGCGCTGGTGTACACCAGAGTGCCTGCATGCACAGGACACGTAGAAAGAGCATCTCGGTGAGGACCTGCTGCGGACAGCTAAACGCCACGCCAGGGAAGTGCTGATAATAGAATGCGACGGTATTCCTTCCTCCCTCCTCCACCTCCGCCTCCTCCTCCTCCTCCTTCTCGTCCTCCTCCTCCTCCCTCACCCTTACCCCCTGTCGTGCGGGTCGGCACTACAGCGCACGTGCGCGTCTCAGCGTGCACCGCAGAATGGTCTATTCACTGGTGCCGTGCTGAGTGCACGCAAGCATTGTGGTGTACAGTGCTGTGTTGCACACGGCTGATGTGGTGTACGCAGGCGCGGTGGTGTACACAAGGGCTGTGGTGCCAGCAGGCACTGTGGCACACGCTGGCGCTGTGATGCACGCGGCTGCTGTGGTGTACATGAGCGGTGTGATGTACACAGGCGCTGTGGTGCACGCAGGCACTATGCTGTACACAGGCGTTGTGGTGCAGATCGCCACCGACATGCTGCTGCTACCCGTCCTCGGTGATTCCTAAGCAGTCCCAGACGCCGCCGGCGCGAAACGTGATGTCATCGGCCACCTCCATCCCCCCCAGATGATAGCCGTCATCGGCCCAGAACAAAACAAAACAAAAAAGGATCCAGCTGCGTCCGCGCGCACGACGACGATGAGCGACGAGCGACGAGCGACGAGCGACGACGACGAGCGACGACGACGACGACGACGACAACGACGACGAGCCAGTGCGGATTCCTATGCGCACACCTATGCGGATCACGATGAGCACGGCGGCATTGCCCAGAACGCACTGGGGGGGGAGCTTTACGTCATAGGGACGGGGGGGGGCTGGGGGCCATGACGCCCGTCATGCCCCAAGCAATACAGAAACGGGCTCCAGACGTAAAGAACGGCCCGAAAGTGGTACTGCGTCAGCGTCTTGACTGTAGGGGGAGAGAGAGGGTGAGGAGAAAGTGATCGTGTTGGGAAGAAGGGGTGGGGAGGATGAGGGGCATGAGCAATAGCATCCGGATGCAATGAATGATACCTTCGGCCGCCTGCGGGTAATGATATCCTCAATTCTCCCAGCACCATCCTCCCAACCCGGCAATTTTCTTCCTGAAAGGGGGGAGAGGGGTGGATTGTTCTTGTCGGCCAGCCCAGGAGGAGGCTCGGTGCCCTCTTCGGGAAAGCACCGTGTTGCTCCTTTCTGGATCGTGCGTGGCCCTCCTGTGCCTCCCGGGGCTACCTCCTGGCCAGTCAGCGGCCCTGTCGGGCCTGTTGGTGCATCCCTGCAAGGAAGGAGGAGAAGGAGAGGACTGACGCTTCGGGTACTCGAGGCCCACTCGCTTGCCTAAGAAAACAGAAGGAGAAGGAGAAGAAGAAGAAGAAGAAAAGCGGACCCCTTGTTCAGGAGGAGACATGTTGTTCGCACCCAGGTGGTGCAACTCGTCGGGCCAGGGGGGGACAAGACACTCTCTGAGACACTCTCTGACAAGAGACTCGCGTGCTAGACTCTCCCAAGAATGTGGGGGGGGAAACGAGGGACGCGATGACTCCCGCTCTGCAGGCTCAGCACACCCGAACCAAGATCTCCCCTCATACTGGGCCAGAAACCCGGCGACAGGATTGCTTCTTGGGAGCACGCATCCCTGGCATGACGAAGTCGAAGAAGAATGCCACAGGGACGGTCACGAACAGCTTGCAGCAGACCAACATGCAAAATGAACTCGGCGCGCCCCAAAGTAGGGCCTTCTTTCTCCCCAAGAAATCCGGACCGCTTCCCAACAATGCACAGACATGTAATGCAAAGAAGTTGCTTAGCATTTCTCAGAATTGCCTGGGATTGCTTGGAATCGTTGCTGGGAATTGCTTCTCCTGTTTGGCACTGCCTGGCACGGCTTGGCGTTGCTCAGTGCTGCTATGACCCTTGGACCCCCGAGGAGCCGAGAGGAACCCAAGACCAAGGAGCCCGAGGAAGGACCTGGAGAACCCGAGACCAAAGCACCCGAAGGAAGGCGAATGACGAACCCCCCCCGCCCACGGGTTCCATCACAAACGAAGCCCCTTAGGAAACATCTGGTTGGTGAAAAACGCAGCTGCGCACAGCAAGGAAAATCGCCGTGCCGCGACGCAAGGAAAGCGCAATGTCACATCATGCAAAGGGCGACGCGTGGTAGAGTAGCTAAGGATGGGCGAGAGAAAAGGCAGAAGGAAGAGGATGGAGGAGGGAAGGGGGAGGCCTCAAACACAGCAAACAACTCGGGGCCCGATGATCGAGGAGGAGGGAGAGGAGGAGGAGGAGGAGGAATCGAGAAGAAGGCTCCTCGTTACCCGAGTCGAAGTCTCCGAAGAGGTCCTGCTCGAGAAGGCTGTCCTTGGCACAAGCAGCAGTGCGTCTCCTCCTACGTACTCTTATGTTCCTCCTCCTCCTTCTCCTCCTCCCTCCCTCCTCTTCCTCCTCCTCCTCCCCCTTCTCCCTCTCTCCCTTCTCCTCGCCTCCTCCTCCTCCTTCTTCTCCTCCTCCTCCTCCTCCTCCTCCTCCTACTCATCCTCCACCCCTTTTCCCTCATCGACAACTCCCCCCTGTCGCACCCCCAGACGTGTCGGCAGGGCGGGCCAGGGGACGTTTCGCCCGAGACATGCTCACGAACCGTAATCATCAAGCTTGAAATTCAGTTACAAGGATGGAATGGGTGTTGTTTTCAAAATGAAGCTCTCGCTTTAGCGCCGCGCGCACTCGCACATACAGGTCACAGCAGCTGCACAGAAAGAGCACAGGTGGATTTCAGAATGGGGCTCTCGCCTCAGCGCCGCACGCATTCATCGGAAAAGCTTGTAACTGCTAACTAAAAGGGTGGATGCGGGGCGCTTTCAAAATGGGGCGTTCGCGTCAAGGCCGCGCACATTCGTCACAAAGGCTTGCAGCAGCGACCCGAAGAGAATGCACATAGCCTTCGAACGAAAGATGTCGCTCCAGAGCTGCGCACATTCGTATTAAAAACGTATAGCCGTTACAAGGCTGGGAGGCGGGTCGCCTTCAAAATGGTGCTCTCGCCTGGGCGCCGCGCAGGTTCGTCTTCACTGGTTGCAAGAGCTGCAATGGTGGAGACCAGGTGGTGTTCAAAAGGGGCTCCCGCATTGGCGACGCGAACAGTCGCCTTGAAAGCTTGCAGCAGCTACTTCAAGGAAAGATGGAGGGGGGTCGCCGTTAAAATGAAACTCTCGCCGTGGCGCCGCGCACATGCGCCTTGGAACATTGCAGCATCTACAAGGATGGAGGGGGATCGCCTTTTCCATAACGAAGCTCTCGCTAGAGCACCGCGCGCATCCGTCCTGAAAGCTTGCAACAGTCTAAATAAAAAAGAACACACGTGGTGTTCAAAATGGGATTCTCGCCTTAGCGTCGGGCCGACCCGTCTTAGACTTAACCTAGCGAAGGACCCAACCATATGCAGTTGTGAATAACGCAGTTGTGAATACCAGATTCGGTGGGGCTCCCTATGATGCCACGAAACGTGTGAGGGGTGCGCCGACGTGGGTGGGGGGACGCATGTGGACGCTGGCACTGGGGCCGTCGGTGGGGCTTCCTATGGGGCCACGAAACGTGTAATGGGTGTGCCGAATTGGGCATGCGGTGGGCGGGGAGGACGCATGCGGACGCGGACACTGGGGCCTTCGGTGGAGTTCCCTATGGTCCCACGAACCGTGTGAGGGTGTTCAGAAATTTGTGTGCGGTGGGCGGGGAATTCGCATGCGGACGCGTGCGCTGGGGCCTTCGGTGGGGCTCCCTATGGGGCCACGAAACGTGTGAGAGTGTGCTGTAATGGGCGTGCGGTGGGCGAGGTGGACGCATGTGGACGCGGGCAGTGGTGCCTTCGGTGGAGCCCCGTATGGGGCCACGATACGTGTGAGAAGCGTGCCGAAATGTGCATGCAGTGTGCGGGGAGGGCGCATGCGGACACGGCCACTGGGGCCTTCGGTGGAACTCCCTATGGGGCCACGAACCGTGTGATGGGTGTGCCGAAATGGGCATGCGCGGTGGGCGGGGAAGCCGCATGCAAACGCGGACACTGGGGCCTTCGGTGGAGCCCCCTATGGGGCCACGAACCGTGTGAGGGGTGTGCCGGCATGGACATGCGGTGGGCGGGGAGGGCGCACACGGACGCGGACACTGGGGCCTTCGGTGGAACTCCCTATGGGGCCACGAACCGTGCGAGGGGTGTGCCGAAATGGGCACGCAATGGGCGGGGGGGGGCATGCGGACGCCGCCACTGGGGCCTTCGGTGGAACTCCCTATGGGGCCACGAACCGTGTGAGGGGTGTGCCCGAATGTGCATGCGGTGGGCGGGGAAGACGCATGCGGACGCGGCCACTGGGGCCTTCGGTGTGGGGCCACGAACCGTGTGAAGGGTGTGCCGGCATGGGCATGCGGCGGGGGGGTTGCATGCGGAAGCGACCACTGTGGCCTTCGGTGGAGCGCCCTATGTGGCCACGAACCGTGTGAAGGGTGTGCCGAAATGAGCATGCGGTGGGCGGGGACTTCGCATGCGGACGCGGCCACCGAGGCCCTCGGTGGAGCGCACTATGGGGCCACGATACGTGTGAGGGAGTGCCGAAATAGGCATGCGGTGGGCGGGGAAGGCGCATGCAGACGCGGACACTGAGGCCTTCGGTGGAGCTCACTATGGGGACACGATCCGTGTGAAGGGTGTGCCAACATGTGCATGCGGTGGGCGGGGCGGACGCATGCGGACGCGGCCACTGTGGCCTTCGGTGGAGCTCCCTATGGGGCCGCGAACCGTGTGAAGGGTGTGCCGAAATGAACATGCGGAGGGCAGAGGCAAGGAGGGGGAGTAGGGAGGAAGGGGAGGAGGAGAGGAGAGGAAGGAGACGCGGGGCGCTGTCTCTTCAAAACGAGGGCCCAACACCACGGGATGGTCAGGAACAAGTTCAGCAATTACAAGGGTGGAGGGCAGCTCCTTTTCACAATGTCAAGATGGGGCTCGGACCATAGCGCCCCGCACAATCGGCTGAAACGGCTGCGCCAGTTACACGGTTGGGCGACGCTGTTGTTCAACATGGGGTTCTCGCTTGGCACCTCCTCAAACCCTGCGAATAGGAGCTCCAACAGATGTACAGAAGAAGGGGCCCGACCACAAGAAACCTTCCACAAGAAGCCCGACCCTCAGACCCCGGGACGCCCATTGCTTTTCGGTGGGAGCGCCGCGCTCTCCATCGCAGAACCGTCGGAAGCCGAGAGACCGAGGGCACCCTGGAGGCAAGCGGGGTGCGTCTTGACATGGGTCTCCGCTGCAGCAGCTCTGCACGGACGAAGGGCCGTTCTCAGGGGCACAATAAGTGGCATAAACATAAAAACTCGGAGGTCCGAGTTGTTATGTTTATGTCACTGTTTGTTCCCCTACTTCTCTTCATCCAGCTGGGGAAATTGCTTGAGACGTCCCCCCGGGGGCCATGACCAGGCGTCCCATGGGGGAGCGCGTTTCGTTCAAAGTGGGGATCTCGCTGCCCATGTCGTGGACATGTGTGCTCGTACCCTCTCGCGCCCCTGGCAATCCGCCAGAAAGAGGTGCCAGAGAGCGCCCGTGCCAAGCCGGGGGCCTCGCCGGAACAGCGACCCCCATCGCGTGCTGGCCAGTCGAGTGGGCTCTTCGTGTGCCGACGAGAAGAACGTGTGGGCACTCGTGCGGAAGGGGCTTGGAACGGGAGGGTGGATTGCAGCATCCCTGATGCATATTGAGTTGACTCTGGGCCTACTCCTCCTCCTCCTCCTCCTCCTCCCCTTTCCTCCTCCTCATTCTCGATCCCTCTCCGCATCCTTCTCCTTGTCCTCCTTCGTGTCCTCCTCCTGCCTCCTGCTCATCCTCCAGCCCCTGGTTCCCAAGAGAACGTTGCACACCGACCCCATCCCTCCCGTTATGCCATCGATCTCCCAGGCACGGGCACGATGCACAACTCCCCCACGTGCCAGGACAAGGTAGTATCATATGCCCTCATTTGCCCTTCCACTCATTGTATGGTCCTCCTCTGTTCCTCCTCCACCTCCTCCACATCATCATCATCATCATCATCATCATCATCATCATCATCAGCATCATCATCATCATCATCATCAGCATCATCATCAGCATCATCATCATCATCATCACCATCATCAGCATCATCATCATCATCATCATCATCATCATCATCATCATCATCATCATCATCATAATCATCATCATCATCATCATCTTCATCATCATCATCATCATCATCATCGTCATCATCGTCATCATCGTCCAAAGCTTAACCTTCACCCTCGCGCAATCCTCCTTATCCTCCTCATCTTGATACTCGTATCCTCCTCCCACTCCCCTTCTCCTCTTTCCCACCCTTGCTATCATCAGGATCGACATATAGCCGCATCATCGTCGTATCGTCATTACCATCATTATCACCATTCCTAGCTCCCAAAACTCCTCTTCATCGGCCCCTTATCGCATCATTATCCATCAGTTTATGTCGTCTCTTCCTCCTCCTCCTCCTCCTCCTACCCACTCCTTCCATCCTCCTTCTTCCAATCCTCTCTTCCTCATTATCCATCTCCCCCTCCTCACCCCCCCTCTCCGCCAACCCCAAACCCTATAGAACGCCCTGGAACACCATAGAGATCCCAAGGACACTCTAACGCCAGCCTACGTGTTGCTCTTTTTCTCATCCTGATCCTTCTCCTCCTCATCATCATCATCATTATCCTCGTCCTCATCCTCATCCTCATCCTCATTCTCCTTGTCATCATCATGAACAGCAGCATCATAAACCTCAGCATCAGCAGCCGCATCATCATGTTCATCATCCTCATTATCATCCTCATCCTCATCCAAATCCTCAGCCTCATCCTCATGCTCTCCCTCCCCCCCTCGCTAAATTGTTCGTGACAGCGGAGCTTCCCGGAGCAACGGGCAGCCCAATCCAGCCCAATCCAGCTTCCCGGAGCAACGGGCATCTGGGAACCTCCCAACGCAAAAGGGTATCCCAGAGTTCCGCTTGTACCCTCGCCAGAAAAGCGACAAACATGTTTTCAGGCGCGGAAGAGCAATGCCCGCTCGAAACATCCAGGATGTGCGACGCATGAGGCGTACAGCATCTCGGGCTCCGTCGCACATGATACTACAGCAGCTCGTAAGCGTCGGCACGCACTTTCATGTCATGTGCCACCCCAGCGGCGACCAACGCACAAGTGGACGCAACATTGTGCAACATTGCACGCGGGCAGATGTGCGTGATAAAACGAGCCCGGGGGGCGTCGAGGCGGAAACTGTTGATTTGGACCCAGTGCCGAGGGGGTGTCCACCCCTGTAGGGCGACAAGGAGGCGGTGATAAGAGACCAGGAACTTTGGAACCAAAAGACTCGTAGATGCCAGAGGCTTGTGTTGCCTAGACGAAATATAGAACTTGAAATGGTACTACAAGTGAGGTATGATCGATGCGGGTGTCTGGTCGAACATCGTGCGAATTCACAACAAGACATGACCGATGTCACTCTGTACCGTCGTGGGTGCAAAGGGATATGTAGGCGCAGCTATAGGCGGAGGCATGTGCAAATGTTTGAGCACAGGTGAACGCGAAGATGGCGTTCCATCAAAACAGGCATTGGGCAAACTACGAATGGCCCGACGGTCATCCCAATGATTGCAATAGGGCTCTAAGTGTATACGAAGACATGCACGAAACTAACACCGCATGCAGCGCACACACCTGCACGAATGCACGCCACTCGTCTCAAGACTAACAAAAGCGCATGATACGTGTATCGACCCGTCACGCACGGCGGCGCAGAGAAGACGCTGCAACCGTCCTGACTGGCGAGCGGCGCAGCGGAAGGCGCTGCTGCGCTGGAAGTCGCTGCACCGGCCGCAGGTGCCGAAGACGGCCCCAATGACTGCGTCTAGGTGCAAGCAAGGAGCACGGAATGCAGCACTGTAAGATCGCCCGCCCCCTATCACAATACACATGCGACATTGCACTCAGCTTGGCATTCGCAAGATGTCTACCGCATTAGATTGCACAGCGGTCAAAACAGTCGTCCAACATCGAAAATCTAAGCTATTGCATTGTTTCGGCGCCCGCTGTCGTGGCTGCATATATACACACCGCACTACATAGAACCATACTTATACCTGAGCGTTTCGGCACACCTCTATTTACAATAATGTAATGTTGCTTGTATAGATATAGATGCGTAGATGCATGTAGAGATGCCAGTCTCTCTCTCTCTATTTCTCTTTTTATGTGTATATGTATATGTGTATGGCACCGAGTTTGAAGAATCGCTTCGCCTCGCTCCAGTCTCGGCGAGACATCCTTTGGGGGTGCGGGCATAATCGTTGGAGTTGGCGCGGTGACGATGTTCAGTATGAAAGTACCACGAGACAGCGAGCCGAAGAGAGCGCACCTCGGGGAGCTGGGCGCGACGCAGCCCGAAGTGCGAGGCGAGGCAAGAAATGGCGCAACCGCGCGTGGATTGGGCCGGATTCAGAAAGGACAGAGAAGAGAAAGGACGAGTGAGGTGGGGGAGGTCACTAGCAAGAGGGGCACAAGTGAAGCCACTGCGCAACAGGCTAAAAACGGAAGCGCGGAGGGTTTGGGTTGGGTGGTCCCAGAGGGAGCTGCAGTGTGCCGCCGACGGGCCAATTAGGGAGCACATGGCAGCGATGACGATGACGACGGCAACGAGGAGGGGACGACGGCGACGGTTTCTTCGGGGGGGGCGATCGAGCCGTCGCTGGCAACTTGCGCAATCGAGAAGGGCCCGTCCCTCTATACAGCCCTTGCTCCACCAGGCCAGGGCCCGTCCAGACTTGGAGAGGAGGAGGAGGAGGAGGAGGAGGAAGAGGAGGAGGAGGAGAGGAGGAGAACGAGGAGGAGGAGGACGAGAAGGAGGAGAAGGAGGAGGAGGAGGAGGACGAGGAGGAGAAGGAGGAGGAGGTCCTCCTCCTCCAGAGATCCCTGGAGGCCTGGGGAGGGCGTCGGAGCTCGAGCCCCATCTTCTTCCCCCGAGCTGCTCCTCCCGTATCCCGAGAGCGGGGGGGGTGCGGCCGATCGACACCACCAGAACGGCAGGACGAGGGCGACGGAGAGTCAGACGAGGACGTCTGGCCTCGCGTGCGCTTCCGCACCGAACCAAACCACACAAGCCACCAGCTTTCCTGCGACCGCTCCGTCTGTCGCCGCGGGATGTTTTGAAAGCCTCGACGCACGTTGGCCTGGGATGGATCCGGAGGGTGAGCAGGACGAGCGCCGAGGACGTGGCCTCTCTGGAACTTCTGCGGATCGAGCTGGGCCTATCATGGGCCCGTGGAGCCGTCTTGGGACTGCCCTGGGCCTCCAGGGCCCCGTGGAGGCCGTCTGGGGGGCCGTCCTGGACCGTCTCGGGGCGTCCGGGTCCCTGCCACGGCGGCGTGGCCTCTGGTCCCTGCCACCGCGCGAGCGCCGCTGGGGGTCCCCCGCCGAGGCCGTCGGGCACCTTCCCGCACGCAACGACCGTGACCGTGCGGCGCGCTCCCAGAGGTGCGGAATCCGCAAGCGTCACCTCCTGGAGGGCCGATGCCTCTTCCGGCGGCCTTCCACCGCCTCCCGCCCGCCGCCTTCCGCCGACGAGAACCTGGCAACCTCGCGATCCCCCGAATGCGGTGCCCCTGCTGGGGCGCCCACTGTTGCCAGAAGAACATCCTGCAGGAGCATGAGGTCCTAGCCAAAACCGCAGAACCTTCGAGGGCACCCCCCCCAGGATGCCCCAAGAGCATCCAAACAAACACGAAGAACATCAGGGCACCCTCCCCTTAGCCGACCTCGCGGCCGCCGCGCCGAGACTGGCACGAGCCTGCCACGGCGAGAGGGCGCCCCCTCCCGCCGCACGCCGGGAGCCCGCCGGGAGAGCGCGCCGCGGCCTCCGGCTCGTCGTCCCCGAAGAGCTCCCGGTCCAGGGCCGTCATCTCCTGCGTCCCCATGCCCGGGGACGCCGCCATGGCCTTCCGCGGGCCCCGTCCTGGCGGGGAGGGCAGGGCAAGATTTGAGTCGGGCGTGTCCCCCTTCAGGGGGATGTTCGACGAAAAATAAAAAATATTCAAAAAATACTCCCAAATGTTCAAAAAAACATTAAAAAAGAATAATCCCCATACAATTTTTGGGCTATTTTTGAATATTCCTCCTGTAAAGGGACAGACCCGACTGAAGGCAAGATGCATCGAGCCCAGCGCGTCGTCAGCTGCGCTGCACAGGCTGCCTGCTGCACTCGCGAGCACTGGCACCACTCCAGCTCCCTGTCGATGACTGGCCAGCAAAAAACCCGGACCCTTGGGGAGGGGGCCTAAGTTAGGAGGGTCAGGAACATCAGGGACAGGGGCTCTCTTCTGCAGGTGCATCGAACCCAACCACCCGGAAGCATGATCCAGCGTGCGAGGACGGGGACCTCGGTGAGGCTGCGTCCTTATCTTGCCATTCGGATTGGGGGTTCTTTTGTAGGAGAGAGCGTGATTCACCGCCGCTTTACTGTGGAAAATTGCCGCCCTTTTCCTCCGGAACCCGGGGGTCCCCCGCCCCCCCTCCGAAAATCCCCCCCCTCCCCTAACCCCCCCCCCCTCGAGCTCGAAAACCGGGGGGGGTCACTACAGGTTCGAACCCCCCCCCTCGAAAACCGGAGCGAGGGGTCACTACCGGTTCGAACCACTGAGCTGTCCCACTGTTCCCACCACTGTCCCCACTGTCCCTACCACTGTCCCCACTGTACCTCTGTCCCATTGTCCCACCGCCGTCCTCGCCACCGCCTTCACCACTGTCCCCACCACCACTGTACCCTCCACTGTCCTACTGTTTCCTCCACATTCCCACTGTCCCCACACCACTGTCCCCACCACCACCGTCCCCACCACTGTCCCACTGTCCCCACTGTTTCCACCATTGTCCTCACCATTGTCCCCACCCACCACTACTACCGTCCCCACCACTGTCCCACTGTCCCCACACCACTGTCCCCACCACCACCGTCCCCACCACTGTCCGCACACCCCCTCGGTTTTCGAGGGGGGGGAGGGGGGTTTCGAACCGGTAGTGACCCCCCCCGGTTTTCGAGCTCAAGGGGGGGGGGGGGGTTCGAACCGGACCCCCCCCCGGTTTTCCGGAGGGGGGGTGGGGGGGAGGGGTTCGAACCGGTAGTGACCCCCCACGGTTTTCCGCTAGCAGCGGTAGAACACGCTCTTTCTTTCTGTAGGGAAACGAACTCTATACACCGACGTTTTTCCGACCCTGCGCCGAAATTCGCACAAGAACGCGGATCCTGGTCTATACGGGATCTTGGTGTATACGTGGTTCGTTGCTCCCCTTGGAAAGCAAGGGAAAAAGTATACACCACACCACCCCGACGTCGTCCCCGACCCTCAACAGGTCTTGGGACTGAAAACAACCCGCCCCTGGCAATGCACTCAAAGGCCGAGGCCGAGAGGCCGAGAGGCGGAGGAGGAGGAGGAGGAGAAGGAGGAGAAGGAGGAGGAGGCGGAGGATTAGGAGGAGGGAGGAGATTAGGAGGAGGAGGAGGAGGAGGAGGAGGAGGAGCAGGAGGAGGAGGAGGAGGAGGAGGAGGAGGAGGAGGAGTCGACAGGCCGAGAGGCCGAGGCAGGCTCCGACTCCGTCCTCCAAAGGAGGCCGAGAGGGGCCGAGAGAGCTCTCGCGGGCGCGAGCACGCGCCAGCGGGCGCCCCCCCCTGGCGCCAGCAGGCGCCCCGCCCGACGGGGGGAGGCGGGCGGGCGCGGGAGGCGGGGAGCGGGAGCGCAGGGCGCCCGGGGAGGCGCCGCGCAGGCGCCGGCACCGCGCCGGCCTGTGGGGGAAGGGGGGGGGCGCCCAGGTCGAGGGGGGCCCTGGGGCGCACACGTACAGACTTTTTGATCTGCGGGGCGAGAGCGAACCTCTTCCGCCAAAAGCTAGGCGGGCTACGCACAGCTTTCATCAGTCGGTGGGCTGCAGGGAGAAGGCCTGCCCTGCATCGCCAGCGCGTGAAGACGGGCAGGGGCACACACCCAGACAGACACACACACACACACACACACACACAAAAGGATGCCCCAGATGTTCCCAGATGTTTTGGGGATCTTCGTCTTCCCCTCCCCCCCCACACTTCCCATATTTCCCCATATTTCGGAGGAAGGGGGGGGCGCCAGGTTGAGGGGGGCGCCAGGTTGAGGGGGGCCCTGGGGCACACACAAACAAACACACACGAACAAAAGGATGCCCCAGAGTTTAACATATCTGTTTTTGGGGATGTTCGTCTTCCCCCCACACACTTCCCATATTTGTCCCCATACTTTTTTGGGGAAATCGACGACGGATTGTGTCTCTGTGAGTGTGTGTTTCTTTCCCTCCTGACAGGCGAAGCGCGAGGGGGCTCCTGGGGCCACGGCGAGCCTCGGGCGCGAGGTGCGGTGCGCACGCGCGTGGAGGACGGGTGGCAGGGACGCACAGGACCCCTGGAGGCAGAAGTGGAGAACGACAAAGGACGGGGCCGCAGGAGGCAAGGGCGAAAGGGTGCCCCGGAAAAGGCGCGCATCCTTACTGCGCGTTGACTGCAGGTCCCCCGGCCCAGAGCGCAAAGGCACGGCCCGAACGCCGGAGCCTCTCCTGAGCCCAAGGGTGACCCTTGGGTCAGCGTCTTGGCCGAGAGACTCACGCCTGGGGGGGGGGGGGCTCGGGCTTCCTCGACATGGGCCGTCCGAAAAATGGCAGGGCCTGGTCGAAAAGTATACGCGGGCTTCTGCTGCAAACAGCTGCCGAAACTGAACCGTCAGAGCTCACGCCGTGACGGTCCAAAAGCGGCGGCGAACCCAAGCTCCGGCAAACTCGAGTCCTACCCGACAGGCACAACAGGATCGACGAGAGGAAGTTGACAAGGGCACGAGGCTACTCGCAGGGTGGTCGCTCGCACATTGTGTTGGTCTCCTCGTACTGGAGGAAAGAAGTAGCCGTCCTCCGTTGGAGAGCCATTGCCCTGCGGATAGCGGCGCACAGTCTGGAGGTCGAGGTTCCCCGGCAGTCGACTTGCAAGGGACCCAAAATTGGTCCACCACTGATTCACTAAAACTACGCGCACGCTTCGCGTGCGCTTGGAAAGTGGTCCAGGGCTGAACCTACACGGTGTTTGTCGTTTTCGTTTGGTTTTCGTTTTCCCCCGCTTTTGTCTTCAATCCGCCTCTGCTGCAAAACGAAGTCGAAACGAAAACGGCCCACGAAATCACACAAAACACTGTTTAGGTCCAGCCCTGATGTGGTCCGCGTGTCAGCCATGGGAGCTGAACGCGAGACCTGCTTTGTTCGTGGCGCTGGCGGACGCGAGCGCGGCTGCAGGGCCGGAAGGGCGCGAAAACGCGTGATTACGCCGTTTCATCGACAGACGCTCTAGACAAAAACTTCGAGTGTCTGCCTTGACTCCGATCTGCCGTTCCCTCCCTCTCTTTTTACCTGCAGTGTGCGGATGAGTGCCCTGCAGGAGCGTCTCGGCAAAAGTCATTGCCCTGACAAATCTCGATTGGGACAACGCCCTGGAAACGCAACCGTGGGGACGTGTTGGCCAGTTATGCGCATTGTGCGAACGGCGATCACCTCTACCGGGTCACCCAGCACGAACGCACCACCTGCTCATGCAGCAACAACCTGCTGCTGGCTGCACCGGCACTCGTGGCAGGCACCTCACGCCGCAGAGCGCAGCAGTCTTCCCGGCCCTTTGGGAGCCCGCCTCGGGCCCCAGGGCCGCCATGAAAGACACCCGGGGACGAGACGCCAGCCCCAGAAGGCGGGGGATCGAGAGGCCCAGTGGCCGTGCGTCGGAGCGCCGGGTGTCTGGCCTGCCCGCCCCTGCGGGAGGAGGAGGAGGAGGAAGAGGAGGAGGAGGAGGAGGAGGAGGAGGGGGAGGAGGGAGAATGGAGGAGGGAGGAGGGAGGAGGGAGGAGGGAGGAGGGAGGAGGGAAGAGGGAGGAGGAGGAGGAGGAGGAGGAGGAGGAGGAGGAGGAGGAGGAGGAGGAAAAGGAGGAGGAAAGGGAGGAGGAGGAGGAGGAGGAGGTCCTCTCCGTCGCCGCTCCCAACGGCGCGGCGCCGGCCGCCCCCCCTGGGCCCCGCCTCGGAAGGAGGGCTGTTTGAGACACGCGCGGCCCTCCCGACGAGGAAGGGGGGAGAAGATTGGTAGTCCCCAAACGTGGTGGTGACAACACCTGGCGGTGAGTCTCGGGCGATTTGGTGTCACCACCCGGTTTGGGGACTCGCGCGGTTTTCCGAGGATGTCCCGGACACTGGTGGGTCCAGGAGTCACAAAACCCGGTGGTGACCCCGCGTCCCCAAACCCAGCGGTGACCTTTTTGGGGATTCCAGGTCGCCACCTGGTATCTCACCACCCGGTTTGGGGGTTCCCAACCCTGACATGCAGCGATCTGAGGTTTCAAATCCGCGGCCCTGGGGAGGTCCTGATCTCTGCCCCGGGCATGCTTTTCCGTCCTGGCTCCCGTTGTCGACGCCCGAAAACGGCCCCCGAAGGTAGAGATTGATGGAACACCGCCCACAGGATCAGAAAACACATCTGCGGAGATCTGGGGAGGAGGGACGGACGAGGGAGGAAACGAGTAGGGGAAGAGTTGAGCATCGACCGACCGTCCTGGCATTCCTATAGGCCTCTACCACGACATGTTCTTAGAACCCAAAAATGTTCTAAGAACACAAACCATGCTGTTAGAACATGAGCCCCATGTGTTAAAGCAAGACAGACTCAGCCAGAAGCGTCCTAAGAGCATGTCGTGCAAATCTCCAAAGGTTCTTAGCACATTCTTTGGTGGGCCTATAGGCAAGCCAGGATGCTTCGCGACTGCGTGAACTAGGAAACGAAAAAAAGCCATAAACATAAACTTGTGGCGCTCCGCGCGTATCTCTTGGATCCGCGCCGGGCCCCCCAGGGGCGGCGCCGGAGGCGCCGCCGGGGGGGGCCCAGCGCGCATCCCAGAAATCCGCGCCGAGCGCCAAACGTTTCTGTTTGTGGCGTTTCTTCTTCTTCTTCGATGAAGGAGGGCCGCCCAGAGAGATCGGGGGGAGGAGGGGAGGGGGAGGAGGCAGGAGACGAGGAGGGAGGAGTTGAGCAGGGGGAGGAGGAAACGAGGAGGGGAGGAGGAGCGAGGAGGGGAGGAGGGCCGCCCATGTCTCGACAGGCCCTCCTCTGACCGCCGCCGCCCCCCCGGCGGGCCCCGCCCGCCCCGCCCCGCGGGCGGACAGCTCCGGCGCCGCGCCCCGCGCGGCGCAGGGCCGCCCGCCCGCCCGCCGGGGAGCTGCGCGCGCGGCGGGCGTCGTCGTCGTCGTCGTCGTCGGCGTCGTCGGCGTCGTCGGCGTCGTCGTCGTCGGCGGCGTCGTCGGCGTCGTCGTCGGCGTCGGCGTCGGCGTCGGCGTCGGCGCTGTCGCTGCTCCTCCGCGCTCCTCCCCCCTCCGCCTCCCTCCTCCTTCTTGGGCCCGTCTGGGACCCACGGCAGAGGACCACCGCGAGGGCGGCAGGGGCGGGCAGCGACGGGTGGCCGACGGTGGGGGGGGGGAAGGGCCGGCGGGCCTCGACAGGCGGGCGGCCCCGACGCACAAGGGGGTCCGGCGCGGGGGACCCGCGGCGAGGTGGCCCCCGCAGGAGGGCCTCGCTGGGCCCCTCGCACGGGTGTGGAGAGGGAGGAGGGATGATGGAGGAGGCAGGAGGCAGGAGGCAGGAGGCAGGAGGAGGAGGAGGAGGAGGAGGAGGAGCAGCAGGAGGGGACGGAGGGAGGGAGGGAGGGAAGGAGGGCGGGAGGGAGGGCGGGAGGGAGGGGAAGAGGGGAGGGAGCAGGCTGCTTTCTGTCAGGCAGGAGAGCAGGGAAGGGGGGATGGGCAGGGCGGGTGGGGCAGTGAGGAGGGGGCAGGGAGGCTGGCTCGCGGGAGGGAGGCGGGAGGAGGCTGGCTTTTCCGAGTTCAACATGCAAGCCTGCTACAACTGGCGCGCCTGTGGGTGGCTCGCGGGGCCTGCAAGCCCCGCACGTAGCGAGCATCTCCGTGGGCTGGGGAGGGCTCCTCTCCGTGGGCTCCCGAGGGGCGGTCCCCAGGCGCGGCGGGCGCGGGAAGAGGGGCCGCCCCCGGGCTTGCCTATCAGGGCGGCGGGAGCTCTGGGAGCGGCCGCTTGACCCTGCGGCGCTCCTTTCTCTTCAGGACATAAAATGTCCCAAACAGGTGTTTCTCTCTACCTCTCTCTCTCGCACTCTCCAGTGCTCTCTTGTCAGTATATTTATATATTTCTCTCTCTGTCTCTCTCTCTCTCTCTCTCTTTCCCGCTCTCTCTCTCTCTCTCTTTCACTGTATTTGATTTTCTCTCTCTCTCTCTCACCTCTCTCTCTCTCTCTTTCTCTCCCTCTCTCTCCTTCTCTCGCCGTGCAGTCGACGCTTTTTTGGCTGAAGCCGTCTTGGGGGAGATCAGGACCCACAGAGTGCTCACAGGCCTAGATCTCGACTCCTCCCCGCGTGGCACGGGGACCCAGAGTGGCAGCGATATCCTTTCGTGAGATTGGACAAGTACGCATTCGGAGGACTCTCTCACAACTCGAGTTGTGCCGGCCGTCTACACTGACGGCGACGGGAACTTCGAGGTTTACGCGCTCTTAGAGTGTACGTGCATCTAAGTACGTATCTTACATCTCGTGTGCTGAGTGTCGAGTGCTTCCCCGCCCTCTCCCCCAGCTGTTCATCCATGTCATTGACGGTGTCTTCGGTATTCCATTGGCCTGTTCTAGCGAAGCACATCGAACGATACGTGTGCCATCGTCCTGAACAGTGGCTCTCTAATACCATGCAGGCGTCGATCGCCCACCTCAACCTGCTGGGCCCAGTCCTGTTGAGCTTTTCTTTTCTTTTTATGTATTGTTTTTGTTGGGGGGGCGGTCACTCTGGTTGCACTTGGCGGTCACTCAGACTCAGAAGTCCGGACATGAGCAGCGCGCCTGCTTTTCAAATGCAACAACATTAGGTACACAGGGAAAAATCTGAATTATCACTAGAACTTCCGCCGCGCATAAGCAATCCGTCCTGTTGAGCTTGGAAGAGGCTTGGAGGAAGTTCCAAGCTGATGCTACCAGCCAAGAGCAGCAGACCGATGCGTGCAGCCTGACGAGGCTCCACTCCCACGAGCAGCCCGGGCGGGCAGCCGAAGGTCGTAGGACGGCGGCTCGACTCCGGCTTCGGACCACGAGCTCCGGTGGACGGTGATGAGGCCGCACTGCCCGTGGACGAGGATGCGGCCGAGGACGAGGAGTTGGAGCTCAAACGATTCGTGATTGAAGGGGCCCCAGGACACACAAATAAAAATATTCCCCATATGTTCCCATATTTTCTGGGTTTTTGTCTTCCCCCCCACTTCCCATATTTTCCCCAAATTTCTTAGGAATCGACGATTCATTGTGTCTGTGTGTTTTCCCCTCCTGAGTGATGCCGTACCCACACTCACGAACAGAGGCACACAACCAGGCGACTTCCTTCCTGGAAGGCGACCTTGGCCAAGGGCTCAGGTCGCACCCCGGGCGAGGCGGGCGCCCT
This sequence comes from Prorocentrum cordatum, assembly GCA_963575745.1. Taxonomy (NCBI): domain Eukaryota; class Dinophyceae; order Prorocentrales; family Prorocentraceae; genus Prorocentrum; species Prorocentrum cordatum. The sequence goes on along the minus strand of CAUYUJ010008224.1, from coordinate 10,528 downwards.
GCTGCGCACGTGGCTGTGGGAGCGTCGGCACCACCGTCTCCTTCGAGCCTTCCTCACTACATTCCGCTCCTTCCTGTGCCAACTCGTAGGCTCCAGGCCTTCCGAGCTCCATGTCCTACGAGGGGTAGCGCTCTGGAGCACCGTCGGAAAGATCCTCGTCATGTCAGGGGTGAGTCGTCTGCAGCACGAGATACTACAACACAGACCCGCACGACGGGCACGACGTGTTTTTTCATAATGTTTCCTCCTGCATGGCGTAGGAAGTGTGTTTAACTGGGGTGAGGGTATCGTCCAAATCTCAATGCTGAGCATGCTAGGCCACGATGTGAGCCCACACAATGCGGTCGTGTACATGTTGGGGTCTTACGCCATTCAGTACGTAAGAACAGCGTGTCTCAGAGAAAGGCCCTTCCAAAACTTCTCGGAAGATGCAAGAACACCTTCGAATGTTCCTCCACCCGCGTGTTCGACCAATGAATCGACCTAGATACCGTGAATTGTGTCAGAGTGGTGGGTCTCTGTTCTTCCTTCCGATCTGGTGGTGCCGACCGAGAGCGCGTCCTTCCGCTACGAGGCGCTTGCGACCCGACGATTCGACCCACTGGCGAACCGCGCCGACGCGAAGGCGTCCGAAATAATGAGCCTCCATCGGGGTCTCGGTACTCTCTACCATTACCAGCCTAAAACATATCCCTATCCCTATGCTGGGCACCTCCTCATCACGATGCCAATCTTAGGGATTCCCTTATTTTTTGAGGGCGAAACCCTAAGATTGTCATCGCCTTTTGGCGTGTCAATCTTAGGGATAGGGATACGTTCGAGGCTGGTAATAACACCCGCTCTCACGACGCCGCCCCCCCTCGTGGAGACGACCCCCCGCCCCGGCGGATGCCCCCGCCCGCCTGGCTCACGGCTGCGCAAGCTGCCACGCCCACCCGCGACGCTCCCAGACGAGGCCCCCAGCAAACTACCCTGGGGCCCTTTCGGAGCCTGCTCCGTGCTCGACGCTGTGCACCCTACAGGTTTTACCAGCCTCGAACGTACCCCTATCCCTAAGATTGACACGCCAAAAGGCGATGACAATATTGGGGAATCGCCCTAAAAAAAGGGAATCCCTAAGAGTGGCATCGTGATGAGGAGGTGCCCAGCATAGGGATAGGGACATGTTCCAGGCTGATAAAGGTTCGAGAAAGGTTCCATGAGACACAAGAAGAAGGACCCCATATGGATTCTGGAGTCTCAACGACTGGGCTTCTTACTTGCGCTCCTGGCGGGCCGCTGGCGGCCCCTACCGACGTGCAGGTACCTTTCTCGAGCCGAATTAGGACAACAGTTGTTCCTTGCGATGGTCCTGGCCAGTGAGTTGTGCTTGAACTTTACCAGAGTACGTATGGCCAGATCCCATGCCGATAGACATCTAAAACGTCTTGGCCTCCCAGCTGCACGACGACCGATGCTGAAGCTACCTTTGGAGTTCAAAGCGAGGGGCTCGCAACTTGGTGTGCGCAGTTCTAGTCAGTTGATGACTAACCCTATGAAGTTTGAACCTGCAAGGAGCTGGTATAGTCGTCCTCCCCGTGGTGCCGTTCGCACTCAACAGGTATGGAAGGACAGAGTATCAGCCAGCAGCCGCTTCTGTGCTAGCTATGTGTCCGACTCCTTACTCCCTCAGTCGAGGAAACCAAGTTTGTCTCAGAGCCTCTTGACCTCCAGCAGCTGCCAGGCTCGTGGCGATTACCAGTGTGGAGTGCACCTCAGGTCTCACCGCGATCGACGGTTGCAGGACTCCCCGAATGGACCCAGGCAGCACGCATGGCTCCGACTGTGGTCCGAAGAAGCCATCGACACTTGAGGCAGAGTTACCGCACTGGCCAGGGCATGGAACCAGCTGTTGTCCTCCCCCCTCCTCCTCAGCAGTGGCAAGTTATGGCAAGATCTAACATGTACGATGGCTTCTTCCCTCAGCCCACCTGGCCACAACATCTTCATTGCAGACGATAGACAGATAGGCAAGATCTGGACAGCGAACGGGGCCGATACTATACGACGGCCTCATCAAACAGCAGACCGTGATGCTGATTGACAGGCAAGGCATGAGATTCCAAAGTGCAATGCAGGTGCATGGCCCTGGTCTCGGGCGTTCCGTGGACTCCCTTCCTGCCTCCGTACCCAGAACATGCTCCCCCCCACCCGACCAAGCAGACAAATCCCCCTTACGGCTTCCCCACGGTGAAGAGTGAGTGCGTCCTCCCGCATGGCACAAGGTGCTGTACCGAGGCAGGACCCAGCTGCATGCGACGGACTGCGAATTCGGCAGATGCTCCTGGCACGTCGGGCTGCCGCTATAGTGGACAAGCGGCGCGGCACGTGCTATACTTTAGTAGTGGAAACAATTGATTTTCAAAATGTTTGGTCTTTAGAAGCTTTGCGCGGCGACGACCCCGTCGCCACGCGTGCCCTCTGCGTGCCTGCGGTAAGCGAGCGGTATCTCGTAGGAAGTCTTCGGCATGTGTTCGGCAGCGAAGGAGATTGACCACTGTGGCAGCCGAGCTGGCCCCTCCTCGTGACGTGCCCTCGATTCCTTGTTCCGTCGTGGTGGCAGGCGCTGACCGAGCCTGTGGACCATGCAGTGCTCACGCGATGGGCCACGCCCGGAGAGACCTCCCCCGAGACATCAAAAAACGTATTTGTACAGATGCGGCTCTCGTCAGAAGAAGAAAACCAACAAAAACAAGAACGTCTCTTCGGGGGACCCCGCTCAACTACTTCAAGATCACCCTATGTGTCATATCTAAAACTATGTGAACGTGTTCTTGGCCTTCTCTAGGTTCGACTATTGGTGGATTTGTCTATGAACTCCGTGGATCCCCTAGCGGGGGTGTACTATCGGGCGTAGCTCTATCTATCCAGCTAGCGTGGTTCGAAGTCAAGGCGACCTCCCACCCTCATCGTTTTGAAGCTTCAGGTTTCCAGATAGCCTCGACGTCGGGCTCCACTGAGATCCGTCAACGTCGGCACGTGGATGGATGACATCCTGGATGTGAGCAAGGTGTCTTGCCGCGCATGTGTGAACGCGTACTTGCCAGCAGTATACCAGGTCAAGCTATCTCCAGCGTCCGACGTCAACGACCAGGGAGCTCCGTGTGTGTGTGGCTTGGCTTGGAACTATGGCCTTCAGGTTGTCAGATGATGATGATGATGATGATGATGATGATGATGATGATGATGATGATGATACCCAAAAACGCTACCATGGCCTGGTCGGCCTCCTCGTGATTCCAATCTCCCGGCAGCCTTGTGCTCGGGTCGGCTCGCAAGAGCCCCAATATGCTTGGCACGTCCCGTTCTGGTAGCACTATCCTGGACCTTGGAGCTGGTCCTCGAGCTTGTGGTCCTAGGGTACCCCTCGGGCATCATCTCAGCGGCGATCCACGCGTGTCCGCGGTCCGTGGCTATCCAGAAGGCTCGAGTGATCGTGAGGTGTTGGGAACGCTACGTCCTCCCTGAGACCACCATGTCCGTCTGCCGCCGCCAGCCGTGGGTCAAGCATCAAGGATACGATGGTGGTCGTGACGGAGATCGTAGGCGCCAGACCTACGGGTAGAACAGCGGAGGCGATCGCTATCAAGACCGTCGGGGACCATCGGAGAGGTACGAGGACAACAACGACTGGGGCCGTGACCGAGATCGCCGCCGTAGCTCTGACCGTCGGGACGTTCGGGACTACCGTGAAAACCATGACGACCGCGACTACCGGGACATCCAATACTACCATGAGTACCGTGGTCACAACCCCGAGCGACGCAGGGGATCTGACCGTGAGTCCCGCAGCAAGGGTTCAGGCGGTGGTGAACAAGCGCGATCCAGGTCAAGCTCGAGACGCCGGGAGGTCGAGCGCCGCCGCGAGGCCCTTGCCGAGCTCGGCCTCGACTACCAGGCGTACAAGAAAGACAAGAAGGACAGGGCGGAGGAGATGGTGCTTCGCAAACAGGGTGGGTACCTGGCGCAGGCGATGAAGTCCACTCTCGGAGATAAGATCACCAAGGCCATCGAGGACGCCAATCCAGGCAAGGGCACCAGCGAGGAGGGCGACAAGGACCGCGAGGCCAGCCCAACGCCAGGAGCCTCACCTCCCGACTCGAAGGTCCTCTCGAAGCGCCCCGAGACTGGCTGGTTCGAGCCGATCGTCGGATCCGAGCACCAGCCACCCAAGAGGCTGACGTGGGGCGGCGCCGCGGAGGTCAACAAGTGCATCCAGTCCCACTTCCCGAAGAAGGTCGCACCACGCTCGAAGCAGAAGCGGGTGTCCCTTACCTTGGACATCATCAATGGCAGTGTGCTCTGATATGGCAACGGTGAGATTACCAATACAGCTGCTTCAGACGAGGACGATGAATATTCCGTGTCCACAGCTCAGATGCAGACTCAGTGAATGCTCCTATCTTCTGTGTGCGCATTTGTCTTGGCATGTGCTATTTGGCTCCTGACTCCCGTCAACGAGTTTGGCATAGTCCAGGTGGTGAAGGCCTACCTCACTCTCAACGTTACGCATACAGTACGCGTGAGGCAAACATTGTGCAATATCTCTCAAAAGCAGTATGTACCTCTTCCGTTTTCCTTCGTGAACGATCAGGAACAAGCAATGATCAAGCATATGCTGACGGGAATTGCAGGCGCTGCGATACCAATGATAGCACGGCAGCTTCCAGGTACAAGTGCCCTCTCGTACGTTCCCCGCGTGGCCTTTAACCGCCATCAGCTAGAGAGCCCCAAGGAGGCCTAGGCCAGCATGTGACACGTCATCCTGGGAAGCCGGCCTTGCGTGATCCAGATGCCGTTGAATGTGGCCTCCTCCACTTCCCTCATCCTCCTTAGCAGATCCCTCCCTCCCTCCCTCCATCCTTCTCCCCCCAGCTAGTTCGGGTGATTCCCCAAGTCCGTCCCGCGTGGGCTTGATGACAGTCTGGTCATCGTCAGGTGACTCTCGCCTGTGGAAACCAGGGAGCGGTGCTGTGTGCAGTAGCGCGGAGAAGCGGGCCTGGAGCTCCCCCCCCCCTCACGTGCGAAGATGACGACGAGGACGCCCCCTCCCCTCCTCCTTCCATCGGAGCGGATTCGACACCCTGCGCCTGGAGTGCACGAGCTTCCGCGAGGCCGCGCGGAGCTTGATGGGTCTCTCTCTCTCTCTCTCGCTCTCGCTCTCGCTCGCTCTCTCTCTCTCTCTCTCTATCTTGTTTTTTTTGTTATCTCGCTCTCTCTCTCTCTCTCTCTCTCCATCCCACCCGGTAACATCCCATCCATGCTTTTGCTGACCCTCCATCTCTCCGTGCATTCGACCCTTTTTCGGCTGCAGCTGTCTTGGGGGAGATCAGGCCCCACGGAGTGCTCACAGACCTAGATCTCGACTCCTCCCCGCGTGGCACGCGGACCCAGACTGGCAGCGATACATTCTCGTGAGATTGGAAAAGTACGCATTCGGAGGACTCTCTCTCTCCATCTCTCCCTCTCTCTCGCTCTCTCTCTCTCTCTCTCTCCCTTCTTCTTTCCCTTTGGTGTATTATTTCTTCCGTCGCCATGTTGGCTCAAGGTGCAAAATTCTCATGCGAGTCACATGGATACCGTCGGTCAGCGGCAACAGTCAACAGTTGTTTGTACGCACCCCGCAGCCGTCGCCATGGCGCGAGGAGCCTCCTCGGTGATCCGTGGGCCCAGCGACCTCATCGGGCACGCGGGAAACTGTAGGCGAGGATGCAACTGGGAGAGCAGAGTTCAATGCTTGTGCGGCGCACGTGCACCCCAGCGAGTGGTCGCTGCAACGCGAGCGGCAGACAAAGCAGCGGTGGCGCCGCCCAAGAGAGTTGGCGGTTCAGGCCTCCGCCCGTCTCTCTGGCGCCATGAAGACCTCAAGCCAAGCACTCGCAGCAGATGGACGCGCGTCTCAAGGCAGCTGAAGCTGAAGTCAAAAAGGTCAGGGGCGGCGGCAAGACACCTTCGCATGAGCAGCAACAGCCGATGATCTTGGACAGTCCAAGCGAGCTGCGCTTCAAAAGCAAATCGAGCGTTTCGAAAAGGTCGTCAAGGAGACTGCTGAGTTCGGCCGCCTGCGCGAGGCCAACGGGGCTGCCCTTGAAGAGCTGCGTCTCCAGGCGAATGCACTGTGGCATCGCGCCACAGCTCACAAGGCGGCCACGCAGAAGCTGGAGAAGTGCAAGTTCCACATCGCAGCGCAAACTGGCTCAGACGCAGCAGGACATCGCTGGGAGGCAGAGCGCCATCCTCGCCTAGTCGGCGGAGATCACGGTTCTGCAACAGGAAGTGGCGGAGAGCGCTGCCAAGCTCCACTAGCAGCCTGAAGTCAAGGAGGACAGCATCCAAGAGAGCGCGTTCACGCTCAGCGCCGACTGCGAGGACATCCAGGCGAACTCTGAGTTCGCAGACTTCTACCAGGAGAGGGCAGGTCACCCCACGCTCGCCCCGCACCAGAAGAGCGCCCGCCAGAGGCTGCAGCGCAGCAAGGAGGGACGAGGACATGCCCCCGGCTCAACCCGAGCAAGCCGCCGACGCGGCCCCAGCTGGGGAGGCAGCGGGCACCGAGCCGCCGACCGAGGTGGGCGAGCTCCACGCTGAGGACGCCCAGAGGTGGCGGCAGCAGCGCCGGAGCAGCGGCGCCCCGAGCGGCAGCGTGGCACACAAGCTGCTGGAGCCCAGCGCCAACAAGCCAGGAGGCCGAGGGGTCTCGCACTGGATGGCTCTGGCCCCCAGCAGCAACTTTAACAGCATAGCGGGCGACAGCTGCGACTTCCCTGCCGGCATGGATGCACCGTCCTCGCGGCGCCCAGCAGTCGTTTCTCCGGCCACCCCTCAGGCCGACGCGGCCAACGAAGAAGGCTCTGGCACGCCATCGACGGCTTCTGAGTCGCGCTCTTCACCGACCAAGCGAAGGCTGAGATCACTGCGGGGAAATCGGCTGGAGGGGAGGCGCAGCGCACCACAAGCGGCAGTTGTTCCGCGGCTACTTCATCATCGGATGTCAGCAGACTGGGCGGTGCTATGTCCAGAGGCATATCCATTGGACGGATCGCCTACCCCTGTTCCCCGCGCTGCGCTCGACACGGCTTCGGAAATAGATTGGCCAGGATCAGGTCGCAACTACCTCCCTAAGGTAAGCAGCCTAAGCGCTTGTGGGGGGCAAGAGGAAGGTGGCAAGAAGGCCACAGATGGTACTGCAAGATCACCTCGTCGAAACGTTCAATGCCAGCCGAAGAAGAAGAACTCCCCAAAAACGAGTCCCGGGCGCCCCGGGCCAGAGTCCCGCCCGGGACGGGTCCCGGGCGTCAACGGCGAAGGCCATGCCTGTCCACGAGATTGGTCATCATGATTGGGACGTTGAAGAGTTGCACACTTTCGCGCCCAAGCAGGGATGGCCAGCCTGGGCAATTCCAGGCTCGTCCACTGACGGCCACTTACCTTCCGCTGGAGTTGCAGCTCTGGCAAGGCAAGGGGCTGGTCTCAGATGGGCGACATGGTTCGACACGTCGGAGGCGCCTCCGCATCGAGCTCAACGCGCGGAGGTTGACATTCCAGGTCGGCCCCCAATCGAACTTTTCAACGCAATCTGCGCGCGCGAGGGCATGGCCGTGAGGAACGCCGCCATCTTGGCCGAAGCAGGTGCACGAGCTGCGGGCAGCGTTCATCCTGTGATAGCTTGAGGTGACTGGAACATGAGTGTTGACACTGTTTCAAAATCGTCGTTTCCAGTGCATGCGCATCTTCGACTGGACGCCCCTCAGAGCGTCACGCGTCGCATTCCCGAGCCATGCTAAACCATGTATTACTTTGGGCTGCGCGCGAGGCGGCGCTGAAGCAATTCAAATCCATGAAGGCAGACCTGCAGTGGCACATCAAACCTCATAGACCTGTTATGATTGAGGTGTCAACGCAAAGTGAAACTCTATAAGTATTGACGTACGGCGCGGCTCCCAGGATCCCTCCTTGTGTTCCATACGGGCCACGCTGGCCAGATGAGTTGGAGCCTACAGGCCAAGTGCGCGGAGGTGCGTTTGCCAAGTTTCTCTGGTCAATATGGGCTGACATCAACCATGAACTCAAGGATGCGCCTGGCGTTCAAGCTCGAGCCGACGGTTGGAAGCGAACACAAGATATGATGTCGACCATACTTCAGTTGCGAGAGAGCCAAGGAGTTGACGGACAAGGAGAAGCCCCAGGATGGTACCATCACTCTCCAGACGTCGGCTCACCCAGGGCAAGGAATCAACCGCAGATTGGAAGCCAGCGTGGAGCAAGGACGAACGGTTGGGCCTGATTTCTATTCAGAGGCTGTGAGCGGGCTTCCGGATGAATGGCAAGACGATGTCGACCAGGCGATTCAAGAGGCGAATCGCGACAGAAACCACCAGATGGAAGCAAAGGCGCGCCCAAGCCAGCGCAGGAGGTGCCAGAGGCCTCCACAGGATCACTCAACGCAGGCAAGTGCAAGCCCCCACCATCGCCAAGTCGACGCAGGGCAGGTACTCGGCTCATCCTGATGACATCGTAACTAGGACGGAAGACGCCTACGCTAAGATGTGGAGAGGTTCGCGGACAGCACCCAGGGCTTCCATTCCAGACCGCGGCACTTTCCCAAGGCCAGAACCTTGCCTTCCCCGCAGATTATTGAGGTGTTTGTGCGAGTTGGGGAAAAGGATGCTGCAGACGGAGGGTGGCTTTGACTTGCACGTCCTTCGTCTGTGCACCCTCGCTGTTGCATCGCGGGGGAGGGCCCTTGGTGGCGCAAGTGGCATGGGGCGAACTACACTCGAAGCGCCACCCACGCAGCCCCTCACAGGGAATGTCGCTGGCGCCGGGCCTGCCACTTCCTCCCCGGCCTCCTTTCACCATGTCTTATGAACACACCCTCTTCGTTGTCGTTTAATGTTCGTGTTGTTGCCCATCGCAGCATATCATTTCTAGCCGTGGTCTCGGTGGCGTCCGACCTTCACGTGACCGCGTCCGCCAGCTCCTGACACAGCGTACACTACAACAACTTCACAAACACCAGTCGCTCCTGCTTCCTGGGGTTGGAGGTGGTGGTAAGCGGATGCAGATAGGGAGGGGAGGCTCGTCCAGCATCTCCCCCTCTCCGCAGAGGCACTTGCATCCTTTTGCGCCTGCCGCCGCCGCTGGCTGATTGGAACTCGCCTCCAATGCCCGTAACCTGAACCTCTCTTCCCTCTTCCTCCTCCTCCGCCAACTCCTTCCCCTCCTCCTCCTCCTCCTCCTTCTCCTCCTCCTCCTCCTCCGCCTCCTCCTCCTCCTCCTCCCCCGTTTCCTCCGTTTCCTCCGTTTCCTCCGTTTCCTCCTCCTCCTTATCCTCTATCCTTCTCCTCCTTCCTCCTCCTCCTCCTCCTCCTCATCCTCCTCCTCCTCCTCGTCCTCCTCCTCCTCCTCCACATCCTCCTATATTCCCTTCTCCTCTTGCTCCTCCTCCTCCTCCTCCTCCTCCTCCTCCTCCTCCTCCTCCTCTTCCTACACATCCTCCTCCTCCTCCTCCTCCTCCTCCTCCTCCTCCTCCTCCTCCTCCTCCTTCTCCTCCTCCTCCTCCTCCTCCTCCTCCGCGATGCCCAGCCCTCTTTCTCGGGCAGCGGCCTGCCGCGATGGGCCGCCCGCCCGGCACGAATTGCGCGAGCGGCGCGCGCGGAAAGCGCGCGCCGCCCGGGCGCGGCCACGAGGCGCGTGTGGCGCTCGGCTGGCCGTGCCCGCGGGCGCGAGCGCCGCGGCGCGGACCTTCGTCCAGAGCCGCTGCATGCCGCCCACCGGGGAGGAGGGGGGGAGGTTGGAGGAGGAGGAGGAGGAGGAGGAGGAGGAGGAGGAGGAGGAGGAGGAGGAGGAGATAGAGGAGGGGGAGCAGGAGGAGCAGGAGGAGGAGGAGGAGGAGGAGGAGGGAGGAGGAGAAGGATGGAGAGGAGGGAGAGGACAAGCTAGGTGCGCTCGCCCCATCTCCGACATCCCATCCCTCCCACCCATCCCTTCCCAGTGCGCTGATGTTTCCTCCCTCCGCCGACCAGGGTCGCAGCAGATCTAGATACCCCAGACGGACCCCATCGTGTCATGCGCCATCACAGAAGGAGAGCTGTGCACACTGGAGGAGTAAGAGGAGGAGGAGTAGGAGGAGGAGGAGGAGGAGAAGGAGGAGGAGGAGGAGGACAAGGAGGAGGAGGATTCGTAGCTCAGGAGGCCCGTCCAGGGGGCGACGATGGGAGCTACGACGGGGCCCGACGGGCAAACTTCTGGGGGGCTGGTCCGCCGCTGCAGCGTGGCCTCGGGCGCACCCGCTCTGGCCCCACCTGCCGTCGAGGGCGGCCGCCTGCACTGGCCCCTGGCACGCGACGAGACAGCCGTACGCTTCCAGGCATCAAAAAGAAGGAGAAAGAGAGAGAGAGAGAGAAGAAGGAGGAGGGGAAGGAGATGGAGAAAGGAGGAGGAGAAGAAGGAGAAGGAGGAGAGGAGGAGGAGGAGAAAGGAGGAGGAA
>CAUYUJ010008223.1:40000-41576 GCA_963575745.1 Prorocentrum cordatum | reverse complement strand
TGATGATGATGATGATGATGCTGATGATGATGATGCTGATGATGATGATGATGATGATGATGATGATGATGATGATGATGATGATGATGATGATGATGATGATGATGATGATGATGATGGGGAGGAGGATGAGGATGAGGAGAAGGAGGAGGATGAGGAGGAGGGGAGGATGCGGAGGAGGAGGCGGAGGAGGAGGATGAGGAGGGATGTCTAAGGAGGAGGAGGACGAGAAGGAGGAGGAGGCCGGGAGGAGGAGGAGGGGGAGGAGGAGGGTGAGGAGGAGGCGGAGGAGGAGGACGAAAGGAGGGAGGAGGAGGAGGGAGGAGGAGGAGGAGGAGGAGGAGGAGGAGGAGGAGGAGGAGGAGGAGGAGGAGGGGGGGGAGTCAAGAGGAGGAGGAACGAGAGGGGAGGAGGAGAAGGAGGAGGACGGAGAAGGAGGAGGAGGAGGTGGAGGCGGAGGAGAGGAGGAGGAGGGGGTGAGGATGAAGAGGCATAGGGATGAGGCAAGGGCCGATTCTAGTTGCCGGACGCGTGCCCGCGCCCCGGCCCAGCGCTCGCCCCCCCCCCCCCCGCCCGCGAGCGCCGACGGGCTTCCAGCAGAAGAAGAGGTCCCTGGCCGCCAAGGGCGTCAAGTGCCGCGGCACAGCGCGCCTGGCCGAGGGCGCGACCAGGGGGAGGAGGAGGAGGAGGAGGAGGAGGAGGAGGAGGAGGAGGAGGAGGAGGAGGAGGAGGATCCTGGGAGGCCCTCGTCGCCACCGCTGGATTCGCCTCGACATCCTGGTCAGAACGCACCCCGGGAGAGGCCCGGGGAGTAGCGGTATCGGTATAACGTATTGGTTTCCCCAGATCCACGGGCCTCCCAGATCTCGAGGGTTATGATGTTCCAGCCTGCTTTGGCCTTGATCGCCAGAAAGAACTTCGAGCACCAGAAACGCACCCCAAAACTCGAGGGTTTTCACGTGTCGGGTCCCGGGAGACACTCGTCCGTCACTGTTTCGGCACTGTTTCGACACTCTTCCGGGTGCTCGGAATTATTTCTGGGATGTGGTCCTGAAGTGCGATGGGAGCAGCATAACTCGAGGGAAGAAGCACGGGGACTCGTGAGCAAGATGTCGCGAGATCTTGCCGATGCCCATGCACTGGCCATGGTCCACGTCGACGGTCGCCGATTCGTGAGGAGGATGATCCACGAGTTGACGCTGCCCAACAAGATCAACGGTGACCAAGCTCGACATGACGTTTCCGCGCTCGGTCTTCGTCACGGTATGCGTCTGTGTCCACCTCCACATTTTCTGCGCGTTTCTCATAACGTGCCCCCCTGGGCCAATCTCGATCCGACTCGATATCGATATCCGCCAGTCCGATCCGATTCGATTCCGATGTTCCTGCGATCTGATGCGGCCCGATGGTTGTTTGGCACTGTTGTACATCCTGGCTCGGCCGATTCAATTCGGACTCCATGCAGATGCGGCCCGATCCGATGCGATGTATCGATTCGGTACTGTCCGCTCCTGACCTCAGGCTTCGCCTTTGGCCCGCGGCTGCGCTCTTCTCGAGTGCGGCAGCGTCCTGGTTG
>CAUYUJ010008223.1:0-37500 GCA_963575745.1 Prorocentrum cordatum | reverse complement strand
GCGATATGCGGGCCGTCGTGGCGCCCGCCTTGGCTCCCTTGGCTCCTCCCTCTCTCCCTCCTCCCTCCTCCTCCCTCTCCTCCTCCTCCTCCTTCTCCTCCTCCCCTCCCCTCCCTCCTCCTCCTCCTCCTCCTCCTCTCCTCCTCCTCCTCCTCCTCCTCCTCCTCCTCCTCCTCCTCCTCCTCCTCCTCCTCCTCCCCGCCCGACGTCGTGGCGCCGTCGTGGGTCCGTCCTTCGCCTTCTTTCAGCCCCATCGGGCCCTTCCGCCGCGCGGCGGCTACGTTCGGGGGCGGACAAGAGGGGGGTGATGACTAGGGGGGTGGATATCATGGCGTGGGCCATGATATTTCCCCAGATCTCATGGCGCCCCTTCTTGTTTCATTACGTCCCTGGCCCCCCCGCTGGGCCGCGCACATGCCGCCGGTCATGATTTGCACCCCCCCCTCTTGGACACCCCCCTCTTGGCCGCTCCCGATACGTGCAGGAGCTATTGCTCTGACGACAACCCGAGGATGCAGCAGCAGAAGCATCGCCGAGGCACAGCCGGCACAGCGGCGATGCGGTGCAGTCCTCCGGCGCGGTTTGCTCGGGCCCCATCTGGGGGGCCCGTCGGGGATCATCCGAGGCGGGAATTGATCCATATCCACCGCCTGGAGGGGTCAGTTTTTGGAGCCTCGGCAGGCGGTGGATATGGACATATTCGGGCCCCTGGGGGCCGAAATATATGCATATCCCGCCCGCTGGGGCACCAGGACGTCGGTTCCCAGGCGGTGGATATGGATAAATCCCTGCCTCGCAGAGCAGGTCGGAGCGGGGGGCAGAGCAGGCGCCTGGCGTCGTGCAGTGCAGAGCCGGGGGGGTGGTGGTGGCCCGCCCGCCCCCCCAGGCCGACATCACAGGCGGGGGGGCGACGGCCCTGGAGTTGAGTCGGGCGTGCCCCTCTGCAGTTGTGGAGGACGATCAATGGAGAGGAAGCGTGTTGACAAATGATTTCCAGGTGTCTAAAACATGTGTTAAACATGCTTCGAACATTAAAAACAACATGTTTGAAGCAGGTTTAGAACATGCTTTACAGATTTAAAACACATTTTTCATTCAATGAGAGGATTGCTAGAGTGTCCATTGTCATGGCATCCACAACTCTACAGGAGGAATATTCAAAAATAGCAAAAAAATAGTCGGAAGTCGACTTTTGTTGGTACTTTTGAATAAGTTTGGGGCATGTTTTGATTATTTTTGATATTTCGCCCAAGCAAACATCCGCCTGTAGGGGGACATGCCCGACCTAACCCTGGAGATGGGACAGGATGGGCGCTGGCCGGCATCACAAGCTGGCCAGGCACCAACGAGAAACATCATAGATCGTGCACAAAGAAGCACCATGGTTACTTTCAGAATCGATCGAGGGTGGTCCACTGACGGATCCAACCGATCGTCCTCTCACTGTTGTCATTGATGCAGTAGTCATACGTAGCAGCATGGGTCCTCTTCGCGTCGCGAAGCCATCACGCAGGACTAGTTCTGACGGTTTTCGACCTCCAGGCGCCTTCGCTGGGCCCAAGGACGGCACAGGAACGACTCGGGATGCAGAGTCGGCCCCCGGGAATGGCCACGCAAGAGACCACCGTGACGAGATGTTCTGGCGCGAATTCCCCAAGCAGTGCCCGCGCTAGGAACGCGGATGCGTCCCGCGAGGAGTTTCCGCACTGCCGCCCGCGGCCGCCTCGTGGCCGCCGCGTGCCGTGGGTGGGCCCTGGGAGGTTCCGCCACGCGGCCGTCTCGTGGCCGCCTCGGGGAGACAATGAGGAGGAGGAGGAGGAGGAGGAGGAGGAGGAGGAGGAGGATGGATGGAAAATGAGGAGGAGGAGGAAGAGGAGGAGGAGGAGGAGGAGGAGGTTTCGCCACGTGGCCGCCTCGTGGCCGCCTCGTGCGCTGGGTGGGTCCCGCGAGGGCCCCTCCTTGCGATCGCCGGAGAAGCTCCAGACACTGATGGGTTGGTCTGCTCGCAGGCATTTGGCTGTGCAGTTTGCGACCCTCTCCCAGGAGATGAGTCTTAACGGGCGAAGACCAGTATAAAATAAACTTTTTCGCTGTCGGGGGCGCCTGTCCCTGGGCGGCTGGAAAGTTTGTACCCTTACTGTGGCACCGTAGGGGTATAAACTTTCCAGCCGCCCAGGGACAGGCGCCCCCGACAGCGAAAAAGTTTATTTTATACCGTTCTTCGCTCGCTGTGAGTCTTCCTCCCCGGCAGTTTTCAGGTTCCATCCGGCTCCGGAAGCGGCCACAGGGGGCCGAAATGACAAAAACACAACATAGGTTCGTGGTCCGTGCTGATGTGGACAGAGATCACTGGGGAGGTCTGGGATGATACGTCCGTCCGCCGCAGCAGTCGCAAGCAGGCGGCGCTGTTCGCTGGGTCGTGGCCGTCCTATCTTCCCCCTTATCAGCCACGCGCAGAGGGGGGTGGGGGGAGGGTGGAGGGCTTCTTAGAAGCAACCCTGCTTCTTAGAAGCCGCGTGCCCGATCTATAGATGTAAGGCCGGCGCCTTCTAAGAAGCAGCCTCCTTCCAAGAAGCCCTCCCCCTCCCTTCACCCCCGTGTGCGCGCCGCCAACCCTACCTGCTGTGGGGAGGTGCTCAAGATCACGGCGTCGCTCCCCCGAAGGCCACGCCCCCTTCCCGCGGCCCCGTGCTTCTCTGGGACACTCCAGAGGCGGTACCAGCGGGTAGCTGTTTCTCTGCTGTGACAAGGGGTGTGGCAGCCTTGGAGGTCGCTGGGAGATCTTTCGAAGAATACGATTTTGCATACATATGAACTTTCGAAGGTTCGCGCGGATTTCTTCGATGGACGTTGGACCACCCTGGCGGCGCCTCCGGCGCCGCCCCTGGCGCGCTCCGTGCGCCAGGGAGGGGGGTCCAACCCCGATCTAAGAAGTCCGCGCGGACATCCGAAAGTTTATGGGAATGTGTTGGGTTGTTTATCTAGGGTGGTCCTTCTGCTCTGCCGCGAGTGCGTCTGCTAGTTCTGCATCCGAGAACTGCTGCTGCCGCCGATGGATGCTGATGCTGATGATGACGAAGATGAGGACGATGACGATAACGATGACGACGTATGACGACGACGAGGACGACGAGGATGATGACGACGACGATTATGATGATGACGACGATTATGACGACTACCATCATCGTGAGCATAGTCATCATCGTCATCATCAGCAGCATCATCATCATAATCATCAGCATCATCATCGTCATCATCATCAGCAGCATTAGTATCAGTATCAGCATCATCATCAGCATCAACATCAACATCATGTTTGTCGTCATCATCATCACCACCGCCATCATAATCATCATCATTGTCATCGTCATCGTCATCATCATGATCCTTATCATCATCAACAACATCATCAGCAACATTATTATTGTTATTATTATTATTATCACCATCATCGCCATCGTTATCATCAGCATCATCAGCATCATCGTCATCATCATCAACAGCATCATCACCATCAGCAGCAGCATAATCAACGCGATCACCATCATCGTCATCATCATCACCATCACTATCACCATCATCATCAAACTAATACCTATACGACCACCCTTCGGGTGATGAGGAGGTTGTGTGGAGGAGCAGAGGGGGGGGAACCAACATCTGACTCAATCGATCTCACTATCGATCTCACTGAACGGGACACCACGGGACACTTGTCGATCTCACTATCGATCTCACTACCGATCTCACTCGACGGGACACCACGGGACACCGCGGGACACCACATAGATCTCACTACCGGTCTCACTATCGTTCTCAGTATCGATCTCACTCAACGGGACACCATAGGACATAACGGGACACCACGGGACACATCGGGGCACCACATCGATCTCACGATCGATCTCAATATCGATTTCATCGATCTCACTGAACGGGACACCACATGACACCTGTCGATCTCACTGTCGATCTCACTATCGATCTCACTTTTTGGGACACCATGGGACACCGCGGGACACCAGATCGATCTCACTATCGGTCTCACTATCGATCTCACTCAACTGGACACCACGGGACACCATGGGACACCACATCGATCTCAGTATCGATCTCACTATCGATCTCATTATCGATCTCACTCGACGGGACACCATAGGATACAACGGGACACTACGGGACACCTCGGGGCACCACATCGATCTCACGATCGATCTCACTATCGATCTCAGTATCGATCTCACTCAACGGGACACCATAGGACAGAACGGGACACCACGGGGCACCGCGGGACACCATATAGATCTCACTATCGGTCTCACTATCGATCTCAGTATCGATCTCACTCAACGGGACACCATAGGACACAACGGGACACCACGGGACACATCGGGGCACCACATCGATCTCACGATCGATCTCACTATCGATCTCATCGATCTCACTCAACGGGACACCACGGGACACTTGTCGATCTCACTATCGATCTCACTCAACGGGACACCACGGGACACCGCGGGACACCAGATCGATCTCACTATCGGTCTCACTATCGATCTCAGTATCGATCTCACTCAACGGGACACCACGGGACACCACGGGACACCTGTCGATCTCACTGCCGATCGCGCTACCGATCTCACTCAACGGGACACCACGGGACACCTCGGTGCACCACATCGATCTCACTATCGATCTCACTATCGATCTCAGTCAACGGGACACCATGGGACACCACGGGACACCACGGGCCACCACAGGACACCGCGGGACACCGCGAGCCACCGCCGGACGGACGGACGGACGGACGGGCGGGGGAGAATCATTTGTCCTGACCTCGCCCTAGCAACGGCGGACACCACGGGCCACCACGGGACACCACGGGACACCGCGGGACACCGCGAGCCACCGCCAGACGGGCGGGAGGGGGAGAATCAGTTGTCTTGACTTCGCCCTAGCAGCGGCAGGTTCATTGCTCTCGCGCGCCCACGCAGCTTCGCCTCGCCCGCTCACACGACACGAACGAAACGAAACGATTTCCCCGTTGGGGGTCTCCGTTCCACTGCGATCTTACCCCCCAACCTCCGAATAATCATCACCAGAATCATCATAATCATCATCATAAGCATCATGATCGTCATGATCATCATCATCATCATCATCATCATCATCATCATCATCATCATCATCATCATCATCATCATCATCACCAGGTCGTCGGATGGTAGATGATGGCGATGGCGGACGCGGGCCTTAAACGGGCAGGTCCTGTTGGATTCGCTCCCCTGGTGCAGAACTTCCCTAACGGGGATGCCTCTCATCAGGATGGTTCTGTTGCTCTCCAGTCAGAGAACAGCGCCGACGCGCCGGCCATCCGCGCGGGTCGCGGGGCCACCCCGCCCAGGGCCGGACTGGAGGCAACCCACGGGCACCCGGCCGGCTAGAATGGGCCAAACAGCGTTACATCCGCACCTTGTGCTTTTCTGATCGGCCAGTCTTGCGTGCTCGCCTGAGCCGCGCCGACGCGCCCTAGGGCGTATGGTTCACTTTTCCTTTCCTTTCCACGGGCACCCCTCGCCTGGCCTCCTCCTCCTCCTCCTCCTCCTCCTCCTCCTCCTTCTCCTCCTCCTCCTCCTCCTCCGCCTCCTCCTCCTCCTCCTCCTCCTCCTCCTCCTCCTCCTCCTCCTCCTCCTCCCCCTCCTCCTCCTCCTCCTCCTCTTTCCCGGAGGGGTGGGGGGGCGGGGGCGGCCCTGGGAGCCCCCTGGCAGTTCTCGTCCCCGCCATCCTCTGCCTCCAGGAACGTGTCGGCAAAGAGAGGGAGGACGATCAGGCGAGGAGGAGGAGGAGGAGGAGGAGGAGGAGGAGGAGTCAGGAGGAGGAGGTGGTGGAGGGGGAAAAGGAGGAGGAGGAAAAAGAGGAGGAAGAGGAGGAGGACGACGACGAGGAGGAGGACGAGGAGGAGGAGGAGGAGAAGGAGGAGGAGGAGGAGGAGGAGGGAGGAGGAGGAGGAGGAGGAGGAGGGAGGAGGAGGAGGAGGAGGAGGACCAGTGCAAACACAAGACCCACCAACGATGTTGCAAAAGACCTTCCCTCCATGTTCCCTCTCCGCAGGAACTTGCAAGGATTCATTCTCACTGAGGAAGCGATGGAAGGCAACCGTCTGGAAATCCTGAACCGTGCCAGAACACCATTCCTGGGCTTTCAACGCGGCGAATCGACGCTATTGTTGCGTCCTGACGATTCTGAGTCGTGCCAGAACGCCATTCCAGGGAATTCAAACCCGCGAATCAACGTAACTGAAGCGTTCTGACATGCCAAAACGCAGTTTCAGGGGCATGAACCATAAGAACCCGTCCTTGAACCTGTTGCACACTCCTGAGACGAATGTGCGCGGCACGAATGCGAGAGCCACCGATTGTAAAGGTATCGCCCTCCATCCGTGAAGCTCTGGCAAACTTCGGAGATGAATGTATGCGGTGCTGAGGCGAGAGCCGCATTCTGAAAAGGTGCCGCCATCCATCCGTGAAACGTTCGCACACTTTTTAAACGAATGTGCACGGCGCGAGGGCGAGAGCCACATTTTGACAACCACCCGCCCTCCATCCGTGAAGCTCTTGAGAAGTTTTAAAACGAGTGCGCGCGGCGCTAAGGCGGGAACCACGTTTTGAAAGCGACCCGCTCTCCATCCGTGAAGCTGTTGCATATTATCCGATTGAGGACCAGACCTGGTGAAGGAGTCTCTGGCGAAACGTCTGGCCCGCCCTACAGACACGTCTCGGGGTGCGACAGGGAGAAGTTACGTATAAGGAGAAGGGGCGGAAGAGAACCAGTGTGAGCCCAGGGCGCACCGATGACGTTGCAATAAACCCTCCCTCCGAGATCCCACTTCATAGGCCCCTACAATCATTTATCCGCAAGAGGTTCGTAGGCCCCTCTCCATCATAATTGGATTTATCAGAGCTGTACGGCGGAGGCGTTCGTTAAGGGATGTGCCCAGGCGGCTGCAGACCCTGGAGGACTCCTTACCTAATAAGGGTGGCGGCGATATGCATGGCCAATCCAGGATCGAAGTACCACTGGCTTCGGGACCCTGGATCCCGTATCCATTGGTTCCTTATCCAATGCCCTCACCGCGTCTTTGAAGACAGCTGGGAGGGTCCTGCGAGGACGGCCGGCGATGCGCAAAACACACATACCAAGATCTGGAAGGGGATCCGTGGCCCCGGGGGCGCGAGCGCGGCGTAATTTGCAGAGGATCGTGGCCGCGGGGGCGCGAGCGTCGCGTAATTGCAAGGTGCGTCCGTGGCCGCGGGGGCGCGAGCGCGGCGTAATTTGCAGAGGATCGTGGCCTGGCGGGCGCGAGCGTCGCATAATTGCAAGGTGTCGTGGCCTCGGGGGCGCAAACGTGGTGTAATGTGTATGGGATCGTGGCTTCGGAGAAGCGAATCTGGCATAAAAAAGAAGTCGTAGCATCGGAGGCGCGCGAGCGTCGCTTCACTTACAACGGGTTGTGGCTTCGAGGCCGCGAGTGTGGCGCAATTTGCGGGGCATCGTGGCTTCGGGAGCGCAAAGTAATGTACGAAGATTAAGGAATCTTGGGCTGGCAAGCGCAAGCGCAATTTCCTGCGATCGTGGCCTCGGGATCGCGAGCGTGGTGTAATTTAAGAGGGATCGTGGCCTCGGGGGCGCGAACGCAGTGTATCTTTTGAGGGATCGCGGCTTCGAGGACGCAAGCATGGCTTTATTTCGCGGGGTTTCGTGGCTTCGGGAATGCGACTATACCAGAGATGCCCTCCCAAACGCCCGAACTCCGAACGCACCTGCGCCCCCAGCCCTTGAAGGAGGAGGGAAGAGGAGGAGGAGGAGGAGGAAAAGGAGGAAAAGGAGGAGGAATATTAAGAGTAGAGGAGGAGGAGGAGGAGGAGGAGAAGGAGGAGGAGGAGGACGAGGATGAGGAGGAGGAGGAGGAGGAGGAGGAAGAGGAGGAGGAGGAGGAGGAGGAGAAGGAGGGGGAGAAGGAGATTGTCGAGAGCCAAAACCATGCCTTCAGATCCGCCGTACTTTGTGGGGAGGTAGCGCAAAAATTCCCGCTCCACTTTTCAAGCTCCATGGGTGCCTTGCTTTGCCGCCGCTTCTTCCGCCATGCCTTTGCGGAAATATTCGCCCTACTTTCCCGAGGCTGGCGTTTCTGCCCTACGTGTTCGCGTTGTTTGAAGTGCATGTCCGACAATGTTACGAGTAGGAATTTTGGCTTAGTGTGTCGCGCCGCCGGTTCTGGCCAATCACGCTTCGGCGTGATACGTTATCCATGGCCCAGTCCCCAGGCGTCAACGTCCCAAGCCCCAGCGGAGCGACACGCTATCCATTCGCATGGCATGGCGTGTCGCCAGGGCCGCCGCCGCGACACGCGAAGCAAAAACTTCTGACCGTAAGTCGGAAAGATCTAGAGTCAGGGTCGGCATCCGAAATTGTGTGGCCCTTCATGGGAGCCTCAATAGGTCCTAACATTCTTTGCGGTTTTGGGGAATTTGTTGGATGTGGTCGACACTTGGACGAAACCTGGACCGAATCTGGACGAGAGTGTGAGGAGGAGCGGGCGGTCAAAATCTGGACGACATCCGGTCGAAATCATTTTTACAGTCGAAACTGGCAGTAAAGATGGGCGACCTTCCCAAGGGTACCCTTGCATCCTTGCCCCTTCGGTCCATTCTTGACCGCTTTCGATGGCCGGCCCCGCTCGAGAAGCTTCGGCATGGGCGTCCAAGGCTCTTGCACTCTTATTGCGCATCCTTACTACGGTGGCGGCGTTGGTTAAGGAATGTGCCCAGGAGGCTCCAGACCCTGGAGGCTTCCTCACCTGGTAAGGGCGGCGGTGATTTCCATGGTCAAACCCCAGTTGGTGATCCACCAGCTTCCAGACCCTGGCTTCCTCCTGTGAGGCTTCCTGATCCCATGCCCTCACCGAATCTGTTTTGACTGTATTTACCAGCCTGGAACATATCCCTATCCCTATGCTGGGCACCTCCTCATCACGATGCCAATCTTAGGGATCCCCTTATTTTTTGAGGGCGCATCCCTCAGATTGTCATCGCCTTTTGGCGTGTCAATCTTAGGGATAGGGATACGTTCGAGGCTGGTAGTGTATGACCGGGGCGCGGAGGTCCACAGAGGCGCACCAGGAAGGCTCACCCCGGCGGCGCCCGGCGCCAGGCCGCACCCCGCCCGCCGGCCCGCCGCGAACGGCGAGGCCGCGAGGCAGGAGGCGCCGCTGGAGCAGAGGCTCCCCGCGCCCGAGCCGCGCTCCGGCAGGGGCCGCGGGGGGCGCGGTGCAGGGCAGCATGTCGTAAAGCAGGAACCCAGAGATCCAACGTCTTGAAAAAATCGAGACGAAGGATTCTCGCCGATGTCGGCCTCTAGAGGCCCCCGCCGGGCCCCTGGACCGTCAAAAGACGACTCGGGACGAAGCACGGGTCCTGGGGAACATGTGGAGCCTTCCAGGGACCGTGCATGGAAAAAATCACGACGTCGGATCTCTGGGAAGAGAGCCGAGACCCCCTCGGGTCGCGACGGGAGGTGTTCCGCCACTTTCGGCCTCTGGGGGCCCCTAATGGCCCTCGGGGCCGTCCAAAAAGCGGCTCGGGATGGAAAACGGGTTCCGGGGAATGGGTCCGCTGGGGGTCGCGTCATGAAAAAAACATGCGGTCGGGGGTCTGGGAGTACCCATACCTCCGACTTCGTGATTTATATTACCATGTGGTTAGGGGAATGAACAATGACATAAACATAAAAAATCGGAGGTCCGCGCGGATTTCTCGGATCGGCGCTGAAGACCCCTGGCGGCGCCTCCGGCGCCGCGCCTGGCGCGCTCCGCGCGCCAGGGAGGGGGGTCCAGCGCCGATCCTAGAAATCCGCGCGGACCTCCGAGTTTTTATGTCTGTCTATGTCATTCGTCGTTTCCCTAATACTTCCGACTTCTTGATTTTAATCACCGCGTGGAGCCCCGGAAGTCTCGGCCCTTGCTGCCAGGACCAGTTCTTCTCCCGCGCCGTTGTTGTGACGCCCCCGGGGGGCCCGGTGAAGGCCGCCCAGGGTTGAAGCTTGTCCCGAACCGTCCGTCAGAATTGCTTCACGACACGAGGTCGGGAATCTAGGCCTCCTGGATGGGGTCGGAGTAGATGGGGTCGGAGGATCGCGCCGCATCGCCGATGCATCGCCGATGCGGCTCGATGTGCAGCCCGCTTTGCTTCACATCGACGTCGCCGATACATCGCCGACGTCGACGATGCATCGCTGGTGCATCGCCGATGCATCGCCGATGCATCGCCGATGCGGCGCGATGTTCTGACCTCATCTACTCGGACCCCATCAAGGAGGCCTCTAGGCTCTAGGGAATGCCTAGGATAAGGATTAATCGCTCCAAAGCGTTCCCGACCGCTCTTACAGCGCTCCGCAAGACACCTCCTCCAGAACCGCCGGTTCTTACATATTCCCGATCTACCCTCATCCAAATTGATCATCATACTGCCTTCGTTCTGCGATGAGAATGAGGAGGAGGAGGAGGAGGAGGAGGAGGAGGAGGAAGAGGATGAGGAGGAGGATGAGGAGGAGTTTTTGCTCGGCGCGCGAACCATGCTTGGAGGAGGGGGAGGGGGGTAGGGAGAGGAGGAGGGAGGAGGGGAGAGGAGGGTTCAGATGGGTGCAGGGAGGACAGGGAGAGGATGAGCCACGCTAGGTGCGCTCGCGCCATATCTGACATCCTACCCCCCCCCCATCACCTTCCATTCCGCTGTTTCTTTCTGTCCGACGACGCCTGGCGAAGCGGACCTGGAACTCCAAAGGGAACCGAATAGTGTCATGCGACATGAGAAAATGGGAGCTACGCAGTTACGTTGGAGAAGGAGGTGGCGGATGAGCAGTATGATGGGCAGGAGGAAAGGCAGGAGAACGAGAAAGGACGAGGACGAGGACGAACAGCAGCAGCAGCAGCAGCAGCAGGAGCAGGAGTTGGAGCCGGAGGAGCAGGAGGAGCAGGGGGCAGCCGAGTTTTCTGCATTTGCAGTATAGGCCATGTCATTGAAGTTTCTCCGGGCGCCTACGGTGACTGTAGCAATGTAGTCAAGCAGTACACCCTAGGCCTCGATTCTTGTAAGTCACTGGAAAAAACAGTACTCGGGCTTTTGTTGCACGGGATGTCTCAGGCGAGGGGGCAGGCTCCATTCCATTCTGCCAAAGTGGACACCCACAGGGATCCCGACGAGCCTGGGATTCCAGGTTGAGCGCGTTCGGGATGGGCACCAGTCTGGCCGACTCCAGGGCCAAGAGAGCTGTTGCTAGGCACCCGTCTTTCGATCCCGCCCCGCCGTACTGGAAGTCCTTGAGCTTCAGATTAGGGTCGCCAAATCTGTTCTGACCATGGGTGTTGCCCTCCTCCTTCTCTGGCCTCGTGGAGTTCCTTTTTGCTGGAGCATGCTCTTCCTCCTGCCTCCACCCCCTCTGCTCCCTGCCGGCAGCACCAGTGGGAGTCTGTGAGTGGAGTCTGGAGGTGCAGGGCTTGCCCGTGCTGCTCGTTGGCAGGTGCCCTGCCCTCCGATCAAGGCTGCGGCATGCTGCAGCGGCCACGGCCGCCTGGACGCGCCTGCGGTCCAGAGGCTCAGCCACAGAGCCATCGCACTGCACTGTGCCAAAAAGCGATGCCTTTTTTTCTTGTGCGTGAGCAGCACAGCAGATTCTATAGCGCGGGGGCTTAGATCAAAGGTTTGGGGTCCGTCGGCTCGCCTCCCACGGTCACCGGGCGGCCGAACGAGAGGAGCACCTCATCGGGAAGCCACCCTGACAAGACGGGTGTGGCGGTCAAGACCACTCGGGCTGCCGACTCCTATGCGATGAGGCTCTCCAGGGTGACGGGGGTGGCTCGCCCTGTCGCGCCAGGTACTTTCTCCTGGGGCATCGCGGTCGATGGCGGAGGAGGGGGAATTTGGGGGGGGGGCGACGACGACGGAACAGAGATGCAGACAAGTGGCCCGCGCTGGGGCGACAGTGCCATGCTGAACGACAGGAGAACTGAGCCCACCCGAAAATGATGCCCGCGCTGCCGCGAGAGTATCGTCGTGAAGCTCCGAGAAGTCGGATTGCAAAGACCAGATCAGATAAAACATTGTTGTCCAATCCGATGTTAAAAAGCAGGGAATCATACGCGGAGAGGGCGGGACATCTTCCAGACAGAGTCAGGGGTGAGCAGAGAGTGCCATTCATGTTGGGTAAATGTAGAAGAAGGAGGAGGAGGACGAGGAGGAGGAGGAGATTGAGGGGAGGGAGGGGGGAGGAACGAGGAAGGATGAAGGATGGAGCGGAGGGGGACCGGGGGGAAGAGGAGGCGTAGGATGATGATGGTGATGATGATGATGATGATGATGATTATGTTTATGATGATGATGCTGATGATGATGATGATGATGATGATGATGATGATGATGATGACAATGATGATGATGATGATGATGCTGCTGATGATGATGATGATGATGATGGTGATGGTGATGGTGGTGGTGATGTTGATGATGCTGGCGATGCCGATGATGATGATCATGTTGATGATTATGGTGATGCTGATGTTGATGCTGATGATGATGCTGACGACGATGAGTACGATGATTATGATGATGCTGATGATGATTATTGTGATGATGATGATGATGATGATGATGATGCTGAAGATGATGCTGAAGAGGATGATTAAGATGATGATGATGCTGATTATGATGGTGGTGGTGTTGATGTTGATGATGCTGGCGATGCCGATGATGATGATGCTGATGATGATGATGATGATGATGATGATGATGATCATGTTGATGATGAGGATGGTGTTGATGATTATGAGTATGATGATGATGATGATGATGATGATGATGATGATGATGATGATGATGATGATGATGATGATGATGATGGTGATGATGCTGAGGATGATGGTGCTGATGCTGATGCTGCTGCTGCTGCTGCTGATGATGATGATGATGATGATGATGATGATGATGATGATGATGATGATGATGATGATGATGCTGATGCTGATGCTGATGCTGATGATGGTGGTGGTGGTGATGGTGGTGGTGGTGATGGTGATGATGGTGGTGGTGGTGATGATGATGATAAGGAGGAGGAGGAAGAGGAGGAGGAGGAGGAGGAGGAGGAGGAGGAGAGAGGAGGAGGATGAGGTTGGAGGAGGAGGAGGAAGAGGAGGACGAGCAGGAAGAAGAGGAGGAGGAGGAGGCGGAGGAGGAGGAGGAGAAAAAAGATTAAGGAGGGTGGGAGGGGGTCCCGGGACAGGAGGAGCAACCCCCCCTCCGGCCCCCAGCGCGGTTGGCGGCAGCGGCGAGGAGGAACGGCAGCCTGCTTGGTACTGGGAGGACGCATCGTGGGGGGGGGGGGTCCAGACCCAGACCCCCTCGCGTCGTGAACGGAAGGTTTTGGCTCCTCCTCGTCGACGCTTGATCCTCTTCCTCCTCATCTTCCTCCTTCCCCGCCCCTTCCCCCCCAAGTCCTCCTCCTCCTCCTCCTCCTCCTCCTCCTTGCCCCGAGGGGGGGGGCCTGGCACCTGTTCTCATGGTGTCAGCGCCACACACTCCTCGGGGCACACTGTCAGTGTCAATTGCATGCGGCGGCTGGGGGCAGATAAACCGGCTTTCGTCGTTTTTGCACCAGCCACGTGGCATTTTGCCCGTGGAGGCGGCGCGTTAGCTGCGCCTGTGACCTGGAGATGGGTACCAGGCACGGGGAGTGTGCATTTGGTTGAGAGGCGGGGCCATGTGGTCCGTAAGTCCCTTGGGACCTTGTGTCCGCTCATCCTGGGGTACAAACCCAGTTGCACATGCCATCCGATTCGGCAGGGGTGGCCGTCGGGAAGTACTGCGCGGTGACGCGGTGAACTGGCTGTCCCCCTACGCACCACGCCGTCTCGATTGGGAAGCGAATCGCTGAGCGACGAGGTATCTGCCTTTCCCCTGACCGTCGGTGCTGGCGCGTGCGGGCCCCTTCCTCCTGTCTGGGAGGCCGATGGTGACGGTTGAGCCTCACGCGCCGCTCACTTCTTGGATCTATGACACTCATGACACTCCTCCTCCTCCTCCTCCTCCTCCTCCTCCTCCTCCTCCTCCTCCTCGGCCCGCTCGATCCCCAGACACCCCGCGGGCTTCGGTTCCGCTCTGTTCCGGCCCGCTCTCTTCCGACCTTGGAGGGCAGGCCTTCTCAGTTGCGTCCAGGGGGCCCTCATGGGGCCGCCGGGACCGCCGGAGACGACTGCAGGCTGGGAGACACGTCCCAGTGGAGGGGTCGAGACTTCCAGGCGTCCGCGTTGCGGGAGCCAGGCTGGCGAAACAGCCGGCCCTGTGCAGCTACGAGTAATGAGCAGGATACGACCTCGCGTGTACATATATATATATATAGAGAGAGAGAGAGAGAGAGAGAGAGAGAGAGAGAGAGAGCACACCGCGAGAGAATGGACGCAGGGGCAGTGCGGATGAGGGCTACGACGCACACATGAGGCGTATGTGTGTGTGTGTGTGTGTGTGTGTGTGTGTGTGTGTGTGTGTGTGTGTGTGTGTGTGTGTGTGCGTGCGTGCGTGCGTGCGTGCGTGCGTGCGTGCGTGCGTGCGTGCGTGCGTGCGTGCGTGCGTGTGTGTGCGTGCGTGTGTGTGCGTGCGTGTGTGTGTGTGTGTGTGTGTGTGTGTGTGTGTGTGTGTGTTCGAACGTACTTCCTAGTTTTTTTCAGCCGTTGCACGGGTTCCGCTTCCGTGCTTGGTCACGCCGATTCTTCCTCGTCCCCCTGCCTCCGTACCCATTGCTTCGCCGGTGAAGTTGATGTTTAAACAGAGCTGGGGCACCGCGTGGTTTTCCACGGCACAGGGCTTCACCTTCCTCCCCATGGCGACGGGTGGGGCCGCGAGGCACGCAAGGCCTCGGGGTCCTAGCCAAAAGGGTGGCTGACGCAACGGGGGAAGACGCCGCAGTGGTCGCGGACCAACACGCCCAGCGACTTTCCATTTCAGACGGGTGAAAACGCGCGGGCGGTGTTGCGACGCTTCCAGGCGCAGTCTGGAAGGGCGGGGGTGGCAGCGGCCCGTCTGGACGCGGCCACGGCTGTTTCCACGGCGGACGCCGTGTGAGGCATCTCTGGCGTTGCCTAGCGCCCCCCCCCCACTCCCCGCCCTTGCTGGGCAGCACGGGCGCCCCCCGCGCCCTTCCGCCAGCGTCGCGCTGGCGGCTCTTCGCCCCCCTTTTCACGCACGCCGTCCAGCGTTTTCCCGGCGGGGCAGTGGGTGATCCCACCGAGGACTCTCCCCACCAAGCCGCAGCGTGCTGGGCTCGGTCGTCCACCCTACGCCGCTCCCCGATGACCCCGGCGGCCCTTCCCGACGACTGCAAACGAGACCCCCCCCCCCGACGCCCACCACCCACTCCACCGGTACGCCTGCGCCGCCTGGCCAGCGTCACCGCCGTAGGGTCCGTAGCCTCGTCTCGGGTGGCCCTTCTTCCCCCGCCCCTGACCAGCCTGTCTGCTTGCTTGCGGCTGCTGCCCCTCTCCCTCTCTTCCTCGCGTCCCTCCTCTTCCTCCGCACCTCTTCCGCGTGCCCGCTCGCCCCGCCGGCCCAGGCCTCCCGCCTATGCGTTCGTCGTCGTGTGCCTGCTTCCCCCTTCCTCTTCCCCCTCCGCCAGCCAGCGGGGCGGCGCGTAGGGTTCTGATTTCTTGCTCGCCGCAGTCGGTTCAGTGACCGAGCGATGGAGACGGCAGGGGAGCCGCCAGCTCCCCAGTGCACAAGTAACGCGTGGGCGGTGCCACGCGCGTGCTTTGCGCGGGTGGTGCAGCCGACGCCCTGATGTGCTTTGAATTTTTGTGGCGCAAGACGCCAGTGGCCCTTCGGGCTGGCGACGTGTTCCCACTATGCGCCGAGCTTTTGATTAGGGGATTATGCGTTGAGCTTCTACGTCGTGGAGGATGCGGAACATGTGGTTCGGACATCCATTCGTCCTGCACGCAATCGACAAGGCCACCTCTTAATCTACATGTATATTTGACCTTGCAAAAATACGGACATTCCTCTTCCCCCTTCTTCCCTTCACTCATCTTCATCCATTATCCTCATCATCCCTCCCCTCTTCCTTCGTTTTCTCCTCCTCATCCTGCTCCTCCCTCTCCACCCCCTTCTGGCGACGATAACGACGACGGAAGCGACGACGACCACAACTCCACAGCTATGACCACTACGATACGACGCCAGTGCGGCGACGCTTCGACCATGCGACTCCAGCCCCGACCACAACGGCAGCCACTTCGATACAGAGCCGCCGCCGCGATGACGCCGACGGCGACGCCGACGCGCAGAGCCGTCGCGCGGCGGCGACGCGCGAGGACCCGCCGGCGGCGCCCAGCGGAACAGCGCCGAGCCTGGACCGGCCAGGGCGGGCATCCGGCGCGGCCGGCCGCCACCAGGCTGGCCGCGGCGGCCGCGGCGGCCGCGGCGCTGCGCGTGGCCGGGGCGCCGCCGCCCCACGGCCGAGCGCGGCCGAGGCGTGGCTCGCCGGGGCGGCGCTGCCCGACCAGCAGGCCTCTCGCCGCTGCCGCTCGCCGCTGGCCATCGCCGCCGCTCGTCGCTGCCGCTGGCCGTTGACGCCGCTGGCCGTCGCCGTCGCCGCAGCTCGCCGCTCGCCGCCGCTGCCGCTCGCCGTCGACGCCGCTCGCCGCTGGTTGCTGCCAGCGCGCCTCCACCGCCGTCAGCGCCGTCGCCAGCGCGCGGCCCCCTTCGCGGCCCAGCGACGTCGCCGCTGGTGCCCGACAGTTTGGCACGTTTAAAACTTTTCTTCGAAAATCCCCCTGTATGGGGGGCACGCCCGACCTAATGTTATCATCTCTTTCAAAAAATCATGGAAACTGATGCGCCCCTCTCACGGCAGCCTCTCTAGCAAAAGGCGAGAGATTTGCATGAGCTGACATGAATGTTGTGATACCTGCATTTGCTGCCATCACAAGTGTTGCAGCGTGGCAGCGGCGTGCCAGCGTGTCGCGCGTCGAAAGCATCACGACGCAGAATACAATCAAAACGCTGAGGCATGTACCGCCTCGGGCTCGAGAGGGGTTCTGGTGTTCGTCGTGTAAGCCTCAGATCTGGGCCGGGGAACCTGCTTGTGGCCGGGGCCCGCCATGGCCAGAAAGGCCCTCTTCGGGTTCCGGGCCTCTCGGGGCCCCTCTGCCAGGCCCCGTGCGAGGCCGCCGAGGTGACGAGAAGCCTTGCCCGGGGAGGTGGTCGAGCACTCTCAGGGATCCGTGCGTTGAAGAAGCCGCGGTGTGGGAGGTCTGGGCTCGGATGGGGCCTCGGCGGAGGCCCTCGCCGCCACGGCGGGATCTGCCTCGAGGCCCTCCCCGGGGCGCGCTCTGGGAGCGGCCCCGGCGCGGCACCCTCGTGCGCGCGGGGGCGGAGAGAGATCTCCAGGCGCTCTGTGGTCCCACTCTTGGCCTCCAGAGGCCCAACTCGGCCCAACTCGGGCCGCGGCTCGCAGTTTGAGGCGATGGCGGCGCTGTCCCTCGCGCGGCAGCGCCGCTGGCCCAACCGAGGGCCCCCGCGCCCGCCTCCGTCGCCCCCTCCTGGCCCCGCCGGCGGAAAAGTTTAGATCGGGAGCGTTTCTCTTAAGGCACCTGGGCCAGTGCCAGGGTCGCTGGCTCCGTCTTGGGTACGGGGCCTGAGAGCACACACCACCACCACCACCTCCCTCACCCCCTCCTTTTCCCGTAGTGGGGTGGAAGGGGGGGTAGAGGAGGGAGGAGGGATCGACGTGGCGGTGGTGGTGTATGTTCTTGGGGGCCGCATTCAAATGGCCACAGGGCCATGGTATATAGGCCCTCCTGGGCTCGACCTTCACAGGGCGCATGCGGCATGCCATGGCCCCTGGCACGCTTCGGCGCGTCACGCTGAGCACGCCCTGGCCCCCAAGCATCAGCGGTCCACAGTCTTCCCAGCCTCCCCATCCCACGACGCGGACTGAGACGCCATCAGCTTGCAAGGGCACAACGCGTCGCAGGGGCCGCCGCCGCCGCGACGCGCGGAACCAAATGTCGCTTGACGTCCCGGCCTGGCACGGCGGCAGCATAGACTTATGCTGGGCGTGTCCCTCTACAGGAGAAATCTTCCAATATAGTAAAACATGAGTTGGGACGGTTTGTGAGTATGGGGGGAGTATGTGTTGAAACTGTCAGGGCTATATTTACGTCCAAAACCCGCCTGTAGGAGGACACGCCCGACCTAAGCACAGACGCCCTCGATCTGCGCGCCGTCGACTCGGGGCACCCGTCGTGCACCTCGCGTGCCCACGCGGGGGCGGCCTCCTGCGGGCCCAGGCGGGGGCACGACGGGTGCACGGTGGACACCTCTTCGCGCCCCCCATGTATCTCCTCCTCCCCCTCCTCTTCTCCTCCTCCTCCTCCCCTCCTCCTCCTCCTCCTCCTCCTCCTCCTCCTGCTCCTCCTCCTCTCTCCTCCTCCTCCTCCTCCTCCTCCTCCTCCTCCTCCTCCCCTCCCTCCTCCTCCCTCCTCCCCCTCCTCCTCTTCCTCCTCCTCCTCCTCCTCTTTCCTCCTTCTCCTCTTTCCTCCTCCTCCTCCTCCGCCTCCTCCTCCTCCTCCCTCCTTCCCCTCCTCCTCCTCCCCCTCCTCCCCCTCCTCCTCCTCCTCCCCCTCCTTTTCCTCCTCCTCCTCCTCCTCCTCCTCCTCGGCCATTCTGCGCCGAGCCGCCTTTGCGCCTGCAGAGAGGCGGGACGGTGCTGGAGAGCGCCAACTTCAGAGTGGCACTGCGCTCCCGAGCCTTTTCATGGCCCCAAGCTCCAAGTCGCGGGATGGAGGCTGGGCTTGCAGCGGATGCAGAGCTCGGAATGGGGACAACTACGATTTCTGCTGGAAGTGCTGGAAGGTTCGCGACTCCGCGAAGATGGCGAACCACGGTGCGGCCAGCTCCCAGGACGGCGCAGAGGCCGAGGACGCCACCAAAGCAAAGCTCAAGAAGTTACGGACACACCTCGACGAACTTCGACGGCAGGCGGAGGACCCAGATTTGGCCAAGCACGTCCAGGGGAACATCGACGTCGTGCATAAGGAAGTTGATGACTTGCAGGCAGCTGTCGACAGCGGCAGCGACATCCCACGATGCTTCTCGGAGCGCAAGTTGGTCCGAGAGAGGAACAAAACGCAGGCGCAGCGTGAGCGCACACAGGAGCGGGTTGAGAAGCTGCAGCAGGATATCAAGGAGGCCCAGGAGAAGCTTGACAGAGAGAAAGCCCTCTTGGCCAGACAAGATGAGAAATTGCAAAAGCAGAGTGCCCGCATCGATGAGCTCAGCGTGCCCAAGCCAGGCAAGGGCTGGAGAGCGGCCGTATCGTTCCTGGAGCAAGCCAAGAAGTGCCTGCGCGACCAGGAGACGGACACCAAGATCGCCGAAGCCCTCCGACACGCGCAGCAGCAGCACACCGCAGAGGAGGAGCGAGCAGCGGCGGCCGCAGCAGCAGCAGCCGCCAAGGCCAAGAAGGAGGCCGACGTCGCAGCGCGGGAGGCCGCCAACGACAAGCAGCAGAGGAACAAGCGCAGAGCCGAGGAGGAGATCAAGCAGGAGCTGGTCTCCTTCCCGCAGAACGCCGACGCGACGCAGAACACAAAGATCATGCAGGATGCGGGCTGCACAGCCGAGCAGATCGAGCTCCACCAGCCTCACCTTCTGCCTCTGCTTGCTGGCATGCAGCCTGACACCGCGCTCACTATCAGCAAGAGCATGTGGGCGGCCCCGCCTTCTTCCTGACGAACAGCAGGGGCAGGGGCTCTTCGCCATCAATGCGAACTCCATCGGCACACGGGAGCGGACTATGCGCTCCATCAGGTACACGCACAAGGACCCCATCATCATGGCGCAGGAGCTGCAGGCAAACGAGCACAGCATCTCCTGCTTCACGCAGCGCATGAAAAAGGAGGGCTGGAGGCTGGGCATTGCGCCGAGCGTCCGCACCGCACGGGGGGGCTGGAGCGCAGGGGTGCTCCTGGCGACTGTGCGGCCAAACAACATGAGCTACGCCAGGGGGCTCGACACGTGGGACATCTCGCCCCGCGAGTCCAAGGGCCGCCTCGCGATTGGCTGGGTCCGAGCCCGCGGCGAGGACCTCGGCAAGGAGGGCCTCACCATAGGCGCGGCCTACCTCTGGGTCAGCGAGGGCATGACGGACCGCAACAGGGCCATCCTACGGAACTTCGCTACGGCCGCGGCAGCGGCGGGGAAGTATTGGATCCTGGGCGGCGACTTCAACATGGACCCAGCTGAGCTCCAGCACGCAGGGGTGGTCAACAGGATGGACGGGGTCATCGCGTTCGACACCTCGCGCGGCTCGTGCGTCGCCTCGGGCGAGGCACGGTGCTGCGACTACTTCATCATGTCCAAGACGCTCCTGGACGGCCCGCTCCACGTGGCCGTGCAGGATCAGTACAACACGGCGCCGCACTCACCTGTGCTCTTGCGAGTGCCTCGCCTACGGGAAGAGGCGCGCTGGGTGCGGGTACTACGGCGCCAACGGCGATGGCCACTGCAGCTGTCCACAGGCTGCGTGGCGGGGCCGACTTCGTGGCCACGACTCCTGGAGCACCGCAGGCATACTCGGGACGATGTGGACCGCTACTGGGGCAACCTGGCCAACACGTACGAGGAGCACCTGAACAAGTACTTCAACTACGTCGGCCTGGACTGGCACGAGCGCAAGGGCCACCTGCAGCTGCCCACCTACGCGTGGGAGCAGCTCAAGCCACCCACGGTGCACGAGGCCGCGCGAGAGCAGCAGTGGGCGGAGGCAGCTGAGTGGCTGGGCCGCCGCTTGGAACACGTCAGCACAGCAGTGCGGGCGCGGTGGAAGAACGGGAAGCAAGAGACGTTGGTCTGGGCTCAGAACAACGCCAAGGGCATCCTAGGGAAGGACATCATCGGGCCGCTCCTAGAGCGGAACCACCCAGCATGGCGCGCCGAGCCCGACCAGGAGCGGGACAACGACGACGCCACGGACGAGCAGGACAACTCAGACAACCTGGACGAGTTAAACTACACACTGCGCCGAGTCGAGGAGGACATGGCGAGCCTCCCAGAGAGTGCTCCTCGGCGGGCCCCCGCTGTCCTCGGCCCCGCGGCCTCGCAGGACTGCCCGTTGGTCGGGGCGGAAGCGGCAGGAGAGCGCCGCCGACCGACGGGGCGGGGGCGACACACGGACATCGATTGGGGCAAGTTGGTGAACACAGTCGCCTGGATCGACGCCGAGCACATCACCGAGAGGGGCTTGCACTACATGGACTGCGTGGCCAAGCTCATGACAGTTGCTAGCCAGCACACATGGCGGCGAATACGAAGGGAAGTGGCTCGAAACTGGCGACGCCGGGTGACCAAGCACAGCCAGGCGGGAGCGGGAGCGCTGCACAAGTGGATTAAGCCGCCTGTGCCGTGGGCCCCGATCCAGCCGACAGAGTCCCGCACCCAGCAGGAGCTCACGCACCCGCAGGTGGCAGCGGACACGGCGCTGGAGGGCTGGGAGACGGTCTGGGCGGACAGCTACAACGCCGACGAGCCGTGGTGCCAGGCCCCCAGTGACGACGAGTGGAGCGAGCACAGAGTCCCGCGGATCACCCCGAGGGACGTCATCGAGGCTTGCGGGCGGTTCCGAGCTGGGACAGGCCTGGGAGAAGCAGACTGGCATCCGCGTCTCTGGAGACATGGCGGGTTCTCAGGTACGGCACGCGTGGCAAGCGTGCTCAATGCGGTGGAGCGAGGAGCGCCGTGGCCCAAGTCACAGACCACCATCCTCTTCTACCTCACGCCGAAGGCGGCAGGTGGCTTTCGCAACCTGGGCCTTATCCCTGAGCTGGCGCGCGCGTGGGAGACCACCCGCATCCCCTATGCCAGGCGCTGGGAGGCAGCAAGCAAGCGAGCCTATGACTGGGCACGCCGAGGGAGATCGTCGGAGCGCGCGGCATGGCTACAGGCACTCTACTGCGAGGCCGCGCGGGCCGACCGACACGACTATGCGGTGACCTACTTCGACTTGATCAAGTGCTTCGAGTGGGTCACCCATCGGAAGGTGTGGGAGGCGTCGCAGAGATGGGGCTTCAATCCAATCATCATGCGGACCGTCCTCAAGACCTACAGCATGGTGCGGCGCATCGTCCTGGACGGGTGCTACACCGACAGCAAGGCATGGCAGCGGGGCATCGTGGCGGGCAGCAGGTACGCACTGTTCCGTCTCAAGATGGTGATCATCCTCGAGCTGGACAGGCTGGTGCACCAGTTCCCCTGGGCGGACACGTGCCTCTTCTTCGACGACCTCGCCATGGCCACGTACGGCAGGCACGAGTACGTCGACGAGGTCCACCCGCGGCTCATCGAGGCCGTGGTCACCATTGTCGAGACCAGGCTGGACATGGCAGTCTCGCGCGGCGCGGAGGGGAAGGCGGTCACCCTGGCCTCCTCCACCGCGCTGGGCCAGCACATCCACAAGAGTACCAGGCACCTCGGCGTGAAAGTAGTCAAGCACGAGAAGCACCTGGGAGTGACAGCAACAGCATGCAGACGGAGGAGAGTGGCCGCCATCGGCAAGCCGGCGCCCAAGTTTGCAGCGAGAAAGGCACGGGTGACAGCCGTGCGCAGAGCAGGAGGAGCGGCACACAAGCTGATTCGACAAGCCAAAGTGCCAGCCCTCCTATACGGATCCTCAGTCGTCGGCATGGCAGACTCCAAGCTCACCGAGCTCAGGAGGAACGTGGCGGCGGCGATGGAGGGCAACAACAAGGGAAGGTCCACGGCACTCACGCTGCTCAGCGACAGGACCGACCCAGGCATCCTCGCCAACAGTGGCCCCATCATCGCCTGGGCCACGGCGTGGCAGGAAGCGCTCGACGACGACCAGTTGGCCGCGCGGCTGCAGAGCGCGTGGCGCACCTGGGTGATGAAGATATGCAAGTGCAAGGCCCCCTGGCTCACAGTTCGGGGGCCAGCGGGGGCGTTCGTGGCGACGGTCAGGCGCCTCGGCTGGATGACGCAGGCCTCGCACACAGTGACCATCGACGGGAACGTGCTCGACCTCCGCTACACCTTGCTGCAGGAGATCCAGCACCACGTCGTGCGCACCACGGAGAAGCAGCTGCAGGACGAGTGGGTGAGCCAGCGCGGCCGCCAGTACGGCATCACCTCCATCTTCCTGGCACCAGTGCAGGCACTACTACGGCGGCCCCTCCAGGGCCGATGGACGCAGGCCCACCGCACTCGAGTGAGGGGCCTGTTCTGCGGAGGGACGTGGCCGCAGGCGCGGCTGCACGCATCAGGAGTTGCCACCGACAACACATGCAGAGCGTGCGGGCTGGCACCAGGCACTGACAGGCACCGCACCTTCGCGCGCCCAGTGCGCCAGCCACACCGCGACGTTGTCGGAGGCCACCATATTCAGCAGCGAGGAGCCAACCCCTGGCCAGGCCCAGGAGCCGATGCTCTTTGGGGACGCGGCATCACGGCCGACCCCGCCGACGAGCTTAGGCTCTGGGAGATAGCCTCGTCCGACGACTGGCTCACCGAGGGCAACTGGGACGGCTTCGCGACAGGGGACATCTACGTGGACGGCTCGTTGCAGTTCGGCGACTACGCACCACTGCGACGAGGAGGATGGAGCTTCACCAAGCTCAAGGACAACGACGAGTACGACATGGACTACGTGTGCTACGGGCCCCTCCCTGGCGCACAGTGGGTCCAGAGCATCCTGCGGGCGGAGCTCTACGCGCTGCTGCAGGCGCTGCGTGTGGGTACCCCGCCCATGCGCATCTTCACCGACTGCCAGAACGTCGTCGACGGCGTGATGGCAGGACCAGCGTGGCTCGACAAGAGGAGCCGCCCGCACCTCGACCTCTGGGAGTGCATCTCCCAGGCCATCGCAGAGCTCGGAGGCCTGGGCCCGAGCACCGTGCAGGTGCTGAAAGTGAAAGCCCACGCGACGCGCACCGAGCGAGCAGCTATCGGGCGCGCGCAGTGGGAGGGCAACAAGATAGCGAATCAGCATGCCAAGCAGGGAGCGCTGTATCATACCCACCCTGTCTGGTGTAGAGAGGCTTACATTCAGAAGTATCGACTGGTTCGGGACATCTTGGAATCCGGAGCCTACGTAGGAGTCCTGGGCCGTGACATTGTCGACGCTGAGCAGGGCTCGAGTCTCACGGACTCGACCCCCCCCGACCCCCCCTTGGACCCCTTGGACCTTCCTGGGAACCTGGGGGCGGTCGTGGGCGAGGAGGGCGGGGCCCTGGTGGCCCCTGAGCTCCCTGCCCCGCCCCTGGAGGCCGACCTCCCGTCTCGGGCCGCTCTGGACTGGGGGTGCACCAGGGTCGACAGAGCCCAGAGAGCGGGGCACAAAATAGTGACCCGCAGCACGTACGTCTTTTGCCGCAGGTGTGCCAGGTACGCCCGTGACAGGTGGACGGGCCTATTCTCTCCATGTCGCCCTGGGGCCCAAAGGGTGATCGGGGGTAGGCTGAAGCGGTAGTGGAGCGGGCTACACCCCTCCACCAACCAGGCCCTATAGGGGCTCCTGGAGTCGAGGGTCTGGCTCGGGGACGGCCCGAAGCGGCCCGAGGCTCCCACGGCACGAAAGCGTAGGCGGTCGTGATCCGTTTTGGCCCGCACTCATCCGCACTCCTCCTCCTCCTCCTCCTCCTCCTCCTCCTCTTCGTCCTCCTCCTCCTCCTCCTCCTCCTCCTCCTCCTCCTCCTCCTCCTCCTCCTCCTCCTCCTCTTCGTCTCGGGAGCGGACAGAACCCCCACCCCGACACGTCGATTAGTGAATTGTCCGTGTTCGGTTCTCGGGAGGGCGCCGCGGCCGTCATTTTCCAGGCTTGCGCCCGCCAGGTTTGGGCCCGAGGTTTTTTTCACTATACCACGTTTTGCTAAAAGGGGTTCTGTCCATCCCCGATCGTCCCCCCCCTCCCATCAAGCAGCGCCCCGCGCCTTCGATCTGTGCACTCGGGGGTGCCCGAGGTTAGGATGTTCCAACATGCTTTAGCCGTAGAATCGCCAGACAGAACTTCGAGCACCAAAAGAAAGTGCCGAAACTTGAGGGTTCTCACGTGTCGGGCCCTGGGAGGCGACACTCGTTCGACACCGGTTCGATGTGTTTTTTTTCCTGGGTGCTCGGAATTTATTTCTGGGATGTGGTCGTTGAGTGCGATGGGGGCAACGTACAGTCGGGGCCCCGAGGAAGGAACCATTTTCGTTGGGGAGGGGCTCGGTGTTCCTTAGTTGCTTTACAGTGCTCCTTGGGTTTTCCTGAGGTTTTCCATGGAACATCGGAGTTGAACTTATGGGAAAAAGGGGCCCCGTTCCTTATTTAGGGTTCCTTAGGTCAACGCCCCGACTGTAAGCCCGAGGCCGTGCAGGCCGCCTGGGGCGAGCCCGCCCGCACGCCCGCGGCGAGCTCGCGGTGCCCACGCGGGCCTACCGGCGGCGCGCGCGGCGATGGGCGGGCCGCCGTGGAGGATCGGCGGCGAAATCCGAGCCCTACCCTCGAGCCAGGCGTGTCCCTCAAGAACTTGTCGGGGCACGATGGCTCGATTCTGCTTGGCCATCCTCTCTGGCGTCTTGCGGCTATATGTCTGATTGGCTCGTCCGAGGCTCGCCTGCAGGAGGACATGCCCGGCCTAACCCCTAATGGAGGATGACGATTAATAAATGACCGGGGGTCGTGTTCACGCGGCGGCGCCCGGGATGACGATTAGAAAACACCGGCCGCGGGCTGGAAAACTATGTTCTTAATCGTTCCCCTCCAGTCAGAAAACTGTGCAGAAATAGCAGGCAACTATTTTTTAATCGTTCTCTCCCATTTTTTTATTTAATCGCTTCGCTCATGCCGCCGGCCCTGGAGCCCTCTTTAGGGCCTCTTGGGGGCCTCTTGGGGACCTCTTGGGAGTCTCTTGGGGCTCCTTGGCGGCGTTTTGGAGGCCCCCAGGGCCTCTTGGGGGGCTCTTGGGGGTAGTCGATTGCGGCTCCCCCCTCGGAGGCCACGATCCTCGTGATCGTCATCCCGCATTACCCTCGCCGATCGGCGATTCGGATGCACCGCCGTCGCGTGGCCGCGGGAGGGCGCCGCCCCTCCTGCCCCGCCCCGGGGCGGCCGCGGCCCGGGGCGCCCGAGGAGCCTCCGGGTGTTGGCGCGGCGGCGCAGCGCGAGCCCGGCCCTCGCCGAGCGGCGGTGCGGGCGGCTCGACGGGCGGCGGGGGAGGAGGAGGAGGAGGAGGAGGAGGAGGAGGAGGAGGAGGAGGAGGGAGGAGTAGGAGGAGGAGGGAGGAGGAGGGCGACGAGGGAGGAGGGAGGGAGGGGGGAGGAGAGGGGGGAGGGAGGGATGGAAGGAGGGAGGGAATGAGGGAGGGTGTGAGGAGGAGGAGGCGGAGGCGGAGGCGGCGGAGGAGGAGGAGGAGGAGGAGGAGGAGGAGGAGGAGGGGGAGGAGGATGAGGCGGAGGGGGAGGAGGAGGAGGAGGAGGAGGAGGAGGAGGAGGAGGAGAAGGAGGAGGAGGTCCGTCGAGCACGTGGCAGCCCCCGCCGCCCATCGATTCGAGAGAATCGTGGGAGACTGGAACCTATACATTGCCAGTGGCGGCGTGTTTGTTCCATCCCACGACTTTTTGAGGGCCGGGGGCGACGTACTCTTCCTTCGCTTTCCAAGGGGAACAACGAAACATGTGCATGCCAGGATGTCGTATACACCAGGATCCGCGTTCCTGTGCGAATTTCAGCACAGGGTCGGGAAAAGCGTCGGTGTATAGAGTTCGTTTCCCTAAATCGATCGATGGTTGATGGGGGTAGGGTTCGGGCCGTGGATCGACTGAAGAGTGGCCCTTCGCCAGAGCGGCACCTGATGCGGGCCCACTGGGGCTGTCCCGAGCGCCGAACGCGGAGGAGCCGTTCGGAGCCACGTCCTCGACAGTCCATCTTGACAGTGCATTGGCGTGCGCTGGTACTTGGTAATTACTCGACGAGAGAGCGCCGATTCAGCGTCGATGTCGTGCCGATTTGCGTCGATTATCGCCGATTTGCAAGAGCCGACGCGTAAGATTGACCCTTCGCCGGAGTGACCTTTGGTGCGCGCCCACTGGGGTCCCCCCCCGATCGCCGAACGCGATGGCGTCTTGCGCGTTTGGTCCCCCCGCGGCCTTCAAAAAGCCGAGCACCCAAGGTCACTCTTGCCCAGGGTCACTCCTGCGTGTTGTCGCGTGGATCCAGGTCTCCCAGGTGGGGTTCGAGTAGATGGGGTCGGAGGATCGCGCCGCATCGCCGATGCATCGCTGATGCCGCTCGATGTGGAGCTCGATATCCTCCACGCCGACGGAGCCGAACCTCTTTGACGTCGCCGATGCCACCGCCGATGCATCAGCGATGTGTCGCTAAGGCATCAGCGCTGCGGCGCGATCCTTCGACCCCATCTGCGTGGACCCCATCCGGGAGGTCTCCGGTGGAGGAGCCGGCCCGCGCACCCGCTGCGGGCCACACCCAGCTGCGCGTGGACTCCGCGGCGGGGGCTGGCC
The DNA here is from genome assembly GCA_963575745.1 of Prorocentrum cordatum. NCBI lineage: Eukaryota > Dinophyceae > Prorocentrales > Prorocentraceae > Prorocentrum > Prorocentrum cordatum. The sequence continues at coordinate 9,884 of CAUYUJ010008223.1, read as the reverse complement.
TGTCGCTGGCGTGGAGCCCGAGGAGTCGCCACGAGGCAAGTCCAGGCATGCCACGTCTTGAGGGAAGATCGGGGCGCAGGTTTTATCAGAGCTGCATCCAAACCATAGTTAGGATCATTGTAGGGTCGACGGCGAGCACTACCACGATCCCAGTGCCGCTGGATCCGGCACACAGCAGGATTCTGCTAGAAGTTGGACCGAACCCTCGTAGGATTCTTTTGGAGCTGGATCGAGCCCACGTAGCATGCTTCGATGAGAGCTGGATCGAGCCACCCCCCCCCGTTCGCCCCCTTCGGTTTCCAGGGAGTGGGGGTCTCCCCCCCGGTTCCAGGGGAGAGGGGGATTTTTGTCCAGTCGATCGACGGAAGATCGCGCTCCCTCAAGTCAAGACATCGCATGTCTGTGAAGGAGTCCTGAGGGAGATAGGGGCCCTTTCCTCGGTTCACGTCTCAGGACAAAAAAAATCTCCCAGGAACGGCCCTGGGATCCAGGACCCGTTTCCCTCAGGACCCGCTTCCTTCACGCCACGAGGAAAGGGTACCGGGTGGTCGAGGTCGACGCCTGGCCGGGGCAGCCAGGGCTGCGCGTCGGGGACCTCATCCGCGCCATCGGGGACGCCCGGCTGGACGACGCGGGGGAGGAGCAGGAGGTGGAGAGGCGTTTCGGCGCTCGGTTCCGCAACGGTGTGGCCCTGGAGGTCGAGCGTCCGCCTGAGCCGGTGGCCGTCGTCACGGGTGCATTTCAGGCGCAGTTGCGGATTGATGATGATGATGATGATGATGATGATGATGATGATGATGATGATGATGATGATGATGATGATGATGATGATGGTGATGGTGATGGTGATGGTGATGGTGATGGTGATGGTGATGGTGATGGTGATGGTGATGATGATGATGATGATGATGATGATGTTGATGGTGTTGATGATGCTGATGATGATGATGCTGATGATGATGCGGATGATGATGATGGTGGTGGTGGTGATGATGATGGTGATGATGATGCTGCTGCTGCTGATGATGATGATGATGATGAGGATGGGCGCATTTCAGGCGCAGCTGCGGGTTGTGGCCGGGGGGCGCTGTGGTATGGAGCTGGTATGGCACCCGCCAGAGGTCGTGGGGGCGCCCAGGGGGGAAGCGAGAGAGTGCCGGCCTTCTCAGAAGGTGGCGGGGCTTCGGCAGAGGGAAACAATCAGTGGACACTCCCCCGCTCCCCAAAACTCAAAGTTGGCACGTGCGGGGAAGACTGTGGTCGAAGTGCAGCTCTCTCAGCCCCGCGCCAGCATTGATTATTGGGGGCGCGGGCATTGGCAGGCGAATGCGGCAGGAGTGTTCGCTCGTTTCTTCGGAGGCTTGTTCTTCATACTCAGCAGCTGAGCTATCTCACTTGGATCATTTGTCATGTTTCAGGTAGCTGTGTAAGAGTCCGGATCAAGCATGATGCTACTCGTGCTAGTTCTAGGCAGTTAGTACGCCGCTGCAGAAGGTCGCGGCGTTTCGTGAGAGCGTCAAGATGGCATGGGTGTCGTCCGTTACTTCCGCGTGGGCGGGCGGGCGGAGGCTGACCTCGCCCGAGCTGCCTCCCCCCATCATATCCTAACGGGCTGACTCAGGAGCAATCGGATCAGACATCCGGGATTCCAGAATCTGGGACCTCATCATAGTATATAACAGTTTCAAACCAGCACGCACGAAATGGGTACGGAAAGAATGGGTACAAAGCCGAACAGCTTTTCCTGTCTATTTTGAACAGGACTCGCTGTCCGCGCCGCCGCGGCCTGCCCAACAGCGGCCGCTTTGGTTTGGGACGATATTAGTTGTTGGGCATTGTGCCCTTTTTTTCCGTACCCATGTCGGGCGTTCAAATCAAACGGGGTATTCGGAAACCCCGACGGTACAACGAGACGCTCGTGTAGAAATCCCGCTGGACGGGATCGGGCCCGTGCCAATGCAAGGCGATCGATTTCCACCTCATCGCGAAACTTTCGGAACGCCGATGAAGGATCCACTCGCGATGGCGACGCACCACCATCATCATCTTCGTCGTTATCATCACCATCCTCATCAGCATCATCATCATGTTCATTGTCATTGTCATCATTGTCATCATGATCGTTTCCTGCCTCGCAGTGCACGCATCGCCAGGACCCTGGGCTCAATGAGCCCGTGAGGAGCCATATTGGACGCATGTTCCCCCGTCGCCGTGACAAACGTATTTTGCGGCTTGCGTGCAAGATGATTGACAATTGGCGGAGTAGGCGGAGGAGGCGGAATACAAATTATGCCTCCTGGACACGCATCTTGCCCCATCTGTCATGATCTATTGGGCGGGGTAGTTTCCAATCCCGCTTTGGGAGAACAGAGTTATGACTTGAGGTGGACCCTTTTTTCTGCGAGAGCACGAGCTACCTACGCATGTGGGTTGGAAACTCCAACATCATACCACACCGCATAAACTCTCTTCACGGCAGGGTGCGTGCCCGCTGTGTCCCCTGCCGATTTTTATCCATGCGACAGGCAGGCAAGTCCAGACAGCTCAGGCAATGGCAGTCCAGGCAACGGCGGCAACGGTTGCGCTGCGACGGTTTCATCTCGCCGAGTCTATTGCCGGCCGCCGCGCTGGATATGTAAGGCTTCGCTTGCCACGCCAGATTAACAAGGCCTCGATGCTCGTCGCGCAGTGCCTGGAATACCGCCACGCCGCTGCAAAAGTACGCGACGTTCTATGAGAGCGTCAAGGCGGTTTGTGTTTCGTCCGCAGTTTCCGCGTGAGCGGTCGGGCGGAGGCAAACCCCTGCCCTGAGCCCGCCAGAGATGCCCCCTCCCCCCCCTAGATTCCGAACGGGTTGAGTCAGGAGCGAGCGGACCAAAGATCCAGGATTCCAGAATCCAGGGTTTTATCATATTAACATTCATGTCGGGTGTTTTGACACTCCGTTGATTTCCAAACAACACGGTTTAGAATTCTCACTGGACAGGATCCGGCCTTGGCCAATGCAAGACGTTTAGAGTCCACCGTACCACGAAAACTCAGGAAAGCCAGCGAGGCATCCACCCGCGATAGCGACGCATCGCCATCATCATCGCCATCACCACCATCATCACCAGCATCGTCATCTTCGTTCCTTGTCCTCGCATTGCACGCATCGCCAGGGCCCTGGGCTGGATGGGCCAATGATAAAAGAGATTGACCGCATGTTCCCCCATCGCCGCGACAAAAATATCACGGGGTCTGCGCGCAGGGTGACTGACAACTGGCGGAGGAGGCGCAGGAGAAAGTGCTCCGCGCGGACACGCATCCAGCCTTTTCCCTTATCATTTTGGACAGAGCAATGTCAAGTCCCGTTTTGCGATAATATCGTTGTTTCGGGAGGCGGGCCCACATTACTCCGCGAGCGGGCAGCAACCACTTGCGCATGTGAGGGGTATTCAGAAGGATGGGAAGGTCCAACATCAGACCACGCCGCGTAAAACTTTCGTCACGGCAGTGTGCGTGCCTGCTGTGTTCCCTTCTTATAGTTTCCGACCATATTGTGGTGTTGGTTTCTCGTTTTGAGGAGACAGCGCCCCGCGTTATCATTCCTCTCCTCCTCCTCCTCCCGCTGGCCCTTCCCTTCTCCTCTCATTATCATCATCATCGTCATCATCAGCATCATGGCCGTCATCGTCATCATCCTCATCATGGCCATCAGCATTACCATCATGGCCATCAACGCCATCATCGTCGTCGTCTTCGTCACACCCCTCACACGCTTCGTGGCCCCATTGGGAGCTCCACCCAATGTCCCAGTGGCATGGTGCGCATGGCGGCGCCCCCCCCATTTTCTGTTGACCTGTTCCGCGAGGGTGCGGCCGAGGTCTGTGGCGATCTGCTCCGCCTTCCATCTGAATGCGGCTGAGGTCTCTGGTGAACTGCTCCGCGAGCATGCGACTGAGGTCTGTGGCGACCTGCCCCGCCTGCCATCTCATCTGACCGCGGCGGAGGTCTCTGGCGACCTGCTCCGAGAGAATGCGGTTGAGGCCTGTTGCGGCCTGCTCCACTGTGATAGCTGCTCTCTCAGCGACTCGTCCCATTTCGGTGCCGAGACGCACTCTCGAAGCGAGCGCCCTGATCTATCCCCTGCTCAGCGCTTCCTTGCCCTTCGTCACGAGCCGATCAACCGTGCCACAGTTCGGGCAGGCAGCTGGGTGCCATCAATCGATTACCATCGTGGGGCTGACCACTTCACGAGGTGGGTGGACTGGCGCGTCGACTGCGTCTTCGGGCCGCTGTTCAATTCCCCCTTTGCTGACCAATTCCCCCGCATCATTGATCACAGGGATGGCTGCCAAGAGCGTCTTCGTCGTCGCGAGGCTGAAGAAATCAGCATGGCAGGTCGGCCTGGGGGCGCGGTCTTCTTGAGCGCCTCCGTCAGAAGCTCTTGCGTGCACTGCGCACCCCCCGATGAGACCTTCCGCATGATGATGAATTGTCCTAGCAACGCTACGATATGCCCACCTGGCACCCTGATCCGCCCCGCATGCCGATGGACCTTCGCGCCCGCGTTCTATATTGGATTGCGCGTGGCGGCCCTGAGCGGCGTGGCCGCGACGTGAATCTCATTCCAACGCCGAGGTCGCACATCGCAGACCTCATTGCTGCCCGTGGCTTTTCGGTTGACGACCTCGACCTGGGCCCGATGGAACCAACGTTCAAAGATGCGCCGAGTTCCTTAGAGGAAGACTACTCTCCCAACGAGACCGAGATGAACCCACAGCACGGCCTTGGCGCGGATTCTTACACGCCCCCCACATATGTTGATTTGGAACTTGTGGATGAGATCCAAGCGGGGCTCTCGCAGTCACCGCCTGCACCAGCCATCAACGAGGACGACGCGATGTCTGATGGCGATGTCGAATACATTTTTGCCCCTCGCCCACAGCCGCCTGCGGCGTGGCAGGCGCGCCCTCCAGCCTCCTCAGGTGCGACGCCGCCCTGGCTTGCAGCGAGCTCGTCAGGCCCACCACCGCCAGGAGCTGATGCGGACGTTCTAGATGGACAGGTTCGTCTTCCTCGTCGGCGCCTGCTTTGGCCCCTGCTGCCGCGCCCGTTGCCTCGTCTCCGACCCGATCCAAATGAGCCCGGGCTGCATGGCCGCATCGATGAAACGGGGGGCAGCGATCTGCAGGCCGAGTCAATGGATGTCGGGGGTACCGCAGCGCCGCCTGATATGGCCATGCCGCCGCTCCGCGCGACGTTCGCGGCTGCTTCTCTGCCGACAGAGCCTCCGTCGGCTGGTCATTATGACGGCATGGCGGCGCTCCTCCTCCTGCCGATGACCACGGTTCCCCCGGGGCATCAGCGCGCGCGCGCGTGCCTCCTGTTCCTCAGCACCGCGCTGTCCACGATGGGCGCGGGCCTCTTGTTCTCCGGCCGCCTGCAGAAGATGCTCACTGTGAATTGGGCCCCCTGGCTGCCGGCGCTGGGCCTAGGGGTGCGCGCGCAGCCTTTGGCTTCGAGGCGACGGGGCTCCAACCGCCCACTACGCTTGCTCTGCAACTTGCGCTTGAGGCTCTCGCTCAAGGCATCGCCCCGCGCCCCTCTTCGGCCGCGGCGGCGTCCGCGGCTCCTTCGTCTGCGAGTTCGCCACCAGCGGCGCAGCCCGTCGAACCTGCCCATCCTGGTGCGATTTCCATCCCACAGCTTGCGAATGCTTCTCGTGCCCTGAACGACCTGCGCCCCGAGATCTCTGCGGACGCGAGAGAACTGGTTCCTTGGATGCTGGAAAATCCCGGCTGCCTTCTGGAAGCAGACGAAGAGCGTCCACGCGATGATGAGTTGGCTTTTCTCCCTGATCCTGGCGCGCTGGAGCTTCTTGACGATGCGCCTGAATTTCTCAAGCTTTGCGCCGACGAGGGCGCCGCGGCCATCGACTCGGAGGATGACGGGTCTGCGGCCGTTGGTGGCCATCCCCTCGAGCGTGTGCTTTGGCGCTGAGGACCCCTGCGACGTCGGCCCCAACTTCGAGGGCCTGGCGTTCGACGTCGACGCGCCCCCCGCTGGGGCTCACATGGATGATGCCGATGATTCTGCCTTCGTCGCCATCGCGGGCTATGAGGGCGCCGCCCCCGACTGCGCGCCCTTCGACCCCGCGCCGCAGGATGCGTTCGGCGACGCGCCCGCGGGCCGCGTCGCCTCCTCCGACGCCGACGGCGTCGCATCACCCGCCGCTGGCCGCCGCTGCCCCAGAGGGCGCGCGGATGGGGGGGGGGGGGGGGGGGGGGGGGGGGGGGGGGGGGGGGGGGGGGGGGGGGGGGGGGGGGGGGGGGGGGGGGGGGGGGGGGGGGGGGGGGGGGGGGGGGGGGGGGGGGGGGGGGGGGGGGGGGGGCCGAGCGCGTGGCGGGGCGAGTGGATTCTTGAGGAACTGGTATCTCGTCCCCCCCCCCCCCCCCCCCCCCCCCCGTCTCTCTTCGCCCCCCCTCTCGCCGCTTCCCCTTGCTCTTTCATCCCCGCCCGCCCTTTCCCTTCTCGCCCCCCTGTGGGCCCCTTCCCCCTTCCAGGGGTGCCCTGACCTCTGCTGACACAACGTCGCCCCCGCCCCCCAGGCCCCCCCCCCCCCCGCCCCACCCCCCGCGCACGCACGAGGCGCGCCGCAACGCAAGACACACACAACGCACAGCACGCTACAGAACACACACACACCCACACACACACACACACACACACCACACACGACACACACACGACACACACACACACACACACACACACCACACACACACACACACACACACACACACACACACACACACACACACACACAACACACACACACACAACTACACACCACACACACACTATTTACCCATCGAAGAAGCCCAGCGGCAGAGAGCAGCAGTCGAGGAGGGGAGGGGGGGGGGCCCGGGCGGCGCGCGGCCCATGCGCAGGCCGCTAGCCCGGCGGCCCCGGGCGCTGCACCAGGCGCCCGCGCAACGCCGCGCGCCAGTCGGCCTCGCGGCCGCCAGCCCGGACCGTGGGCAGGAGCAGCAAGGCTGCCGCCCGCGGCGGCAGCGCGGCGGCCCAGCCCGCGCGCGGCGTCGCCGCCAGTCGCGGCCACGCGGGCGCGGAGGCCCCGCAGCGCAGGCAGGCCACCCAGCCGGGGCCCTGCGCGGCGGCGTGCAGCTCCCAAGCCTGCCCCGCGAACAGAGCGGCGCAGCGGGCCCTGCTGCCGCCGCCGCCCGCACTGCCTGGCGGCGCCGGTGCTGCTGAGGCGGCTCCGGCCGTAGGGCCCCGCGGCGGCGGCCCCCCTGGCTGCGCGCCGAGCACGCCCCGCCGGCCGCGGCGCCGGCGACGCGGTCTGCCCGCCCGAGGGGCCGCGCCGCTGGCGCTGCGGTTCACTTTCAGCGCCGCCAGCTCCACCTCTGCCAGCAGCCGCTGTGCGATGCCCAGGGCGCGCAGTCGGTTGTCCCGCCCAGCGAGCAGGGCGGGCGGCGGGGGCCGCGCGCGCGCGGCTGCGCCCGCCAGCCAGTCAGCGGCGGCGTTCCCAAGGCGGCCCTCCTCAGCCATGCCTCGGGCCCTGGCGCTGGCCGCGTCGAGATGCCCTTTGATCCATCTCGCTTCCAGGTGCCCAATCTGGCAGCACGGCGCCAGCAACTCCCAGATCTCGGCGTGCGACCACTCCGCCAGGGGCGCCCCCGCCCGGAGCGCCGCGACCCCGTTGCTGACGAACCGCGAGTCGGTTATCACATCGACGGGGCCTGCGGCGAGGCTCACCGCGTGCAGGGCAGCCGTCAGCTCCGCCCTCTGCGCCGTCTGGGGCCCGTCGACCGCCCCGCTGCTGTCCTGTAGGCCGGCAGGGCCGTCGAGCCTTACCCCCCATCCTGCCCTGGCCAAGAGCGGGTCGGTCGGCCGCTCGCAAGCTCCGTCTGTCCACGCTCGGCGACGCGGCGGGCCCGGCGGGGCCAGCAGCCCGGCGGGCAGCGGCGGGGGCTGAAAGGGCGCGCGGGCGCACTCGGCCAGCCCGCGGAGAACCGGCTCCTCCGGGAGGACGCCAGTGCAATCCGTGCCAGGGGCCAGAGCCGCGCGGAGGCCCTCCAAGCGAAAGCCAGTGCCCCGCAGAGCAGCCGCCCGCGCCTCCTGCCAGCACGGACACCGCCAGAAACGGTGCTCCGGGTCCTCGTCGGCCGTCCGGCAGTGAGAGCACGGCAGCACACACACATACATACACACAGAAGCATATAACAGCCCCCATCAGGCCTTCCCCACCCCCCCACCCCCCCCCCTCCCCCACGCATTCGCCTCTCTCGTTATTTTTCTTTGTTTTTTGTGTTTGATTCTCTCTCTCCTCTCTCCTCACTCTCTCTCTCTCTCGGTTTTCTCTATTGTTTTATTTAGTATTATTTATGTTTATTGCTTTTTTGTGTTTTTGGTTATTTTTCTCATCTCTCTCATCTCTCTCTCTCTCTCTCTCTCTCTCTCTCTCTCTCTCTCTCTCTCTCTCTCTCTCTCTCTCTCTCTCTCTCTCTCTCTCTCTCTCTCTCTCTCCGTAGCCATTTTGGCTCAAGTCTCGGCTCGAGAGTGCTCTGCACTCAGACCGCAGCTACGACGCGAAGCGCCCCGCCTCGGAGTCAGACTCCCAGGCCTCGCGAGACCGGAGGGGTCCCAGCAGGGCCCTACTGATTCGCGTCACCTCTCCGCACCAGAGTGCCCGCAGCAATGGCCCCAAGAAGCCGGAGCGCCGTCACTCTTCAAAGCAGCCTCCGAGCTCCCGTCCCACGCGCCCTGCTGCTGAAGGGCCCCTCCTTCAACGCAAGCAGGACTGCATCGCAGCGTTCAGGCAAGCGGGGTCTGACCGCCCCACGGCCGCCTATAACGGGCTAGCCGAACTGAACGCGGACGAGCTACGACATGCAAAAGTCCAACACGAAGAAGCTTGGCAGCGCCCTTATCCGCATGTGCGCCGCCAACCAGATCAGCTACACGCTCGACCACTACCAGCGCAGCAAGCCAAGCGCACTGGCGGTGACACATCGCACCCACCATCGGGCTCCGCACGTCTTCAGGCTGCGGACACCCAATTCATTGCCTTGGACCCTGCCTTTTGGAAGGTCCCTGTTCTTGCCGAACCCACCTCGCCTGACGACGGCAAGACGTACAAGCCCAGCATCAGCCTCCACGACTTCGAGAATGGCGAACGGCTGCTGCAACACCACCTCGGGCAGGGCAAGCGAGCCACGGGCCAGCTCGCGATTGCTGTCATGGGCCCGAAAAACGACAACTACGTCGGTACCGAGTTCGCCGTCCCCGTCCTGAAGCGCCACCCCAAGGCGCCCAAAGTGGTCCACACGCACGTCCCCGTGATCGTGTACCAGCTGGGCACCAAGGAGGTCGCCTGCACGGTAAAGGTAGCCGTCGCCACCATCGACCCCGCCGACCACGTCTGCTGGATTCGGGCGACCATACACGAGACCGAGGCCATTGCCGCAGTCCCCTCCATGCACCAGGCCTTCGAGGACCAGTTCTCGGGAGGTGCCCCCGTGAACGGTGGTCCACGCGCCAAGGGCCCTTTTCGAGGCGACTCCGCTCCACAGGACAAGGCGCGCCAAAAGCACAAGGAGTCCGAAAAAGACGCTCGCCGCCAGGAGCTCGATGGCCAGCTCCAGGACGTCTTCAAGGCCCTCTTCCACGGCAACTTTAAAGCCGTCACCATCCTCGAGCCCTGCAAAAGCCTAGGCAGGTTTGGATCGGGCGTCGGAAAGAGGTCCCTGGCTGCCACCTTCGGTGTCAGTCTCCAAGCGGTCGACAAGGTCCTGGCGGGATCAGGGCAACTCGGTGCCACCTACGACCTCAGCAACGTAGGTGCAGACGAGCCCACCGCCGACAAGTATCAGACCGTG
>CAUYUJ010008222.1:25000-41605 GCA_963575745.1 Prorocentrum cordatum | reverse complement strand
GGGCAGGGAAACATCATCTCTAAAATCAGTCTTGCTCTCGCCCCCTTGCCACTTCCACCCCCAAAGAGAAAGGCGGAGGAAGAGCAGGAGCACGAGGTTGGCGCGAGGAGGAAGAGGAAGAGGAAGAGGGGGAGGAGAAGGAGGAGAAGGAGGAAGAGGAGGAGGTAGAAGAAGAGGTTGGGAAGAGGCGGAATGAGGAATGAGGAAGCGAGGACCGAGGAGGGCGGCGTAGGCGGGCGCAGCTCCTGAACCCACTTCTTGATGTCCTGCACGAAGGGCCTTGCTGTGCCCGTCTGGAGCGGACTGAAATCTTCCAAAGTGGGCCGCGAGATCGGGAAGTCCCTGGCATCATGGGCCAGAACTCGGAACGATCGGATCCGTCCATCCATCCTCCTCCTCATCCTCCTCCTCCTCCTGCACTGGCCCCTGCCCCCTCCTCCCCCCCTCCCTCCATCCCACCTCTTCCTCCTTCCTCTTTTCCCCTCTTCTTCTCCTCCTCCTCCCCCTTCTCCTCCTCCTGCACCTCCTCCGCCTCCTCCTCCTCCTGCCTCCTCCTCCTCTCCTCCTCCTCCTCCTCCTCCTCCCCTCACTCCTCCTCCTAGCCCTCTCCTCCTCCTCCTCTTCCTCAACATCAGCAGCAGCAAGCAGCCTCAGCCGCATCAGAAGCAGCGTCAGCATCCTCATCATCATCATTTTCATCATCATCATTCAACATCATCATCATCATCCATCATCATCATCATCAGCATCATCATCTTCCAGCAACAGCATCAGCATCATCACAGCATCATCATCATCATCATCATCATCATCATCATCATCATCATCATCATCATCATCATCATCATCATCATCATCATCGTCAGCATCATCATCCAACACCTCCTCCCACATTCCTCTCTTGTTTGCTGCTCCTGCGCTTCCCTTGACATCATCATCTTCATCATCGTCGTCACGATCATCATCATCGTCATCATCATCATCAGCAGCAGCATCAGCATCAGCATCAGCATCAGCATCATCCTCATCATCATCAGCAGCATCATCAGCATCATCATCATCAGCAGCAGTATCGACATCAGCATCAGCATCATTGCTATCATCATCATAATCATCAGCAGCATCATCAGCATCATCATCAGCATCATCATGAGCAGCATCATCAGCATCATCATCATCAGCATCATCATCAGCATCATCAGCATCATCAGCCTCATCAGCAGCAGCATCATCATCATCGTCATCGTCAGCAACATCATCAGCAGCAGCAGCATCAGCAGCAGCATCAGCATCGTCAGCAGCAGCGTCACCATTCTCATTAGCGTGATCGTCGTCGTCATCATCATCATCAGCAGCAGCATCAGAAGCTGCATCAGCACCATTACGCTCAACACGATGGATACGAGCAATACGACACGCAGCATCATCACCATCATCATCATCAGCATCATCCCCTCTTCCTCCACCTTTCCTCAATACCCTGTTCATCAGCCTTGCTTCTGCCGCCTTTTCTCCTCCGTCGAATCGAACTTTCCTGCTCCTCCTCCGCCACCTCCTCCTCCTCTCCTCCTCCTCCTCATCCTCCTCCTCCTCCTCCTCCCTCCCTCCCTCCCTCCCTCCCTCCCTCCATCCCTCCCTCCCCCCGCCCTACTTTCCTCCAGCACGTATGGTGGCGAAACTCAGCTGGGCAAGAAGCCGGGCAGCGAGACCATCGTTGGACTATCACCATCGTCCCATCGGGTGCCCCCCCCCCCCGAAAAACATGTAACTGTGTAATGATAGATGTGTGTGTGTTAGCCAGCGTGGACCCCAAACAGTATGGTTCTAGAAATATATGCCGTGCAATATGTGTGGAGCAATCTATGTGGTACAACATATGTTGCAGTCTAGCCATTTCTGTTGTACAACATATGTTGTACAACATATGTCGTACAGTCGATGTGGTACATTATATGTCGTGCAATCTATGTGGAGCTAGATTGGTTGCGAAGTCAATGTGGAGCCAATGCATGTGGTGCAATATAGATGTTGCAAAATGTGTAGTAGATGTTGTGCAACACATGTTTGCGATCTATGTGGAGCAAAGTATGTGGTGCAATCTACGTGGTGTAATATGTGTAGTGCAACCGACGGGGTATCGTCTATGTGGTGCAATTGACTACCCTGCACCGCGCCTGACCACCTCCACTGCTCGCGCAAACATCCTACCCACCCACCCGCAACTTGGTCGCAAGACTTCTTAAGACAAGACCGTGACGGTAGGTACCACATGGCACTTGGCCACGACACCGACGCCGACGACGACAGCGACAACGACGACGACAGCGCCGCCGACACCAACTACGACGACACCGCCGACGTCGACGTCGACGAAGACGACGACGACGCCGACGCCGACGACGACGACGACGAAGACGACGACGACGTCGCCAACGAAGACGACGACGAGGAGGGAGGACGACGACGGCGACAACGACGACAACGACGATGGATGAGGGAAGACGGCGACGACGCGAACGACGAAGAAGGAAGGACGGCGACGCCGACGACGACAACGACGAGGGAGGAGGGAAGACGACGACGACGACAACGACGACGAAGACGACGACGACGGCGACGAAATAGGAGGGACGACGACGAGACGCCGACGACGGACGACGACGACGACGACGAGGGAGGAGGATAACGACGAGGGAGGAGTGAAGACGACGACGACGACGACGACGACGACGACGACGACGACGACGACGACGACGACGGCGGCGAAATAGGAGGAAGACGAGGGAGGAAAGACGACCACGGCGACAACGACGACGGAAGCGACGACGACGACGACGACGAGGAAAGACAGAAGACGACGACGGCAACGACGACGACGACGACGAGGGAAGAGGGAGGACGACGACGACGACGACGCAAGAGCGCGCGCGCACGCTTTTGTTGAAAATCCATGTTGCGAAACCTTGTGTTTCTGTAGGTTTTTTGGAGACACGATTTTGAAATCCTTCCAAAACCGATGGGTTTTGAAGGTTTTCGGCATACGCGCGCGACGACGCGCGCGTCTGCACTTCGTCCCATTGTTTGCAGAGGATTCTCGCGACGGCACACTCGCAAGGGCGTTCGACAGATTTCGACATGCGCGCGCGACGCCCGTTTAATAGCATTTTGTGAAAATCTTGAAAAACCTATGGTTTTCTTAAGATTTCGCAAGAGCTCGCGCGGAAGCTTTTTTAGCAAATCAGTGCTGCGAAACCCTATGTTTTTGTATGTTTTTTGGAAACTCGATTGCGAAATCCTTCCGGCACCGAAGGTTTTTGAAGGATTTCGGCATATGCGCGCGCGACGGCGCGCGCGTGCACTTCGTCCCATTTCTTGCAAGGGATTCGCGAAAAAGTGCTATGTTAGAACAAAAATGTCACCGCATAGTGTTCTTCACAGGGGACCCTCAGGGGGGGGGATACCGGCCCCCCGGGGATAGTGCAAATTCATATGTAGGATGGACATGTGGTCAGAATCATATGTGATTTACATACCGAAAGGAGTAGCGATAACGCCAGGGGGGGGGTAGATCCTTTTCTGTTTTTGGAAAGGAGAATACATGCTGTGCAACGGGGCGGCGGCGACGGGACGGGGCGGCAATGCGACAACATAGCCGCCAGACCGCCAGCCAGCGGCGACGATGCGGCGACGGTGCGGCGACGGCGACAAGATAGCCGCCAGACCGCCACACAGGCCCAGACGACTGGCGGAGACGAGGCGGCGACGGGGAGGCGACGGCGACAGCATAGTCGCCAGACCGCCACACAGGCCAAGATGCTTAGAAAAGAAATAAGAGCCCCGAAGTGCAAACGCAGTTGGAGGAACAACAGCCGGCCCTTCGGCGCGTATGAGACGCTTTTCCATTTTACTCGTCGTCGTCTTCGTCATCGTCGTCCTGTCCTCCTCGTCGTCGTCGCCAGTCCCGAGGAAGCTGAAGAGCAAGGACAAGGAACGTCGTAGTTAAGTCGATCCCCTTCATTTTGTCCCTTCCCTGCCAGGGGAGGGAGGGGAGGAGGCAGGGGGCCCCAGGGCAGAATCCCGCCCCCTCCCCCGCCAAAGCTCCTGGCGGCCCCCTGAGGAGGGTCGCCCGCGGGGATCCCGTGGAGGTCCTGCCTATAGGGTCGGCGGCACCGGCCGTAGGGCCTTCGCAATGAGGAAAAAAACGTACCAGTTCCAACGCCCCCCTCCCATTCCCAGGAGGAGGAGGAGGAGGAGGAGGAGGAGGAGGAGGAGGAGGAGGAGGACTGGTGCATTGCTGATGCCCATGAGGATAGGCTTGACCCTGTCGAGCCAGGCAGGGCACTCGGGCCCTCGCATCATTGAAGAGCTCGTGAAGGTTGGGAGGGCAAAAAAAACGGACTGGCTCCAGAGCCAGGAGGAGGAGGTAGAAGATGAACAAGGCGAGGAGGAGGCGGAGTATCCGGCGGAGAGCGAGGAGGAGGAGCGCGGAGCGCAAAGCGAGGAGGAGCGAGAAGCGAGAAGCAGGAAGCGAGGAGCGAGGAGCGAGGAAAATCACAAGTAGGAGCGGGAGCAGGAGAAGCAGGACGAAGACGAGGAGAGGGACGCGGTGCCTCCTCCTCCTGCTCCTCTTCTCCACCCCCTCCTCCTGCTCCCCTTTCCCCTCCTCCTCCTCAGCCTCCTCCTCCACCTCCTCCTCCCCCTCATCAACATCATCATCATCATCATCATCATCATCATCATCATCAGCATCATCATCATCATCAGCACCACCATCATCATCATCAACAGCAGCATCATCATCGCCATCACCATCACCATCACCATCATCATCGTCACCATCATCACCATCACCATCTTCATCATCATCACCATCATCATCATCGCCACCAATTTGAGCACACCCCTCATCACCATCACCATCACCATCATACCATCATCACTATCATCATGAACCTTCCAACAGCAACAGCATCATCAGCATCATCAACAACGCCGACGACAACGGCAGCATCATCAGCATCACCGTCATCGTCACCACCATCATCATCAGCAGCAGCATCAGCATCATCATCAAGCTCAGCATCATAATCATCATTATTATCAGCATCGTCATTCTCATCACCAGAAGCATCATCGTCATCCTCCGCATAATCAATAGCATCATCATCATCATCATCAGCAGCATCATCATCATCATCATCATCATCACGAGTATCATTATCAGCATTAACATTATCATCGCAACGGGTATCGTCATCGTCATTCACATCGCTATCGTCATCACCACCATCACCATCATCATCATCATAATCATCATCATCATCAGCATCATCAGTATCATCATCGCCGTCATCGTCATCGCCATCATGATCACGATACTCAACGTCACCAGCATCAAAATCAAAATCGCCATCATCGTCATAAGCATCACCATTATATGCAACATCAGTCAACAGCAGCATCGGCACCATCAACAACAGCATCAACATCAACATCATCAACATGATCTGCACATGTATAATCACCATCCTCACCACGGCCCTGGTTATAAGCACAACCATCACCGCCAACAACAACAACGACGAACATGGTTAGACGAATCGCTCTTAGCTGCTCGCGTGACATTCTACATGCATATCCCAAGCCCACGATACTCGCCCTCTCATGCTTGGGTCGTACCCCCCCCCCCTCGGGGGTATATCTTCCCTACCTGCCAGCAGCCCCTAAAACAGGAGATCGGAAGGGATGAGTGCGAAGCGGGGATTTATCCATACCCACTGGGAACCGACGTCCTGGTGCCCCAGCAGGCGGTGGATATGGAGATATCTTTCGGCCCCCGGGGGTCCGAACATGTCCATATCCACCGACTGCCGAGGCTCCGAAAACTGACCCCCCAGGCGGTGGATATGGACAGATTCCCGCCTCGGAACGAGGGAAGGGACAAGGAAGGGGGAGGAAGAGGGCTGGAGCACGAGAGCGACTGGCAGGGGGGGGGGCTGTCAGGAGCAGGAGAAGCAAGCGACAGAACCACGCGGGCCCTGACGGGCGGGTCGGGCGGAGGGGCCCAGGCGGCCGAGCCGAGCGGGCGGGTCGCTGGAGCTTCAGTCCCGCGTGAATCGCGAGGAAGACTCGAGCGATATGCTGCGATTCCCGAGCAGATCGCGGGGAAGTCCAAAGCGAGAGCGCGATTCCTGAGTGTCGACCGCGCGGCGCCCCAACAACTTACAAGAAAGTCCGACGCGAGACCGTCACTCCTGGATAAATCGTGAGGAAGTCCTGCGCGAGAGCGCGGCCTCGATTGACAGAGAGGAAGTATCAGACGGTAGCCGCTGTTGTTGGTGGTGGTGACGTTGCTGTTGCTGCTCTTGGTGCTGTTGTTGAAAATCGGCGGCCCAGGGCGCAGCCTGAGGCCCGAGATGATTCCTTGTAAATCAACCAGGTATGAGCCTCGGGAGGGATACTTCAACGCAAAACAAAATGTGCGCCAAATGGGGGGAGGGGGAATCACAATAATTATGCTTGACAAGTGGGAAGTCACCAACAACACCAGCAGCAGCATCAACATCGTCACCACAGGTATCATGCTCACCGTGTTCATCCGTCGACCCCCACTCGCTGTGGGTGAGAAGGCGTGTGAGATGATTGGTTGTTCCCCTCCCAATTTCCCCTGTCTCCAGGGTCGCCTCTGACTCCACCACCCCTGGCGTTCAAGCTTCCCAATATGCTTCCTAAGCTGGTTCAAGAAGGGCTCCGACACGCCAGAGAGGTCTCAAGAACATCCCAAATGGCCTCAGGCCGGCCCTGAAGGCCTCCAAGACGCCGCAAGAGGGCCGCAAGAGAACTCCAAAGAGGGCCGTCGAGAAGCAAACATCAGTGATTTCCAATGTGGTTTGAAGAGTTTCGCAGTCTCGCCTTGCTGGGCTCGTGGCAGCCCTAGGCGGCCCCCGACGCTTCCCTCAGAGCGGCCCAAGACGGCCAAAGGCCCGAGGGGCGCCCGAGCGGGCCTGGAGGCGGCCGAAGAAGGGCCCCCAGACTGCCCAAGAGGGCCCCCAAGACGGCAGACAAAATCCTGAAAGGGCCCCCTAGATGTTGCTAGATCCTGGGGTCATCGCCAAAGCAATAGCTCCTGCACGCAGCCGACGCGCGACGGAAGGGCCCGATGGGGGCCGCAAGAGGACGAAGGACGGGCCCCAGGAAGCCACGGAGCCCCACAGTGGAGACGCGTAGGGGCCCCGGGAGCCCTCCCCGCAGGAGGGCCCCCAAAGACCCGCGGACTGCCCCCAAGAGGCCCCCAGCCCCAGAGGGCCCACCGTAGCCTTAGCCTTTGCGCGGCGCCAGCGTTGAACGCGCAGTTTTTGCGGCGCCGACCGTGCGGGCAGGGCGTCCCGCTGCAGGGGTCGTTCGGCCGTCCGCGCCAGGGCGCCCAACTCCGCAAAAGAAAATGCGCTGCCACACAAACACCTCAAATTTTTGGTCACCCCTGTCGAGCGTGTCCCCCATACAGGCGGAGCTTGGACGGAAAATTAACAATGGTCAACAAAGATTCGAACATCGTCAACAAAATTGCTCCAGAAATCGTCCCCTGTACTACGTTTTGACTCTGTTTGGATATTCCTCCTGTCGAGGGGCGGGCCCGACTTCACCATAGCCCCCAGGAGCCCTTGAAAGACCTCCCAAGGGGGCCGCCACCGAGGCCTCCAAGAGGCCCAAAAAAATCCCTGCTGATGGGCTTGTTTTCCACCACCACCACCACCACCACCACCACCACCACCGTAAGCTGGAGGGGGGAAGGAGGTAGAGGACGAGGAGGAGGACGAAGAGGAGAAGGAGGAGGAGAAGGAGGAGGAGGATCCCCTCCCCCTCCAACTTATGGTGGTGGTGGTGAAAAACAGGCCCATCGCCTGCAAACAGACGCGGATGAAGAGAGGAGGACGCCTCAGCAACAACCTACGCGCAGGCAGCACGACGGGAAACGACAAACAGCACATGCCGAGTCGGAAGCTGCACATATCCAGGCCTGGGGATTCGGCGGGATGGCGCAAGTCTGATAAACCATCCTCCGCACGATCAGCATGAACACATACATTGTCACCACAACCATCTTCACTCATCATCATCATCATCATCATCATCATCATCATCATCATCATCATCATCATCATCATCATCATCATCATCATCATCATCATCATCATCATCATCATCATCATCATCATCATCACATCATCATCATCATCATCATCATCAGCATCATCATCATCATCATCATCATCATCATCATCATCATCATATCATCATCATCATCATCATCATCATCATCATCATCATCATCATCATCATCATCATCATCATCATCATCATCAGCATCATCATCATCATCATCAGTAGCATCAGCATCATCAGCATCAGCAGCAGCATCATCATCATCATCATCACCTCCTTCATCAGCAACAGCAGCATGGAAACAGCACGGGCTGCAAGCCCCACGCTGCCCCACGTTACCCAGGAGCTTCCGAGTCGGAAAGGAACGGGCCCTGAGAGGAGGCCCCGTGGGGGCGGCCAGAGCAACGGGCAACGGGCAGCGGCCGGTGCCGCAACGGTCCATTGGAAGTGAAGCACTATGGGAATTCCACGGCGCATGTGTGCTCCTGTCGAGCGAGCTTGCAGGGACCTTCTGAGATTGCAGCTGCAGCAGGAGCTGCATGAGCAGCTATCCCTGGGAGGTGCGGTCGGATCTGCGGCGAGAGGTGCCCTGCGGGCCTCTCTCCTCCTCTGCCCCTATCACCGCTCCGCCCCTCTTCCCGAGAAGCCCACGGGCAGAGCGCGACGGACAAACGGGAGGGACTCCGCGTCGCTGCAGCGGGCTGGGAGCGGGGCTCCACGTAGACGAACTTCAGCGAGCTGCCCCCCGGGCCGTCCCAGTTGGGCAGCTTGCGCACGTCAATCCAGCCGATCCTCGGCGGCCGACGCCCCGGCTGCCTGCGCTCCTCGTCCTCGTCCTCCTCCTCCTCCTCCTCGCCCTCATCATCATCATCATCATCATCATCATCATCATCATCATCATCATCATCATCATCATCATCATCATCATCATCATCATCGTCGCCGTCATCATCATCATCATCATCGTCATCATCATCATCATCATCATCATCATCATCATCATCATCGTCATCATCATCATCAGCATCATCATCATCATCATCATCGTCATCATCACCATCATCATCATCATCATCGTCATCATCATCATCATCATCATCGTCATCATCATCATCATCAGCAGCAGCATCATCATCATCATCATCATCATCATCATCATCATCATCATCGTCATCGTCATCATCATCATCACCACCACCACCACCATCATCATCATCATCACCACCACCACCACCACCACCATCATCATCATCAGCATCATCATCATCATCAGCATCAGCATCGTCATCATCATCGTCATCATCATCATCATTGTCATCGTCATCGTCATCGTCATCGTCGTCATCATCATCGTCGTCATCGTCGTCGTCATCAGCAGCAGCAGCAGAGTGATCGTCGTCAACGTCATCGCAATCGTCGCCATAGTCGTGATAGACATCGTCAGCAGATTCATGATTATCAGCTTACGCACTGTCATGTTCATGATCGTAACGACAGTGATCAACCACGTCGGCATCGTCAAACCTTATGGTCATGCTCATCGTCATAATCGTCAGCGTCGTCGTCGACCTCTGGCCATAGTCAATGTATCCCCATCCTTGTCTGACCATCCCCTTTCTATCTTACACGGTATCCTCATAATCCGCTTTATCCTGCTAGTCGTGGTCCTGCTGTTGCAGTTGATGCCGTCTTGATATTTCGACCATCCTCCCCCTCGCCCCCCTGTCCTCACTCATCTCCAATCGCTCCGATCTCCTCCTCATCATCATGCGTGGTCTGGCCAAGTGCACGTTAAGAACAGTATCCCCCTCGTCCTCCGTCGCGAAACTCACGCATGACCTTGCTTGGATATAACCGGGTTTGGTGATAGACGGCGACGCAACCACGTGTCTCAACTG
This sequence comes from Prorocentrum cordatum, assembly GCA_963575745.1. Classification (NCBI taxonomy): domain Eukaryota; class Dinophyceae; order Prorocentrales; family Prorocentraceae; genus Prorocentrum; species Prorocentrum cordatum. The sequence goes on along the minus strand of CAUYUJ010008222.1, from coordinate 31,544 downwards.
CATGGTCAACCTTCCGTGAAGCGCACCCAGGTGCACGTGGTTGTGCGCATTCTCTCCCGAATCTGGTTTTCCCCTTCGAAGATGGGTCTACCCCTCCCCAATACCCACGTCCCAGCACTTCCCCCGTGCGTGTGGACTGGATTTGGCTGGCAATCTGGCGCGGTTATCGTCCCTGACCAGCCGCGGGCAGAAGGGCGAGGCACAGATGAAGCTTGGGGGGGCTCCTGGGACTCTGATAAAGCTCTTTTGGGGTGCTCTTGGGGCCTTGCCGCTGTTTGGGCCATTTGGGGGCTTTCGTGGGGCTCTGTTTGGGCTTCGGGGGCCCGAGTAACCCTCCTGGGGCAGCAGAACTGAAGCCCCGCAACAACTTGGGACTGCCCCGCCCCCCCCCCCCCCAAAAAAAAGCAGAGGCGGCCCAAAACGGAGGAGACTCAGAGGCTGGCCGAGTGGTCTAAGGCGCTGGCTTCGAGATCTCTTTGCGCGTGTTGGGCACGGCCTGTACCGTCTCGGAGATGTTCTGCACCATGAAAAGCTTCACCCCCGCAGTGGTGCCAGAGCTGCGGTCGTGACTCTTCACCTTGGAGCACATCTTCCTCATCACCAACAACGCCACCACCACCCCCTCCCCAACCTCCTCCTCCTCCTCCTCCTCCTCCTCCTCCTCCCCCTCCTCCCCATCATCATCATCATCATCATCATCATCATCATCATCATCATCATCATCATCATCATCATCATCATCATCAGCAGCAGCAGCAGCAGCAGCATCGTCGCCATCATCATCATCACCACCACCACCACCATCATCATCATATTCAGCAGCAGCAGCAGCAGCAGCACATCATCATCATCATCATCATCATCATCATCATCATCATCATCATCATCATCATCATCATCATCATCATCATCATCGTCATCGTCATCGTCATCGTCATCGTCATCAGCATCATCAGCATTATCAGCATCAGCAGCATCATCATCGGCATCATCGTCATCGTCATCGTCATCAGAAGAAGCGTGTTCTGCCGCTGCTGGCAGAAAACCAGAGGGGTGACTGGGGGGGGTCAAAACCGTCCCCCCCCCCCCACTCGAAAACCGGGGGGGGTCACTAGCGGTTCGACACCCCCCCCCTCCCCCCCACAGTCCATCATGAAAAGAGGGGGGGGTCACTGCCAGTTCGAACCCCCCCCCTCCTCGCCGCCGGTAAACGACTCCCCCTCCTCCCCCACTCCGGATGGAGGACTGTGGTGGGGACAGTGATTGGGACAGTGGTGGGGATGGTGATGGGAAGTGGGGACAGTGGGACAGTGGTGGGGACAGTGGGGACAGCGGGGAGAGTGGGACTGTGGTGGGGACAGTGGTGGGGACATTTGTGGGGACAGTGCGAACAGTGCGACAGTGCGACAGTGGTGGAGGCACTGGTGGGGACAGTGGGGACAGTGGTGGGAAGAGGAGAGGGGACAGTGGGACAGTGGTGGGGACAGTGGGGACGGTGGGACAGTGGTGGGGACGGTGGTGGTAGGGACAGTGGTGGGGACCGTGGGACAGTGGTGGGGACAGTGGGACAGTGGTGGGAACGGTGGTGGTGGGGACAGTGGTGAGGGCGGTGGTGAGGATGGTGGTGGGACAGTGGGACACAATGGGAAAGGGGTGGGGACAGTGGGGACAGTGGAACAGCACAGTGGGACAGCGGTGGGGACAGTGGGGATAGTGGGGCAGTGGTGGGGACAGTGGAGAACGAGGGACTGTGGTGGGGACGGTGGGGACAGTGGGGTGGGTGGGACAGTGGTGGGGACAGTGGTGGGGACAGTGGTGGGGAAAGCGGGGACAGTGAGACACTGGTGGGGGCACTGGTGGGGACAATGGGGACAGTGGCGGGAAGAGAGGGGACACTAGGACAGTGGTGAGGACAGTGGGGACAGTGGGACAGTGGGTGGTGGTGGGGGCAGTGGCGTGGGAACAGTGGGACAGTGGTGGGGACAGTGGGGACAATGTGACAGTGGTGGGGACGGTGGTGGTGGGAACAGTGGTGAGGGCGGTGGTGAGGACGGTGGTGGGACAATGGGACAGTGGTACGGTGGGGACAGTGGCGGGGACAGTGGGGACAGGGGGACGGTGGTGGGAACAGTGGGACAGCTCAGTGGGACAGCGGCGGGGGGGGACGATGGGACAGTGGCGTGGACAGTGGGGACAATGGGACAGTGGCGGGGACAGTAGGGAGAGTGGGGACAGTGGGGACAGTGGGGAGAGTGGGACCGTGGTGGGGACAGTGGCGGGGACAGTAGTGGGGACAGTGGGACAGTGCGACAGTGGTGGGGGCACTGGTGGGGACAGTGGGGGCAGTGGTGGGGACAGTGGGGACAGTTGGACAGTGGTGGGAACAGTGGTGGTGGGGACAGTGGTGAAAGCAGTGGTGAGGACGGTGGTGGGGACCTGGGAGTCGTTGGGGGGGGGGTTCGAACCGGTTGTGACCCCCCCCCGGTTTTCTGGAGGGGGGGGGGGGGGGTTCGAACCGGTAGTGACCCCCACCAGTTTTCCGGGGGAGAGGGGGAGGGGGGGGTAGGGGGGGTTGCTGGGAGAAAGGAGGGGGGGGTTCGAGCAGGTGAGGGGGGATTTCCGGAGCACGCTCTCACAGTCGTCATCATCATCATCATCATCATCATCATCATCATCATCATCATCATCATCATCATCATCATCATCATCAACATCATCATCATCATCATCATCATCATCATCATCATCATCACCACCACCACCATCATCATCATCATCATCATCATCATCATAATCATCATCATCATCATCGTCATCATCATCATCATCATCATCATCATCATCAGCATCATCATCATCATGATCATCATCATCATCATCCTCATCATCATCCTCCGCGTCCTCATCATCATCATCAGCATCCATCATCAACATCAACATCATCATCATCATCATCATAATCATCATCTTAATCATGATCATGATCAGCATTATCATCATCATCATCATCATCGTCGTCGTCGTCATCATCATCGTCATCATCATCATCACCATCATCATCATCATCATCATCATCATCATCTTCTTCTTCTTCTTCTTCATCATCATCATCATCATCATCATCATCAGCAGCATCATCATCATCATCATCATCATCATCATCATCATCATCATCGTCATCATCATCATCACCATCATCATCATCATCCATCACCCATCATCATCAACATCATCAGCAGCATCATCATCATCCATCATCATCAATATCATCATCAGCATCATAATCATAATCATGATCATGATCAGCATCATCATCATCAGCCTTATCATCATCGTCGTCATCATCATCATCGTCATCATCATCATTATCGTTATCATCATCATCAGCAGTATCATCATCATCATCGTCATCGTCATCGTCATCGCCATCGTCATCAGCAGCATCATCATCATGATCATCATCATCAGCAGCATCATCATCAGCATCAGCATCATCATCATCAACATCGTCATCATCATCATCAGTATCAGCATCATCAGTATCATCATTATTGTCATCAGCATCAGCATCATCATCATCATCATCATCATCAACATCAAAATCAGCATCAGCATCATCATCAGCAGAAAAATACTAATAATAACGACAATAACAATGATAATCATCATCGTCATTATCAGCATCTGCCTCATCATTATCATTACCATAAGCATCATCATCATCAACATCATCAGCATCATCAGTAACATCATAGTCAGCATAATCATCGTCATCATCATCATCAGTATCACTGCCATCGTCATCGTCATCGGCAGCACCATTAGCAGCATCGTAATCAGCGTCAACATCATCATCCTCACCATTATCATCACCATCAAAATCGTCATGATTATAAGCATCATCATCATCGGCATCATCATCAGCATCATGATCATCGTCATCACCATCATCGTCGTCATCGTTATCGTTCCAGTCAACAACAGCATCATAATCATCATCAGCATCACCATCATCGTCGTCGCCGTCAGCATCATCGTCATCGTCGTCGTTATCGTCATCCTGAGAATCGTCATCATCACCATCAGCAGCAGCATCACCATCGTCACAAACCATCATCATCCATCGTCGTGATCATCAACATTATCACCATCGTCATCATCAATCGTATCGCCATCATCATAAGCATCATCGTCGTCAGCAACAACTTCGTCATCACCATCAACATTAACATCCTTACCATCATCAGCATCATCAGCATAATCAGCATCGTCATCATCATCATTGCCATCATCATCGCCATCATCACCACCAGCTTCGTCGTCATCACCATCATCGTCGTCGTCCGTCTCGGGGACACACGCCCCGCACGCCCCCCGGTGAGAAGACCGGCCTCGCACACCCGGAACCCCGGGAGGGGCAGAGACAGCACAACACAACCCAACACTCCTCCTCATCCGCATCCCTCCCCTCCCCCTCCTCCTCCTCCTCCTCCTCCTCCTCCTCCTCCTCCTCCTCCTCCTCTTCCTGCTCCTCCTCCTCCTCCTCCTCCTCCTCCTCCTCTTCCTGCTGCTCCCCCTCTCCCTCCCCCCTTTGGGCGTAATTAGGCCGCTTAGGGTTAGAGTTCTTCCAACCCGCTTCTTCCCCCTCGGGGACGGGTTAATCACTGCTCCCTACCCCCTGCTCAAGACGGCTTCCGACGGCGTCAGACGGGTCAGGAGGCCAACAAGACGGCCCAAGATGGCTCGGAGATTGCCCAAGACGACCCAAGAGGCCCCCAAGAGGGCCTCCAGGAAGGCCCGAAGAGGCCAAAATCATTGATTTGCCTAAAGTTTTTGAAGGAGTCTGGCAGTTGCTTCCCCCGAAACGGCCCAAGAACCCCCAAAGATCGCCCCAAGATCGCCCAAGAAGCCTCCAAGATGGCCCCAGAACGGCCCAAGAGACACCCAAGACGGCCCCAAGTGGGCACCAAGATGGCCCAAGAAGCCTCGAAGACGTCCAAGATGGTCTCCAAGACGGCCCTGGAGCACCCCAACAGGGCCCCAAGTCGGCCCAGAGAGGCCACCAAGACGGCTTCCGACGGCGTCAGACGGGCCACGCATGCCCTAAGACGGCGAAAGAGGCCCCTGAGAAGCCCCCAAGGGCCCCCAAGAGGCCCAACGAGGCCCCCAAGATGCCTCCAAGAAGCTCCCGGGAAGCTCCCAGGGGGCCCCAAGGGTGCCCCCAGAGGCTCCCAAGATGCCCCCTCCTCCTTCTCCTCCTTCTGATATTCACCACCATCCTCCCCCAAGTGTTCCCCGAAGGGTTTCTACAACGGCTTGGAGACACAGATAGTCCAATAGCTTGGCAGAGCTCTTGCCACAAGACTCGGCCACATGGGCGATTCCAAAAGGCAGGGGACGGCGGTCATTCGGCGTAGGCGTCCGACATATGCATGTGCACATATGCAACATAAAGAAATGCATGAATACATAAGTGAATAAATGACTGGATAGACACATAGAAAACAAATAATCACATGAATAAAATGTATACCTGACTGAATGCATAAATACAGGTGTAAACAAATGAAATGTAAGACGAACACTAGCAATAACAAATAATAGAAGTAGTAAAATAATCAGTAATAGTGATATGAACAGCAACAATAGGAATACGAGCATTAACAATAATACCAATAGCACATATACGAATTGCATGGATAGCTATAACCACATTTCACTAATAATACCGATGATAATACTAAGAAAACGAATAGTAATAATAATAGTAATAATGATAATAGTACTAACAATGTCAATCACACTACGAATGACAATAAAACTAATCAGAACAATACTAGCATTCACCTACAAATACCAATAGTAGTAATGATTATGATGATGATTATGCTGCTGATGATGCTGATGTTGATTGGTGGTGATGGTGGCGATGGTGATGGTGATGGTGATGGTGATGGTAATGGTAATGGTAATGGTGTTGGTGATGATGATGTTGATAGTAACACTAACAGATAGCAAATGACATAGGAAAGCGCCTGTATGGACCTAAGCTCTGCCCACACGCACACCTGGAGGCGCAGAGACGCAACGACCACGCGAGGGGCCGATCCCAAAGCTCCCAAGGCGGACCCTGGATCACTAAATGTAGCCCTCCGCTGAGCTGGGCGCGAAATGAGTGGCGTCGAGCTTGCCGGAGATGTCGATACCCGTCTCCTGACAGCCGAGACGGGATCTACACCCGAAGGCGCAGAGGGAGGAGCAGGGGGAGGGGAAGGGGAAGGGGGAGGGGGAGGGGGAGGGGGAGGGGAAGGGAGAGGGAAGGGAAGGGAAGGAGAGGCGTAGAGGGAAGGAGAGGGGAAGGGGGAAGGGGGAGGGAAGGGGCAAGAGGAAGGCGTAGAGGGACGGGACGGGGCAGGGGGAGGAGAGGCGAAGCGGGGGCAGAGAGGGGTAGGGGGAGAGGAGGAGGAGGAGGAGGAGAGGAGGAGGAGGAGGAGGAGGAGAGAGGAGAGGAGGAGGAGGAAGAGGAGGAGAGGAAGAGGAAAGA